>CM024715.1:19275918-19733924 GCA_014182895.1 Angophora floribunda | reverse complement strand
AGATCTAATATCATCCAAATGAAGATAACTATAAGTAGATTAGATCATTTACAAGCTCATTAGCTATGGAGATCAAGCGATTAAACCAAATGAGGACTCATATACCTCAAATAGGAAGTCCTTCACTTAGAATGATCTTTGGCTCACAACCATTAGCCTTATCTTTCCCAAGAACAAATAGCATCCAAATGAAGATAACTATAAGTAAATTAAATCATTAACAAGCTCATTAGCTATGGAGATCACGCGATCAAACCAAATTAAGACCGATAAGCTTCAAATGGGAAGTCCTTCTCTTAGAATGACCTTTTGGCTGTCAACCATTAGCCTAATCTTTCCCAAGATCTAATATCATCCAAATGAAGATAACTATAAGTAGATTAGATCATTTACAAGCTCATTAGCTATGGAGATCAAGCGATTAAACCAAATGAGGACTCATATACCTCAAATAGGAAGTCCTTCACTTAGAATGATCTTCTGGTCACAACCATTAGCCTTATCTTTCCCAAGAACAAATAGCATCCAAATGAAGATAACTATAAGTAAATTATATGAGTTACAAGCCCATGAACAAGTGGAGATCAAACGGTTAAACAAAATTAGGACACATAAGCTTCAAATGGGAAGTCTTTCTCTTAGAATGATCTTATGTTTCTCAAGCATTAGCCTAATCTTTCCCAAGATCTAATAGCATCCAAATGAAGATAACTATAAGTAAGTTAGATCATTAACAAGCTCATTAGCTATGGAGATCAAGCGATTAAACCAAATTAGGACACATAAGCTTCAAATAGGAAGTCCTTCACTTTGAATGATCTTATGGCTCCCAACCATTAGCCTAATTTTTCCAAAGATCTAATAGCATCGAAATGAAGATAACAATAAGTAAATTAGATCATTAACAAGCCCATGAGCTATGGAGATCAAGTGATTAAAACAAATGAGAGCCAAATGGGAAGATCATTCTAAGTGATCTTTTGGCTCTCAAGCATTAGCCTAATCATTCCCTAGATGTAATAGTATCCAAATGAAGATAACTTTAAGTAATTTAGATCATTAACTATCTCATTTGCTATGGAGATCGGGTGGTTAAACCAAATTAGGACAGATAAGCTTCAAATGGGAAGTCATTCTCTTGGAATGATCTTTTGGCTCTCAACCGTTAGCCTAACCTTTCCCTAGATCTAATAGCATCCAAATGAAGATAACTATAAGTAAATTAAATCATTAACAAGCTCATTAGCTATGGAGATCAGCGATCAAACCAAATTAGGACCATAAGCTTCAAATGGGAATGAGTCACAACCTTCTTTCTTAGCATCCAAATGAAGATAACTATAAGTAAATTAAATCATTAACAAGCTCATTAGCTATGGAGATCACGCGATCAAACCAAATTAAGACCGATAAGCTTCAAATGGGAAGTCCTTCTCTTAGAATGACCTGCTCAACCATTAGCCTAATCTTTCCCAAGATCTAATATCATCCAAATGAAGATAACTATAAGTAGATTAGATCATTTACAAGCTCATTAGCTATGGAGATCAAGCGATTAAACCAAATGAGGACTCATATACCTCAAATAGGAAGTCCTTCACTTAGAATGATCTTGGTCACAACCATTAGCCTTATCTTTCCCAAGAACAAATAGCATCCAAATGAAGATAACTATAAGTAAATTATATGAGTTACAAGCCCATGAGCTATGGAGATCAAACGATTAAACAAAATTAGGACACATAAGCTTCAAATGGGAAGTCTTTCTCTTAGAATGATCTTATGTTTCTCAAGCATTAGCCTAATCTTTCCCAAGATCTAATAGCATCCAAATGAAGATAACTATAAGTAAGTTAGATCATTAACAAGCTCATTAGCTATGGAGATCAAGCGATTAAACCAAATTAGGACACATAAGCTTCAAATAGGAAGTCCTTCACTTTGAATGATCTTATGGCTCCCAACCATTAGCCTAATTTTTCCAAAGATCTAATAGCATCGAAATGAAGATAACTATAAGTAAATTAGATCATTAACAAGCCCATGAGCTATGGAGATCAAGTGAATAAAACAAATGAGATCATTCTAAGTGATCTTTTGGCTCTCAAGCATTAGCCTAAGATCATAGTCATTCAAATGAAGATAACTTTGATGATCTTTGGCTCTCAAGTTAAACCAAATTAGCCTAAGCTTCAAATCATTCAACCCCTAACCTTTAATAATAGCATCCAAATGAAGATAACTATAAGTAAATTAGATCATTTACAAGCTCATTAGCCATGAAGATCAAGCGATTAAACCAAATTAGGACACATAAGCTTCAAATGGGAAGTCATTCACTTAGAATGATATTCTGGCTCTAAACCATTAGCCTAATCTTTCCCAAGATATAAATAGCATCCAAAATAAGATAATTGTAGGTAAATTAGATCATTTACAAGCTCATTAGCAATGGCGATCAAGTGATTAAACCAAATTAAGACCGATAAGCTTCAAATGGGAAGTCCTTCTCTTAGAATGACCTTTTGGCTGTCAACCATTAGCCTAATCTTTCCCAAGATCTAATAGCATCCAAATGAAGAGAACTATAAGTAAATTAGATCACGTAGAAGCTCATTAGCTATGGAGATCGAGCGATTAAACCAAATGAGGACACATATGCCTCAAATGGGAAGTCCTTCACTTAGAATGATCTTCTCATTAGCCTAATCTTTTCCAAGAACAAGTAGCATCCAAATCAAGAGAACTATAAGAAAATTATATGGATTACAAGCCCATGAGCTATGAAGATCAAGTGATTAAACCAAATTAGGACATATAAGCTTCAAATGGGAAGTCTTTCACTTAGAATGATCTTCTGCCTCTCAAGCATTAGCCTAATCTTTCCCAAGATCTAATAGCATCCAAATGAAGATAACTATAAGTAAATTAGATCATTAACAAGCTCATTAGCTTTTGAGATCAAGCGATTAAACCAAATTAGGACACATAAGCTTCAAATGGGAAGTCCTTCTCTTAAAATGATCTTCTGGCTCCCAACCATTACCCTAATTTTTGCCAAGATCTAATAGCATCCAAATGAAGAGACCTATAAGTAAATTAGATCACGTAGAAGCTCATTAGCTATGGAGATCGAGTGATTAAACCAAATGAGGACACATATGCCTCAAATGGGAAGTCTTTCACTTAGAATAATCTTCTAGCCCTCAACCATTAGCCTAATCTTTCCCAAGATCTAATAGCATCCAAATGAAGATAACTATAAGTAGATTAGATCATTTACAAGCTCATTAGCTATGGAGATCAAGCGATTAAACCAAATTAAGACCGATAAGCTTGAAATGGGAAGTCCTTCTCTTAGATTGACCTTTTGACTGTCAACCATTAGCCTAATCTTTCCCAAGATCTAATATCATCCAAATGAAGATAACTATAAGTAGATTAGATCATTTACAAGCTCATTAGCTATGGAGATCAAGCGATTAAACCAAATGAGGACTCATATACCTCAAATAGGAAGTCCTTCACTTAGAATGATCTTCTGGTCACAACCATTAGCCTTATCTTTCCCAAGAACAAATAGCATCCAAATGAAGATAACTATAAGTAAATTATATGAGTTACAAGCCCATAACTAGTGGAGATCAAACGGTTAAACAAAATTAGGACACATAAGCTTCAAATGGGAAGTCTTTCTCTTAGAATGATCTTATGTTTCTCAAGCATTAGCCTAATCTTTCCCAAGATCTAATAGCATCCAAATGAAGATAACTATAAGTAAGTTAGATCATTAACAAGCTCATTAGCTATGGAGATCAAGCGATTAAACCAAATTAGGACACATAAGCTTCAAATAGGAAGTCCTTCACTTTGAATGATCTTATGGCTCCCAACCATTAGCCTAATTTTTCCAAAGATCTAATAGCATCGAAATGAAGATAACAATAAGTAAATTAGATCATTAACAAGCCCATGAGCTATGGAGATCAAGTGATTAAAACAAATGAGAGCCAAATGGGAAGATCATTCTAAGTGATCTTTTGGCTCTCAAGCATTAGCCTAAATCATTCCCTAGATGTAATAGTATCCAAATGAAGATAACTTTAAGTAATTTAGATCATTAACTATCTCATTTGCTATGGAGATCGGGTGGTTAAACCAAATTAGGACACATAAGCTTCAAATGGGAAGTCATTCTCTTGGAATGATCTTTTGGCTCTCAACCGTTAGCCTAACCTTTCCCTAGATCTAATAGCATCCAAATGAAGATAACTATAAGTAAATTAAATCATTAACAAGCTCATTAGCTATGGAGATCACGCGATCAAACCAAATTAAGACCGATAAGCTTCAAATGGGAAGTCCTTCTCTTAGAATGATCTTTGGCTGTCAACCATTAGCCTAATCTTTCCAAGAACAAATAGCATCCAAATGAAGATCTAATATCATCCAAATGAAGATAACTATGAAGATAGTAGATTAGATCATTTACAAGCTCATTAGCTATGGAGATCAAGCGATTAAACCAAATGAGGACTCATATACCTCAAATAGGAAGTCCTTCACTTAGAATGATCTTTTGGTCACAACCATTAGCCTTATCTTTCCCAAGAACAAATAGCATCCAAATGAAGATAACTATAAGTAAATTATATGAGTTACAAGCCCATGAACAAAGTGGAGATCAAACGATTAAACAAAATTAGGACACATAAGCTTCAAATGGGAAGTCTTTCTCTTAGAATGATCTTATGTTTCTCAAGCATTAGCCTAATCTTTCCCAAGATCTAATAGCATCCAAATGAAGATAACTATAAGTAAGTTAGATCATTAACAAGCTCATTAGCTATGGAGATCAAGCGATTAAACCAAATTAGGACACATAAGCTTCAAATAGGAAGTCCTTCACTTTGAATGATCTTATGGCTCCCAACCATTAGCCTAATTTTTCCAAAGATCTAATAGCATCGAAATGAAGATAACAATAAGTAAATTAGATCATTAACAAGCCCATGAGCTATGGAGATCAAGTGATTAAAACAAATGAGAGCCAAATGGGAAGATCATTCTAAGTGATCTTTTTGGCTCTCAAGCATTAGCCTAATCATTCCCTAGATGTAATAGTATCCAAATGAAGATAACTTTAAGTAATTTAGATCATTAACTATCTCATTTGCTATGGAGATCGGGTGGTTAAACCAAATTAGGACACATAAGCTTCAAATGGGAAGTCATTCTCTTGGAATGATCTTTTGGCTCTCAACCATTAGTTAGCCTTTTCCCTAGATCTAATAGCATCCAAATGAAGATAACTATAAGTAAATTAAATCATTAACAAGCTCATTAGCTATGGAGATCAGCGATTCAAACCAAATTAAGACCGATAAGCTTCAAATGGGAAGTCCTTCTCTTAGAATGATCTTTTGGCCTTATCTTTCAACCATTAGCCTAATCTTTCCCAAGATCTAATATCATCCAAATGAAGATAACTATAAGTAGATTAGATCATTTACAAGCTCATTAGCTATGGAGATCAAGCGATTAAACCAAATGAGGACACATATGCCTCAAATGGGAAGTCCTTCACTTAGAACAATCTTCTGGCTCTCAACCAATAGACTAATCTTTCCCAAGAACAAATAGCATCTAAATGAAGAGAACTATAAGTAAATTAAATGATTTACAAGCCCATGAGCGATGTAGATCAAGCGATTAGACCAAATGAGGACACATAAGCCTCAAATGGGAAGTCCTTCACTCAGAATGATCTTATGTCTCTCAAGAATTAGCCTACTCTTTTTGTAGATCTAATAACGTCCAAATGAAGATAACTATAAGTAAATTAAATGATTTACAAGCCCATGAGCTATGGAGATCAAGCGATTAAATCAAATTAGGACACATAAGCTTCAAATAGGAAGTCCTTCACTTTGAATGATCTTATGGCTCCCAACCATTAGCCTAATCTTTCCAAAGATCTAATAGCATCGAAATGAAGATAACTATAAGTAAATTAGATCATTAACAAGCCCATGAGCTATGGAGATCAAGTGAATAAAACAAAATTGGACAAATAAGCTTCAAATTGGAAGTCCCTCACTTAAAATGATCTTATGGCTCTCAAGCATTAGCCTAATTATTCCCTAGATGTAATAGTATCCAAATGAAGATAACTTTAAGTAATTTAGATCATTAACAAGCTCATTAGCTATGGAGATCAAGCGATTAAACCAAATTAGGACACATAAGCTTCAAATGGGAAGTCATTCTCTTGGAATGATCTTTTGGCTCTCAACCGTTAGCCTAACCATTCCCTAGATCTAATAGCATCCAAATGAAGATAACTATAAGTAAATTAGATAACAAGCTCATTAGCTATGGAGATCAAGCGATTAAACCAAATTAGGACACATAAGCTTCAAATGGGAAATCCTTCACTTAGAATGATCTTCTTGTTCTCAACCATTAGCCTAATCTTTCCCAAGATCTAATAGCATCCAAATGAAGATAACTATAAGTAAATTAGATCATTTACAAGTTCATTAGGTATAGAGATCAGGCGATTATGCCAAATTAGGACATATTAGCTTCAAATGGGAAGTCCCTCACTTAGAATGAACTTTTAGCTCTCAACCATTAGCCCAATATTTCCCAAGATCTAATAGCATCCAATTGAAGAGAACTATTAGTAAATTAGATCATTTACAAGCTCATTTTCTATGGAGATCAAGTGATTAAACCAAATGAGGATGCATAAGTATCAAATGGGAAGTCCTTCACTTAGAATGATCTTTTGACACTCAACCATCAATGTAATCTTTCCAAAGAACTAACAGCATCCAAATGAAAAGAACTTTAAGTAAAGTAGATCATTTACAAGTTCAAAAGCTATGGAGATCGAGCGATTAAACCAAATGAGGACACATATACCTCACATGGGAAGTCCGTCACTTGGAATGATATTCTGGCTCTCAAGCATTAGCCGAATTTTTCTCTAGATCTAATAGCATCCAAATGAACATAACTATAAGTAAATTAGATCATTTACAAGATCATTAGCTATGGAGATCAGGCGATTAAACCAAATTAAGACCGATAAGCTTCAAATGGGAAGTCCTTCTCTTAGAATGACCTTTTGGCTCTCAACCATTAGCCTAATCTTTCCCAAGATCTAATATCATCCAAATGAAGATAACTATAAGTAGATTAGATCATTTACAAGCTCATTAGCTATGGAGATCAAGCGATTAAACCAAATGAGGACTCATATACCTCAAATAGGAAGTCCTTCACTTAGAATGATCTTCTGGTCACAACCATTAGCCTTATCTTTCCCAAGAACAAATAGCATCCAAATGAAGATAACTATAAGTAAATTATATGATTTACAAGCCCATGAACTAGTGGAGATCAAACGATTAAACAAAATTAGGACACATAAGCTTCAAATGGGAAGTCTTTCTCTTAGAATGATCTTATGTTTCTCAAGCATTAGCCTAATCTTTCCCAAGATCTAATAGCATCCAAATGAAGATAACTATAAGTAAGTTAGATCATTAACAAGCTCATTAGCTATGGAGATCAAGCGATTAAACCAAATTAGGACACATAAGCTTCAAATAGGAAGTCCTTCACTTTGAATGATCTTATGGCTCCCAACCATTAGCCTAATTTTTCCAAAGATCTAATAGCATCGAAATGAAGATAACAATAAGTAAATTAGATCATTAACAAGCCCATGAGCTATGGAGATCAAGTGATTAAAACAAATGAGAGCCAGAAGATCATTCTAAGTGATCTTTTGGCTCTCAAGCATTAGCCTAATCATTCCCTAGATGTAATAGTATCCAAATGAAGATAACTTTAAGTAATTTAGATCATTAACTATCTCATTTGCTATGGAGATCGGGTGGTTAAACCAAATTAGGACAGTAGATTAGAGATAAGCTTCAAATGGGAAGTCATTCTCTTGGAATGATCTTTTGGCTCTCAACCGTTAGCCTAACCTTTCCCAGAGATCTAATAGCATCCAAATGAAGATAACTATAAGTAAATTAGATCATTTACAACAAGCTCATTAGCTATGGAGATCACTTAGCGATTCACAAAACCAAATTAAGATAACGTAAATAAGCATTTCAAATGGGAAGTCCTTCGATCTTAGAATGATCTTAGAATGATCTTTTGCTCTCAACCATTAGCCTAACCTTTCCCAAGATCTAATATCATCCAAATGAAGATAACTATAAGTAGATTAGATCATTTACAAGCTCATTAGCTATGGAGATCAAGCGATTAAACCAAATGAGGACTCATATACCTCAAATGGGAAGTCCTTCACTTAGAATGATCTTTGGTCACAACCATTAGCCTTATCTTTCCCAAGAACAAATAGCATCCAAATGAAGATAACTATAAGTAAATTATATCATTTACAAGCCCATGCGATTCATATAGCTATGGAGATCAAACGCGATTAAACAAAATTAGGACACATAAGCTTCAAATGGGAAGTCTTTCTTTCTTAGATGATCTTATGTTTCTCAAGCATTAGCCTAATCTTTCCCAAGATCTAATAGCATCCAAATGAAGATAACTATAAGTAAGTTAGATCATTAACAAGCTCATTAGCTATGGAGATCAAGCGATTAAACCAAATTAGGACACATAAGCTTCAAATAGGAAGTCCTTCACTTTGAATGATCTTGTGGCTCCCAACCATTAGCCTAATTTTTCCAAAGATCTAATAGCATCGAAATGAAGATAACACTAAGTAAATTAGATCATTAACAAGCCCATGAGCTATGGAGATCAAGTGATTAAAACAAATGAGAGCCAAAAGATCATTCTAAGTGATCTTTTGGCTCTCAAGCATTAGCCTAATCATTCCCTAGATGTAATAGTATCCAAATGAAGATAACTTTAAGTAATTTAGATCATTAACTATCTCATTTGCTATGGAGATCGGGTGGTTAAACCAAATTAGGACACATAAGCTTCAAATGGGAAGTCATTCTCTTGGAATGATGATCTTTTTGGCTCTCAACCATTAGCCTAAATCTTTCCCTAGATCTAATAGCATCCAAATGAAGATAACTATAAGTAAATTAAATCATTAACAAGCTCAAGCTTAGCTATGGAGATCACGCGATCAAACCAAATTAAGACCGATAAGCTTCAAATGGGAAGTCCTTCTCTTAGAATGACCTTTTGGCTATCAACCATTAGCCTAATCTTTCCCAAGATCTAATATCATCCAAATGAAGATAACTATAAGTAGATTAGATCATTTACAAGCTCATTAGCTATGGAGATCAAGCGATTAAACCAAATGAGGACTCATATACCTCAAATAGGAAGTCCTTCACTTAGAATGATCTTCTGGTCACAACCATTAGCCTTATCTTTCCCAAGAACAAATAGCATCCAAATGAAGATAACTATAAGTAAATTATATGAGTTACAAGCCCATGAACAGTGGAGATCAAACAGTTAAACAAAATTAGGACACATAAGCTTCAAATGGGAAGTCTTTCTCTTAGAATGATCTTATGTTTCTCAAGCATTAGCCTAATCTTTCCCAAGATCTAATAGCATCCAAATGAAGATAACTATAAGTAAGTTAGATCATTAACAAGCTCATTAGCTATGGAGATCAAGCGATTAAACCAAATTAGGACACATAAGCTTCAAATAGGAAGTCCTTCACTTTGAATGATCTTATGGCTCCCAACCATTAGCCTAATTTTTCCAAAGATCTAATAGCATCGAAATGAAGATAACAATAAGTAAATTAGATCATTAACAAGCCCATGAGCTATGGAGATCAAGTGATTAAAACAAATGAGAGCAAAGATCATTCTAAGTGATCTTTTGGCTCTCAAGCATTAGCCTAATCATTCCCTAGATAGATGTAATAGTATCCAAATGAAGATAACTTTAAGTAATTTAGATCATTAACTATCTCATTTGCTATGGAGATCGGGTGGTTAAACCAAATTAGGACACAGATAAGCTTCAAATGGGAAGTCATTCTCTTGGAATGATCTTTTGGCTCTCAACTAATAGCATCCAAATGAAGATAACTATTAGCCTAACCTTTCCCTAGATCTAATAGCATCCAAATGAAGATAACTATAAGTAAATTAAATCATTAACAAGCTCATAAGTAAATTAAATCATTAACAAGCTATGGAGATCAGATCAAACCTATGGAGATCACGCGATCAAACCAAATTAAGACCGATAAGCTTCAAATGGGAAGTCCTTCTCTTAGAATGACCTTTTGGCTGTCAACCATTAGCCTAATCTTTCCCAAGATCTAATATCATCCAAATGAAGATAACTATAAGTAGATTAGATCATTTACAAGCTCATTAGCTATGGAGATCAAGCGATTAAACCAAATGAGGACTCATATACCTCAAATAGGAAGTCCTTCACTTAGAATGATCTTCTGGTCACAACCATTAGCCTTATCTTTCCCAAGAACAAATAGCATCCAAATGAAGATAACTATAAGTAAATTATATGAGTTACAAGCCCATGAACAGTGGAGATCAAACAGTTAAACAAAATTAGGACACATAAGCTTCAAATGGGAAGTCTTTCTCTTAGAATGATCTTATGTTTCTCAAGCATTAGCCTAATCTTTCCCAAGATCTAATAGCATCCAAATGAAGATAACTATAAGTAAGTTAGATCATTAACAAGCTCATTAGCTATGGAGATCAAGCGATTAAACCAAATTAGGACACATAAGCTTCAAATAGGAAGTCCTTCACTTTGAATGATCTTATGGCTCCCAACCATTAGCCTAATTTTTCCAAAGATCTAATAGCATCGAAATGAAGATAACAATAAGTAAATTAGATCATTAACAAGCCCATGAGCTATGGAGATCAAGTGATTAAAACAAATGAGAGCAAGAAGATCATTCTAAGTGATCTTTTGGCTCTCAAGCATTAGCCTAATCATTCCCTAGATGTAATAGTATCCAAATGAAGATAACTTTAAGTAATTTAGATCATTAACTATCTCATTTGCTATGGAGATCGGGTGGTTAAACCAAATTAGGACAGATAAGCTTCAAATGGGAAGTCATTCTCTTGGAATGATCTTTTGGCTCTCAACCGTTAGCCTAACCTTTCCCTAGATCTAATAGCATCCAAATGAAGATAACTATAAGTAAATTAAATCATTAACAAGCTCATTAGCAAACCAAATGGAGATCACAAATAGGAAGCGATCAAACCAAATTAAGACCATATAGCATCCAAATGAAGAGCTTCAAATAACAAGGGAAGTCCTTCGATCTTAGAATGATCCTTCTCTTAGAATGACCTTTTCTCAACCATTAGCCTAATCTTTCCCAAGATCTAATATCATCCAAATGAAGATAACTATAAGTAGATTAGATCATTTACAAGCTCATTAGCTATGGAGATCAAGCGATTAAACCAAATGAGGACTCATATACCTCAAATAGGAAGTCCTTCACTTAGAATGATCTTATGGCTCCCAACCATTAGCCTAATTTTTCCCAAGATCAAATAGCATCCAAATGAAGATTGCTATAAGTAAATTATATGATTTACAAGCCCGTGAACAATGGAGATCAAGTGATTAAACAAAATTAGGACACATAAGGTTCAAATGGGAAGTCTTTCTCTTAGAATGATCTTATGTTTCTCAAGCGTTAGCCTAATCTTTCCCAAGATCTAATATCATCCAAATGAAGATAACTATAAGTAGATTAGATCATTTACAAGCTCATTAGCTATGGAGATCAAGCGATTAAACCAAATTAGGACACATAAGCTTCAAATAGGAAGTCCTTCACTTTGAATGATCTTATGGCTCTAGCCTAATTTTTCCATTATAGCCTAATCTTTTCCAAAGATCTAAATAGCATCCAAATGAAGATAACAATAAAGTATCCAAATAAATTAATATAGATTTAACAAGCTCATTTGAGCTATGGAGATCAAGTGATTAAACCAAATTAGGACACATATGCTTCAAATGGGAAGTCATTCACTTAGAATGATCTTCTGGCTCTCAAGTATTAGCCTAATCTTTCCCTAGATCTAATAGCATCCCAATGAACATAACTATAAGTAAATTAGATCATTTACAAGCTCATTAGCTATGGAGATCAAGCGATTAAACCAAATTAGGACACATAAGCTTCAAATGGGAAGTCCTTCACTTAGAATGATCTTTTGGCTCTCAACCATTAGCCTAATCTTTCCCTAGATCTAATAGCGTCCCAATGAAGATAACTATAAGTAAATTAGATCATTTACAAGCTCATTAGCTATGGAGATCAAGCGATTAAACCAAATGAGGACTCATATACCTCAAATAGGAAGTCCTTCACTTAGAATGATCTTCTGGTCACAACCATTAGCCTTATCTTTCCCAAGAACAAATAGCATCCAAATGAAGATAACTATAAGTAAATTATATGAGTTACAAGCCCATTAGTAGTGGAGATCAAACAGTTAAACAAAATTAGGACACATAAGCTTCAAATGGGAAGTCTTTCTCTTAGAATGATCTTATGTTTCTCAAGCATTAGCCTAATCTTTCCCAAGATCTAATAGCATCCAAATGAAGATAACTATAAGTAAGTTAGATCATTAACAAGCTCATTAGCTATGGAGATCAAGCGATTAAACCAAATTAGGACACATAAGCTTCAAATAGGAAGTCCTTCACTTTGAATGATCTTATGGCTCCCAACCATTAGCCTAATTTTTCCAAAGATCTAATAGCATCGAAATGAAGATAACAATAAGTAAATTAGATCATTAACAAGCCCATGAGCTATGGAGATCAAGTGATTAAAACAAATGAGAGCCAAATGGGAAGATCATTCTAAGTGATCTTTTGGCTCTCAAGCATTAGCCTAATCATTCCCTAGATGTAATAGTATCCAAATGAAGATAACTTTAAGTAATTTAGATCATTAACTATCTCATTTGCTATGGAGATCGGGTGGTTAAACCAAATTAGGACAGATAAGCTTCAAATGGGAAGTCATTCTCTTGGAATGATCTTTTGGCTCTCAACCGTTAGCCTAACCTTTCCCTAGATCTAATAGCATCCAAATGAAGATAACTATAAGTAAATTAGATCATTTACAAGCTCATCAGCTATGGAGATCAAGCGATTAAACCAAATGAGGACTCATATACCTTCAAATGGGAAGTCCTTCACTTAGAATGATCTTATGGTCACAACCATTAAATCTTTCCCAAGAACAAATAGCATACAAATGAAGACAGCAATAAGTAAATTAAATCATTAACAAGCTCATCAGCTATGGAGATCACGCGATCAAACCAAATTAAGACCGATAAGCTTCAAATGGGAAGTCCTTCTCTTAGAATGATTTTGGCCTTATCTTTCTCAAGCGTTAGCCTAATCTTTCCCAAGATCTAATATCATCCAAATGAAGATAACTATAAGTAGATTAGATCATTTACAAGCTCATTAGCTATGGAGATCAAGCGATTAAACCAAATGAGGACTCATATACCTCAAATAGGAAGTCCTTCACTTAGAATGATCTTCTGGTCACAACCATTAGCCTTATCTTTCCCAAGAACAAATAGCATCCAAATGAAGATAACTATAAGTAAATTATATGAATTACAAGCCCATGAACAGTGGAGATCAAACGGTTAAACAAAATTAGGACACATAAGCTTCAAATGGGAAGTCTTTCTCTTAGAATGATCTTATGTTTCTCAAGCATTAGCCTAATCTTTCCCAAGATCTAATAGCATCCAAATGAAGATAACTATAAGTAAGTTAGATCATTAACAAGCTCATTAGCTATGGAGATCAAGCGATTAAACCAAATTAGGACACATAAGCTTCAAATAGGAAGTCCTTCACTTTGAATGATCTTATGGCTCCCAACCATTAGCCTAATTTTTCCAAAGATCTAATAGCATCGAAATGAAGATAACAATAAGTAAATTAGATCATTAACAAGCCCATGAGCTATGGAGATCAAGTGATTAAAACAAAATGAGAGCAGAAGATCATAAGTGATCTTTTGGGAAGATCATTCTAAGTAATGATCTTTTGGCTCTCAAGCATTAGCCTAATCATTCCCTAGATGTAATAGTATCCAAATGAAGATAACTTTAAGTAATTTAGATCATTAACTATCTCATTTGCTATGGAGATCAAATGGGTGATTAAACCAAATTAGGACATAAGCTTCAAATGGGAAGTCATTCTCTTGGAATGATCTTTTGGCTCTCAAGCATTAGCCTAATCATTCCCTAGATGTAATAGTATCCAAATGAAGATAACTTTAAGTAAATTAAATCATTAACAAGCTCATTAGCTATGGAGATCACGCGATCAAACCAAATTAAGACCGATAAGCTTCAAATGGGAAGTCCTTCTCTTAGAATGATCTTTTGGCTCTCAACCATTAGCCTAATCTTTCCCAAGATCTAATATCATCCAAATGAAGATAACTATAAGTAGATTAGATCATTTACAAGCTCATTAGCTATGGACATCATGCGATTAAACCAAATGAGGACACACAAGCCTCAAATGGGAAATCCTTCACTAGGAATGATCTTTTGGCTCTGAACCATTAGCTTAATCTTTCCTAAGGACAAATTGCATCAAAATCAACAGAACTATAAGTAAATTATATGGTTTACAAGCCCATGAGCAGTGGAGATCAAAAGTTAAACAAAATTAGGACACATAAGCTTCAAATGGGAAGTCTTTCTCTTAGAATGATCTTATGTTTCTCAAGCATTAGCCTAATCTTTCCCAAGATCTAATAGCATCCAAATGAAGATAACTATAAGTAAGTTAGATCATTAACAAGCTCATTAGCTATGGAGATCAAGCGATTAAACCAAATTAGGACACATAAGCTTCAAATAGGAAGTCCTTCACTTTGAATGATCTTATGGCTCCCAACCATTAGCCTAATTTTTCCAAAGATCTAATAGCATCGAAATGAAGATAACAATAAGTAAATTAGATCATTAACAAGCCCATGAGCTATGGAGATCAAGTGATTAAAACAAATGAGATATAACTTCAAATGGGAAGATTCATTCTAAGTGATCTTTTGGCTCTCAAGCATTAGCCTAATCATTCCCTAGATGTAATAGTATCCAAATGAAGATAACTTTAAGTAATTTAGATCATTAACTATCTCATTTGCTATGGAGATCGGGTGGTTAAACCAAATTAGGACAGATAAGCTTCAAATGGGAAGTCATTCTCTTGGAATGATCTTTTGGCTCTCAACCGTTAGCCTAACCATTCCCTAGATCTAATAGCATCCAAATGAAGATAACTATAAGTAGATTAGATCATTTACAAGCTCATTAGCTATGGAGATCAAGCGATTAAACCAAATGAGGACTCATATACCTCAAATAGGAAGTCCTTCACTTAGAATGATCTTCTGGTCACAACCATTAGCCTTATCTTTCCCAAGAACAAATAGCATCCAAATGAAGATAACTATAAGTAAATTAAATCATTAACAAGCTCATTAGCTATGGAGATCACGCGATCAAACCAAATTAAGACCGATAAGCTTCAAATGGGAAGTCCTTCTCTTAGAATGATCTTATGTTTCTCAACCATTAGCCTAATCTTTCCCAAGATCTAATATCATCCAAATGAAGATAACTATAAGTAGATTAGATCATTTACAAGCTCATTAGCTATGGAGATCAAGCGATTAAACCAAATGAGGACTCATATACTTCAAATGGGAAGTCCTTCACTTAGAATGATCTTATGGTCACAACCATTAGCCTTATCTTTCCCAAGAACAAATAGCATCCAAATGAAGATAACTATAAGTAAATTATATGATTTACAAGCCCATGAAGCTATGGAGATCAAACGATTAAACAAAATTAGGACACATAAGCTTCAAATGGGAAGTCTTTCTCTTAGAATGATCTTATGTTTCTCAAGCATTAGCCTAATCTTTCCCAAGATCTAATAGCATCCAAATGAAGATAACTATAAGTAAGTTAGATCATTAACAAGCTCATTAGCTATGGAGATCAAGCGATTAAACCAAATTAGGACACATAAGCTTCAAATAGGAAGTCCTTCACTTTGAATGATCTTATGGCTCCCAACCATTAGCCTAATTTTTCCAAAGATCTAATAGCATCGAAATGAAGATAACAATAAGTAAATTAGATCATTAACAAGCCCATGAGCTATGGAGATCAAGTGATTAAAACAAATGAGAGCAATGCTTTCAAATGGGAAGATCATTCTAAGTGATCTTTTGGCTCTCAAGCATTAGCCTAATCATTCCCTAGATGTAATAGTATCCAAATGAAGATAACTTTAAGTAATTTAGATCATTAACTATCTCATTTGCTATGGAGATCGGGTGGTTAAACCAAATTAGGATAAGCTTCAAATGGGAAGCTTCAAATGGGAAGTCATTCTCTTAGAATGATCTTTTGGCTCTCAACCTTAGAATGATTAGCCATTAATCTTTCCCTAGATCTAATAGCATCCAAATGAAGATAACTATAAGTAAATTAAATCATTAACAAGCTCATTAGCTATGGAGATCACGCGATCAAACCAAATTAAGACCGATAAGCTTCAAATGGGAAGTCCTTCTCTTAGAATGATTTTTTGGCTGTCAACCATTAGCCTAACCTTTCCCAAGATCTAATATCATCCAAATGAAGATAACTATAAGTAGATTAGATCATTTACAAGCTCATTAGCTATGGAGATCAAGCGATTAAACCAAATTAGGACACATAAGCTTCAAATAGGAAGTCCTTCACTTAGAATGATCTTAAGGTTCCGAACCATTAGCCTAATCTTTCCCAAGAACAAATAGCATCCAAATGAAGATAACTATAAGTAAATTATATGATTTACAAGCTGATGAGCTATGAGATCAAGCGATTAAACCAAATTAGGTCACATATACTTCAAATGGGAAGTCATTCACTTAGAATGATCTTATGGTTCTCAACCAATGGCCAAATCTTTCCCTAGATCTAATAGCATCCAAATGAAGATAACTATAAGTAAATTAGATGATTTATAAGCTCATGAGCTATGGAGATCAAGCTATTAAACTAAATGGTGACAAACATGCTTTGAATGGGAAGTCATTCTCTTAGAATGATCTTATGGCTCTCAACCATTGGCCTAATCTTTCCCAAGATCTAATAGCATCCAAATGAATATAATTATAAGTAAATTAGATGATTTACAAGCTCATGAGCTGTGGAGATCAAGTGATTAAACCAAATGGTGACAAACATGCTTAGAATGGGAAGTCCTTCACTTAGAATGATCTTATGGCTCTCAACCATTGGCCAAATCTTTCCCTAGATCTAATAGCATCCAAATGAAGATAACTATAAGTAAATTAGATGATTTACAAGCTCATGAGCTATGGAGATCAAGCTATTAAACCAAATTAGTGACAACATATGCTTCAAATGGGAAGTCCTTCACTTAGAATGATCTTTGCTCTCAACCATTAGCCTAATCTTTCCCAAGATCTAATAGCATAAATAAATATAATTATAAGTAAATGAGATTATTTACAAGCTCATGAGCTGTGGAGATCAACCGATTAAACCAAATAGTGACAAACATGCTTTGAATGGGAAGGCCTTCACTTAGAATGATCTTATGGCTCTCAACCATTGGCCTAATCTTTCCCAAGATCTAATAGCATCCAAATGAATATAATTATAAGTAAATGAGATTATTTACAAGCTCATGAGCCATGGAGATCAACCGATTAAACCAAATGGTGGCAAGCATGTTTTGAATGGGAAGGTCTTTAGTTAGAATGATCTTATGGCTCTCAACTATTGGCTAAATCTTTCCCAAGATCTAATAGCATCCAAATGAATATAATTATAAGTAAACTAGCTGATTTCAACCTCATGAGCTGTGGAGATCAACCGATTAAACCAAATGGTGATAAAAATGCTTTGAATAGGAAGGCCTTCAGTTAGAATGACCTTATAGCTCTCAACTATTGGATAAATCTTTCCCAAGATCTAATAGCATCCAAATGAATATAATTATAAGTAAACTAGGTGATTTCAACCTCATGAGTTGTGGAGATCAAGCGATTAAACCAAACGGTGACAAACATGCTTAAAATGGGATGTCCTTCTCTTAGAATGATCTTATGTCTCTCAACCATTGGCCAAATCTTTCCCTAGATCTAATATCATCAAAATGATGATAACTATAAGTAAATTATATGATTTGCATGCTCATGAGATGTGGAGATCAAGCGATTAAACCAAATTGTGACAAACATGCTTAGAATGGGAAGTCCTTCTCTTAGAATGATGTTGTGGCTCTCAACCATTGGCCTAATCTTTCCCTAGATCTAATAGCATCCAAATGAAGATAACTATAAGTAAATTAGATCATTTACAAGCTCATTAGCTATGGAGATCAAGCGATTACATCAAATGAGGACACATATGGTTTCAATGGGAAGTCCTTCACTTAGAATGATCTTATGATTCTCAAGCATTAGCCAAATCTTTCCCTAGATTAAATAGCATACAAATGAACATAGCAATAAGTAAATTATATGATTTACAAGCTGATGAGCTATGGAGATCAAGCGATTAAACCAAATTAGGTCACATATGCTTCAAATGGGAAGTCCTTCACTTAGAATGATCTTATGGTTCTCAAGCATTAGCCTAATCTATCCCTAGATCTAATAGCATTCAAATGAATATAATTATAAGTAAATTAGATGATTTACAAGCTCATGAGTTGTGGAGATCGAGCGATTAAACCAAGTGGTAACAAATATTGTTAGACTGGGAATTTCTTCACTTAGAATGATCTCATGGCTCTCAACCATTGGCTTAATCTTTCCTCGGTACTAATAGCATCTAAATGAAGATAATATAAGTAAATTAGATGATTTACAAGCTCGTGAGCTGTGGAGATCAAGCGATTAAACCAAATGGTGACAAAATATTCTTATAATGGAGAGTCCTTCCCTTAGATTGATCTAATGGTTGTCAAGAGTTGCTCTAATCCATTCAAAGCACTAATAGGATCAATGAAAATAATATAAGTAATTAGATGATTTACAAGCTCGTTAACTTATGGAGATTAACCAATTAAACCAAATTGACACAATAGCTTTCTTAGAATGGGAAGTTCTTCACTTAGAATGATCTTATGAGTCTCAATCATTGCCTAATCTTTCAAGAGTACTAATAGCATCCAAATGAAGATAATTATAAGTAAATTAGATCATTTACAAGCTCATTGAGCTATGGAGATTAAGTAATTAACCCAAATGAGCACAAATATTCTTAGAATGGGAAGAACTTCCCATAAAAGGATCTTATGGCATTGAACCATGACTATAATCTTTTCCAAGTATTAATAGCATCTAAATGAAGATAATTATAAGTAAATTAGATCATTTACAAGCTCATGAACTATGGAACCATAAACCAAATTAGGGACCCAAATGTTCTTAGAATGGGAAGTCTTCTCTTAGAATGATCTTATGGCTCTCAACCATTATACTAATCTTTCGCAGATACTAATAGCATCCAAATGAAGATAACTATAATAAATTAGATGATTTACAAGCTCATGAACTCTAAAAATCAAGCTATTAACCCAAATGGTAATAAACATTCTTAGAATGAGAAGCTTTTATCTTAGAATGATCTCATGGCTCACTCATTACACTAATCTTTTCCAAGTACTAATAACATCCAAATGGAGATAATTATAAGTAAATTAGATGATTTACAAGCTCGTGAGCTGTGGAGATCAAGCGATTAAACCAAATGGTGACAAATATTCTTAGAATGGGAAGTTCTCCACATAGAATGATCTTATGGCTCTCAAGAGTTGCTCTAATCATTTCAAAATACTAATAGGATCCATGAAGATAATTATAAATAAGTTACATGATTTTTACAAGCTCATTAGCTATGGAGATCAAGCAATTAAACCAAATTAGGACAAACATTGTTAGAATGGGAAGTTCTTCAATTAGAATAATCTCATGGCTCTCCAACATTGCTCTAATCCTTCCTGAGTACTAATAGCATCAAAATGAAGATAATTATAAGTAAATTAGATGATTTGCAAGCTCGTGAACTCCTAAGATTAAGTAATTAACCCAAGTTGGAACAAATATTCTTAAAATGGGAAGCTCCTCCCTTATAAGGATCTTATGGCATTGAACCATTACTTTAATCTTTTCCAAGTATTAATGGCATCTAAATGAAGATAATCATAAGTAAATTAGATGATTAACAAACTCATGCTATGGAGATCAACGATTAAACAAATTAACCCAAATGTTCTTAAACTGGTGATTTCTTCTCTCAAAATGATCTTATGGTTCTCAACCGTTATACTAATCTTTCGCATGATACTAATAGCATCCAAATGAAGATAACTTATATATAAATTAGATGATTTACAAGCTCATGAACTTTGAAAATCAAGCTATTAACCCAAATGGTGAGAAGCATTCTTAGAAAGAGAAGCTTTTCTCTTAGAATGATCTCATGGCTCTCACTCATTATACTAATCTTTTCCAAGTACTAATAGCATCCAAATGAAGATAATTATAAGTAAATTAGATGATTTACAAGCTCATGAGCTATGGAGATCAAGCGATTAAACCAAATGGTGACAAATATTCTTAGAATGGGAAGTTCTTCACTTAGAATGATCTTATGGCTCTCAAGAGTTGCTCTAATCTTTTCAAAGTACTAATAGGATCAATGAAGATAATTATAAGTAAATTAGATGATTTTCTAGATCATTAACTTCCAAGATCAACCAATTAACCTAAATTGCAACAAATGTTCTTAGAATAGGAAGTTCTTCACTTAGAATAATCTTATGAGTCTCAATCATTGCACTAATCTTTCTTAAGTATTAATAACATCAAAATGAAGATGATTGTAAATAAATTAGCTAATTTTCAAGCTCGTGAACTACCAAGATCAAGCAATATAAATGGCGACAAACATTCTTTAAATGGGAAGTTCTTCTCTTAAAATGATCTTGTGGCACTCAACCATTACTCTAATCTTTCCCAAGTACAAATATCATCCAAATGAATATAATTATAAGAAAATTAGATGATTTATGTCCTCATGAGCTTTGGAGATCTAATCATTAAACCAAATGGTGACAAACATTATTAGAATATGAATTTCTTCTCTTAGAATGATCTTATAGCTCTCAACCAGTACACTAATCTTTTGCATGTACTAATAGCATCAAAATGAAGATACTTATATATAAATTAGATAATTTGCAAGCTCATGAACTCCAAAAATCAAGTGATTAAAACTCAAATGGTGAAAAACATTATTAGAATAGGAAGTTTTTCTCTTAGAATGATCTTATGGCTCTCAACCATTATAACAATCTTTCTCAAATACTAATAGCATTAAAATGAAGATAATTATAAGTAAATTAGATGATTTGCAAGCTCGTGAACTCCTAAGATTAAGTAATTATCCCAAATGGTTACAAATATTCTTAGAATGGGAAGTTCTTCCCTTAGAATGATCTTATGGTATTGAACCATTACTCTAATCTTTCCTAAGTATTAATAGCATCTATATGAAGATAATTATAAGTAAATTAAATGACTTGCAAACTCATGAACTCCAAAGATCAATCAATTAACCCAAATGTTAACAAATGTTCTTAGAATGGCAATTTCTTCTCTTAGAATGATCTTATGGCTCTCAACCATTATACTAATCTTTCACATGTACTAATAGCATCAAAATGAAGATACTTATATATAAATTAGATGATTTACAAGCTCATGAATTCTGAAAATCAAGCTATTAGCCCAAATGGTGAGAAACATTCTTAAATGAGAAGTTTTTCTTTTAGAATGATCTTATGGCTCTCAATTGTTACTCTAATCTTTTCCAAGTACTAATACCAAAAAAATGAAGATAATTGTTAATAAATTAGATGATTTGCAAGCTGGTGAACTCCTAAGATCAAGCAATTAACCCAAATGCTGACAAATATTCATGAAAGGGAAGTTCTTCCTTAAAATGGTCTTGTGGCATTCAACCATTGGTCTAATCTTTCCCAAGTACTAATAGCATCCAAATGAAGATAATTATAAGTAAATTAGATGATTTACAAGCTCATGAGCTATGGAGATCAAGCGATTAAACCAAATGATGACAAATATTCTTAGAATGGGAAGTTCTTCACTTAGAATGATCTTCTCTCTCTTGACCATTACTCTAATCTTACCCAAGTGCCAATAGCATCAAAGTGAAGATAATGATATGTAAATTAGATTATTTGCAAGCTTGTGAACTCGTAAGAGCAAGCAATTAATCCAAATGGCAACAAACACTCTTAGAATGTGAAGTTCTTTACTTAGAATGATCTTATGACTCTCCACCATTACACTAATCTTTCCCATGTACTAATAGCACCAAAATGAAGATACTTATATGTAAATCAGATGATTTGCAAGCTTATGAACTCTGAAAATCAAGTAATAAACCAAAATGGTGAAAAACATTTTTAGAATGGGAAGTTCTTCTCTTAGAATATTATTATAACTCTCAACAATTACATTAGTCTTTCCCAAGTACTAATAGCGCCAAAATGAAGATAATTGTATGTAAATTTGATGATTTGCAAGCTTGTGAACTTCCAAGATCAAGCAATTAACCCCAAATGGGGACAAATATTCTTAGAATGGGAAATTCTTCCCTTAGAATGATCTTATGGCACTAAACCATTGTTCTAATCTTTACCAAGTACTAATAGCATCCAAATGAATAAGTAAATTAAATGATTTACAAGCTCGTGAATTTTGAAGATCAAGCAATTAACCCAAATGACGACAAGCATCATTAGAATGTGAATTTATTCTCTCGGAATGATCTTATGGCTTTCATCCATTACATTAATCTTTCATGACTTTGTGTTTTTCATGGCATTCCTCTCGAAAAGTTATGCCGAACAGAAACAAGTTTTGCAAAAAAAAAAGTTGCTAGAATGATGAGATACGAACTCCAGCAGATTTGCCCACTCAAACTCAATTCAAAAGGACAAAGAATTGGAAAAACACAGTCGCGACATGGTTTCTGCGATTTTCCTACAATTTTGTGTTTTCCAAGGCATTCCTCTTGAAAAGTTATGACAAATGGAAACAATTTTCACAAAAAAAAAAAAAAGGTTGCCAAAATGATGAGATACGGATTTCGGAAGATTTGCCCACTTAAACGCAATGCAAAAGGACAAAGAATAGGAAAAATGTGGTCGCGACATGGTTCCCCTGATTTTCTTACAACTTTGTGTTTTCATGGCATTCCTCTTAAGAAGTTATGCAGAATACAAGCAAATTTCGTGAAAAAAAGTTGTCGGAACTATGAGATATGGACTTCAGAAGATTTCCCATTAGAAATGCAATGCAAAAGCACGAAGAACTGGAAAAATGCAGTCACAAAATGATTCCTTTGATTTTCTTGCAATTTTGATTTTTTCATGCCACTTCTCTCGAAAAGTTATGTCAAATAAAAATAATTTTTTATGAAAAAAAGTTGCCGAAACGATGAGATACGGACTCCAAAAGATTTCCCACTCAAACACAATGCAAAAGGATGAAGAACTGGAAAAATGCAGCTGCGACATGGTTCCTCCGATTTTCCTGCAACTTTGGCTTTTCCATGCCATTCCTCTCGAAAAATTATGCCAAATATAAATAAATTTCGTGAAAAATAGTATACGGAACAATGAGATACAGATTGTGAAAGATTTCCCACTCAAATGCAATCCACAGGGACAAAGAACTAGAAAGAGACAGTCGCAACATGATTCCTCCGATTTTCCTGCAATTTTGTATTTTCCATCGCAGCTCCTCGTTAACCCTAAAACTATTTTTCTTCAGAGCTTTTGGGCCAATCAATCGGAAAAGTTTGACAAAAGAAATTAATATAAAAAACTCTTGATAAAACTCTTTGCTTTTGTCCCTTAAGATGTATTGGTATTGATGTAGTGGAGTTCTTGCTGGGGATCCCTTTCTGATTTTCCAGGTGAAAGAAAATTCAGGGTTTACTGAATATCTTGTTTTGTTCAAGTACATTGCTTAATTTTTCAAGAGACTCTAGAAATTTGTTTACCTCTGTGGTTCCCTTAAAGACTTTCCTTGGTCTCATTGATATTATAGGCCGCATGGGTTGCCAGACAGTATGCTCATATCAATTTCTCTGATCCTAACAATATCCGGAAAGCTTTGCACAGTGTTGTTTCTGGGCTACGGGATCCTGAGCTCCCTGTCCGTGTTGTCTCAGTTTTTGCATTGCGTTCTTTTGTTGAAGCTTGCAGAGGTACATGGTTTGCATATTTACCTCTCCATCGTCTTTTCATCTTCTTTTTCACAGTTTTTTCCATGTGTCTTCCTGTTTCTCTTTCCTTTTCCATTTTAACGCATAATGTGCTTACAATTTTTTTTTTCCTGGAAATCAGACTTGAATGAAATCTGTCCAATCCTTCTGCAGCTTCTTGATGGTATTGAGAACCTTTCTGCATTGGCTGAAGTCAATTTGGAGTTTAATTGCCTCTAATGGTTGGATATGCAGAGTTTTCTATGCTTCTGAATGAGGTTGAGAATGAGGACCTTGTTTTCCCATTGGAGACAATTGTCGACAAATTTGGCGAGCAGATGGCACCATATGCTCTTGGGTTATGCCAGAATTTGGTAACGAGTCTGGTTTAGTTTTTTTCACAGCTGTTTTTCTTGTTTGCTTGAAAAATTGATCACAGGTTCGTGACAGGCTTTTGCATTCTGGAGGTGTACGAACTCTGCTGAAGCTGATGATCCTGGTGCTCTGGCTGCTGTTGGTTGTTTGCGTGCCATAAGCACGATCCTTGAGTCAGTGAGCAGGCTTCCTCACCTCCTCATCCAAATTGAACCAACTTTGCTGCCCATAATGCGTAAAATGTTGACTACCGATGGACAAGGTGAATATGCTTATTCTTGCTGACATTTCTGTTTGCCATGTTACCTACGTTTTTTTTTTTTTTCGTTATTTTCTTGCCTATAATTTTTGGCTTGACGCTATGGACCTGTCCATTCTATTTCCCAACTATACCTATATATTTCTTCTCTCAATGATAGTTTTCAAATTGGGGCTTTGATTTTCTGGAAGGAATTTATTTTATGAAATATCAATAGATTATTGTTTGTGCAATTGCAACACCTGAGCTAATTATTTACAGTGCTGATGAGGCATATTTGCGAGAGAGATATCATGATTATCATTTGAAGATTGAACTGGAAAAAAAGACTCCTGCACTTTGAACATATGTTGAATATTATGAGACTTGTTTAAGCATATTTTGCCACTTCGTGAGTAGTACATTTTTGTGATAAGTAGTTTTGCATAATCTCTTTCTTGCTTGCCTTTTGATTGCTGGTGGGGATTTTGTTCTTATCACTGCTGATTTTCTTCATTTACATCATGCATTCTAAAAAAGTTGGATTTGTCCATGCATTGGGGCCAGTGTGGGGAGGATGTTGTTTAATCCATGATATATGTCAAAAAGTTTGAAATATAGACAGCATATCAGGTGAAAAATAGAAAAACCATAGATATTTATATCTTGTTGAAACAGTATTTGGTTAGTTTTTCTTGATGACAAGCAAAAAGGGTAGGAGTCACTTTTAGTACCTTTTTGGCCTTCCCAATTGTACTTTTCCCTCTTGTGGGGAACCTTCGTGATCTTAAACTCTCTCTCTAAAGAAACTTAGGGTGGAGGATGTTTTAACGAGAGGGCCTAGGATAAATATTGCCATGTATCTTATCATCCACTTTATAGAATTAAACTTACTCTTGTTGATTGTGACACTTTGAAATCATCTCTCCCTCTCCTCAATCCCCCCTCCCTCAACAAAAAAGAGGAAAAAAAAACTCCTCTCTTTCTCTGCCTCTTCCCATTGCACGCAGAACGAAGATATCTTGTTTAGATGCCCTTATGTGTTTTAGAATTTCATGTATGTTATAGAGAGAAGTATGAGAGTAACTTTCAGAGAGGCTACAATTTGGTAGTCCAGCATTTCTCATGATACTGAGCTTCTTTTTGACGGTGTGGAGATCTTTTTGAAGACTAACCACCCTGACTTTCCTCATTTATACAAGGTTCAACCTGTAGACTCATTGCCAGTGGATATAGTTGATTGGTTGGTGCTCTTGAGAATTGCACACTAGTCTATGCATTTATGAAATACTGGGGTCATGTTTTTTCCTCACTCACAATGTGTGCCTAAGAGTCTCGTGTCCATCTTGCTGGATTCAGTGTGGGTAACTCTTGAAATATGGACTACTGTGTTGAGAAAAGATGGCTTCATTTTGGCGATCACATTGAGCAGTGTCCATGGATGATCCATACATTTCTGCAAATTATTTGTCCTTTTCTGCAAATTAAACTGTGAGCAATGAGCTACTTAGTGATGGCATTATTGTATAATGTCCATGATACCGAATACTTACATTTACCGACGGTGTCTCATCCTGTACTTTGACAGAGGTTTTTGAAGAAGCTTTGGAGACTGTTTCTTACATGGGCTTCTATTCACCTACAATATCAATGGATATGTGGACTCTCCAGCCATTGATGATGGAGGCACTCGCAGATTGGGCAATTGATTTCTTTCCTAGCAAGTAATTTAGGATTTATTCTTGATATTGTGTGTCGTTGAGTTGCTTGATGTGATTTGGCATTTCCAGTATTCTCCATTTGATCTTGTATGAAATTCCTTTTCTTTTATCTCACACACTAATTCATTATTACTTCTATTTTTGGGTTAAGCAGTGTCTTGTCTGTTCATCTTGAAAGGTTAAAAAAGAACTCAATAGTATGTCTAAATCTAAATTTCAGAAGTGCTATGGTATGAGTTCATTTAGTGATAATAAAAGTCTCATTGGATTTAATTAGGACGTGAAAAATGACTATGTCGAGGTCAACTATCAAGATCTACTTTATGCTGTCAAGGGAATTAATTATAGAGGTGTAAGAAGGCAATGGAAGCAAATGGGTTAATGGTCTAGGGGAATTACGACTGACTGTTATTGAGAAAGGAAGGTTTAGTCATCATTGTGGTCCTGACATATTTGTCATCAGAGGCTGCATAAATGAACTTCCATATATGCATTTCTTACTAAATTTGTATCAAGCAGAGATACTAGTTCCTTTGGACAACTACATCTCGAGAGGAACTGGACATTTCTTGACTTGCAAGGAGCCCAATTATCAGCAAAGTCTGTGGAATATGGTTTCATCAGCGAGCACCTTTTAAATGCTAAGCTGTCTCTGTTGTATAATTACTTTTCCCTTTCTAATAGTTCTAGGTGTTCTTTATTTTCTCAAGTAGGTTATGGCAGACAAAAATCTAGAAGACAATGATATTGAGCCAGCTCCAAGCTCATTGAAGCAGTGTTGCAGAACTGCAAAGGTCAGGTAGATCAGTGGGTTGAGCGATATCTCAGAATCACTGTTAAGCAGTTGCGGCATACTGAGAAATCCTACTTAAAATGTCTTCTAATGCAAGTGGGGAGGAGCTGAGGATTAATATCTTTTCTTTGATTGGATCGATCTTCTTTTTGCTACCATCTGTCTGTTATCATGCCATCTCTCACATTCCTTCCTTATCTTTACTGAAAAAATGGGTTTTTATATGTTTCTTATAGATTGCCAATGCTCTTTATTACAACGTGGGCTTGACACTTGGCATATTGCAAAAGCTGGGCAATTCCACAGAAATCTTCAGTCTGTAGTTCCAGATGCTGCAACAAGTTAAAAAAAGTGCCCTTCTCACTAATTTCAAAAGGTATCATCAGCGAACGTCTTTTCTTGGAATATTTTTTAATTTATGTCAGATGGAACAATTGTTTTACTAATTCTTATGATACAGAGAACATGACAAGAAAGTCTGCTGCCTGGGCCTAACGTCTCTCCTGGCTCTTCCTGCTGATCAATTACCAGAGGAGGCTTTGGGGCGTGTTTTTAGGTCACACTTGATCTGTTAGTTAAATACAAAGATCAGATAGCAGGTCTCACGTCCTCTATAATTGTCTGATCCTCCTTTTTCCAACATAGTTTATGACAATTGTCAATACAATCTGGTTTTCTTTTACCTGCATTTATGTTGGTTCTGCAAGTTTTACATCTTCTATTTTGTATCCCCAAAAGCTGAAAAAAGAGGACAAGGCTGAAGATGATGATGAAATGGATGGTTTTCAAACAGATGATGAAGACGATGATGAAATGGATGGTTTTCAAACAGATGATGAAGACGATGAAGTTGATGGTGAAGAGATGGGCTTTGATGCCGAGGTTGGGGATGAAGCTGATAGCATCAGATTCCAGAAATTGGCAGCACAGGTAAATTTGCACTTTAACTCGATCTTTCCTTGCTGGGCCTGATTGTGCTCCATTCCTGGCTTAGAATTTCGTATCTTATAGAAGGTATACTATACGTAGAAATTCTCCACATAAAAATAATTAATTAATAAAAAACAATCAGATTTATATATGAATGTAAAACATCAAAACCTATATATATAATGGAATTAAAAATGTAAATGTTTGAGTTATTCGTTCACCTAAAAAAAATAGATCAAACCGATGGTAATAAGCAATTTATTGGAATCAAATCTTCCTCTTTATGACCTATTTCAGTATAATAGTTTTTAATACTGATAGATATAACATATCATTTTATAGGTTAAAAATTGGACTTAGCAAACCCTAATAATAATAGTATGTTAATTGGACCCCTCCCATTATAGGTTTCAATTAGACATAATTGCCTACACTTTATTACTTAGCTAAACCTGTTATCGATAGATCCCAAAACCAAATTCAATAAGATCACTTAAAGGTTTTAACATATATTAGAATATCTATTAATTCGATTATTTAATATATAAAATCAATTAATTAATATAAACTCGTATTATAGGAAATTTTCAACAATTTTTGCTTAAAATCCTCCCATGCCCTATCAAACTTGTTGATATGACATCTATATATCATCTTAGTAACATGGTAAAATGGTATCATGGATTATGGTAAAATGGTATCACGGATTACGTATTGTCTTCACAATCAGTCATGGATAGAGACTTCCAAGAAAGTGATTTATCGACTAGTGGTCCAACTCCATAAGGACCATAACAAAGACTACTTCAACAAAATGCATGTAAAGAATGGGGTGGTAAGGTCGGAAGCATCGGTGGTCCAGATTGATGACTTAATTTGATGCTTTTGGACATATAGAGTCCTATTGCATGAGACTGTTCAAGTGGGAATAAAGTCATATGTGTGTATTCTTTCTTCTCTTGCTCATATAAAGACAGATGCGTTGTCAGACTAAAATTTTCTTCAACCTTTCGTGTATAGTTATCCCTAACAGTCACCCGTTGGTGTTGCACAAGTTGAGAAAGCCTGCATCATTTGAAAACAAGTGTGATAATACATTTCCCTTGTTCAGCCCAGTCACCAATTTAATTGAATACCTCTAACACGAAGTAAGAATGGTTTATGCTGGCATGGATAGACAATATTTTCTTTCATTTCTGGTTAGAGGAAATCTCTAATTTGCGGGTTACATACACGAAGGCGACATCCTATCCTCTCGTCAGCTGGCTTACACTCTCTCTCTCTCTCTCTCTCTCTCTCTCTCTGCTTTATCATCTCTGAAGCCCCATCGTTGTCGTCTCTGTTACCACCCAACACCATGTCATGTAAAATCACAACCTACCAATGTAATGGTAAGAAGGCCAACGACAAAGTGACGACGACACCGGCTTGAAGGGGCTGATGGCAACATGGAGGAGGACATTGGTGGAGCTGCATTTCAAAGTAAGACAGCATAGTTGTGTGTGAGAGAGACAAGGTTATTTTTCTTTTGTTTAATAAACATTTTATCTGTAAAAATAATCATTAACTAAGTCTCAAATTGCCAATAGACATGTGCCCTTACTTGTAGATAGTCTGGGGTTCGATCCCCATGAAAACCACACGCACATGTGCATAGAAGAGATAAGGATATTTTAAAAAGGGAATACACCATAAAAAACCCCAAATTATTCAATTTGGGATAATTTTACCCTAAAATTTTTCTTATGCCACAAAAAATCTCAAAATATACCACTTAGAACACATTTACTCCCAACTTTTTTGGTTGAAGGGCATTTTTGTCTTTTTTCCTTTTTCCTTTTTTCTCTTTTTCATTTTTTTCTTCTCTTCTCTTCCCTCTACTAGCCATGGCAAAGTGAAACTAGTGAGGGTCTCCCTCGCCTGAGTCCCTCACTAGATTTGGTGAGGGTGGCCCTCGCCCAACTCAGGCAAGGACGACCCTTGTCGACTCAAGTGAGGTTCGCCTATGCTTGCTCAAGTGAGGACAACCCTCACCCAACTCAAGCCAGGGTCGCCCTCGCCAGATCTGGCTTGGGCAACCTCGCCTAATTCCCTCCAACGAGGGCAGCCCTCACTTGAGTCGAGCAAGGGTCGCTCATGCTTGCCCAAGGTGAGGGCAACCTTAGCCTGACTCAAGCGAGGGTTGCCCTCACTAGATTTGGCTTAGGTGGCCCTCGCTTGAGTCGGGTGAGGGTTGTGCATGCTTACTTGGGGCGAGGGTCGCTTGTGCCTACCTAGGGTAATAGCAACCCTTACCCAACTCCACCGCCGACAAGAGGGCAGCCCTCGTCAACTTCCCTCTACCATGGCCAATAAAGAGAAGAGAGGAGAAATAAATAAAAGAAATAAAAAAAGGAAAATATGAAAATGCCCTTTGATCAAAAGAGTTTGGTGTAAATGTGTTTCACATGGCATATTTTAGGTTTTTTGTGGCACGAGAAAAAGTTAAGGGTAAATTTATCTCAAATAGCATAGTTTGGAGTTTTTAGTGACACGAAAAAAAGTTTAAGTAAAATTGTCCCATGTGAGATATTTTAGGATTTTTTGTGGCACAAAAAAATTCACAGTAAAATTGTTTCAAGTGATATAGTTTGAGATTTTTTGTGGTATTTTCTTTTTTGGTAAGGATTTTTTGATATTTTCTCCAAAAAGAAAATTCTAAATTTTTTGTGCAAATCCATCGTCAATCAGAATTTGGAAGGAGGAAAGTTTTCTCCATCATGAGCGAAGTACGATCTGAGAAGAATTGACATGTCCTATGTGGAATTACGTGGCTCCGTCTCTTAAGTTCCTAGAAATTGTTGCTTCTTTTCTTTTAGTTTGAACTATAATATGGGTCCTGTTAATGAGTATCCTAATATATTTCTTAAATATCTAATTAAAAATATTTTAATTTTCAAAATATTGATTATAAATAACTTGAAAAAATTGTGCATTCAAAAGTATAAATTTTCATAAATTGATCGCTAAATAAGCACATTGATGACATTCAACAATACATGATCTTCTTAGAGATAATTATGATATTTTCTAGAGATATTTAGAATAATAAACTCTTTTCTTATGATTGTACATATCCAGGAGATTCTCCATATCAATCATTTGCATATCCTTGATTGATCATACTTGATTTAATTACATGTCATCTAATAACACCTGTAAATAAGCTAATGCAATTCATATTAGGTAACACAAAAATATACTAAAAATTCCATAATTCTTTCTTCTTTTATACTTATAGTGTATTCTAGATGATCCCGTGGTGCACCAGGTGCACAAAACTGCACACCAAGGGTACATATTGCACAACAATGCAAAGTGGGGGACAACGATTATGTGTCTCTGCATTATTACTTAAGTATGTCCTATTAACAAACTTATCGCTTAGCAGACAAGGGAGAGGGGACCAAGTTCCCTATCCGATGTTTAGCCCCATGGTGATGTCACGGAAATTGAAAGGAGAAAGACAAATTAAGCCCAAAGAAAAAGAAACTCAATTAATTGTATACCTCAATACGATAGCAAAGAAAGCGATGCGCCAGATAAATTATACAAACCTATTCAATTCATGGTCACCTTCAAACAGAAAAACATTGACACGGACATATAAACATTTAATTCCAGCAAAGATACTAGATCTCTATTCAAAATATCTGATAAGAAGTGAAAGTATATGAACTTTTGCCATCAGCATAGGAGGACGAGACTTTGGCAAACCTTCGACGCAAAGAACGTGGTCCATGTCATTAATGTTTAGGACTTGCTTTAATTTTTCTTATTTCTCCTTGTTCCAAAACTTGAGAATAACTATTGTCTAGTGCAAATCCACAAGAGATTTCGAATCGTATTGCATATCTATCCGATACATAAAAGAATTGCCTGTCCCTAAATAATTACATCGTTCTTGTCCCCTCATCAAAATGTATAAAACATTTTTAATAAATATTTGATTTCATAGATCGAGTATCTGTTCTATTCTGGCGAATTAAGAAAAGTTCATTGATTTTTTATTTTATTTTTGGTCGAAAAGAGTTCATTGATTTGAGAGGGAGCATATTCATTGCTTTCTGCCTGTATCAGTATCACTTCTTTTGATTCAGTAAATGATCTTATATTCGAAAGGCACCAACGAGAAAAGGACACTCCATTATAGCTGGCAATGACAAAGAAAATCTTGAAGAATTGAAAGGTGGAAGAAGATCGTCCATTCATTGCTGAGTTTATTTTTTCCTTTTCCTTGAATGATAATTGCCCACATTCAAGTTCTGACAATGTTGAATAGGTGTGCACACGCGGTACACCTAATAGGGGAGGCGTTTTTCTTTTTCGTTTTCTTTCCGATTATTTTGATTTTCTAAAGGATTAATCTAAATGTTGAGTAAACATATTACGAAATACAGGAAGAAAATCATACACGACCCAATACAATAAACTTAACTTTTATATCGACATGAATTAATACATAACAGATAATAAAAGTAGTTGACCAAGGATTGACCGTACAGATTTAAAAGATAAAGAATTGGATGGCTAAAAATAAAGTCAAAAAGCTAAAAATGTACGTTAATTTATTTGGAAGATTGGATAAAGGCAATTCCCATAAGATTTCATTCTCAAACAAAAATACATTTTTTGATTTATTTCATCTATTCCATGACCACTAGTAAGAGGGGATACATTGTATAGCATAATTTAACAAATTAAAATTGAATTTCTTTCAAATTATCAGATTTAGATAATAAAAAATGACGCTGTTTTTTTGTAGTGTTAGTTTAATCTAACAAAAGATATATTTATCATAAATGTACCAATTTAGGATTTTTGGCAGTTAAAAAATTAATTTATGGTAAATTTGTTACAAGTGTACTAGTTAAGGTTTTTTTTTGTAGTTATTTGGGGTAAATTTGTTATAGGTGTACTGATTTGGGGTTTTTCATGGTAAAAAATTTGGTTTAGAGTAAATTTATCATGAGTGTACTAGTTTGGGGTTTTTCGTAATGTCAATTCTAAATTCAATATAAATATATAAATATAAATTTATATTTATAACATATTTTGGGTATATTATTACATAAAATTTTATTAGAAAATGATGGTAAGGAAAAAAACAAATAAGAAATAAAATAATTAAAAAAGAGAGGAAAAATAAAATAAAAATAAATTGGACAATAGTGTCATGAGGGATTTTTAATCTCCATTTGTGAACTTTTAAATTTATTTATACTAATATGTTGTCTATACCAAAAAATAATAATAATATGATGTATATATATCCTACTTTGTTATTAAGATTTGCAAAAAAAAAAAATACATAATATGGCAAAATATCTGAATTTTATATTTTATTATATTTAATTCTATTTTAATTAAAAATTCAAATGATCAAACATAACTTTAATGAAAACAAAATCCATGTTTCGTCCCCATTTCCTAGCCTATGGCAACAAACTTGGTTTTCGTCGGAGCAGGGAATTGATGGCGATGAAATTACTTTTACTGTCAGAAATTTTTGTCTCCGGAGCTTTAATTTCTTCTAGTGCCAACGAAAATGTCGAGGATTTCCAAAGGCAAGCTGCCTGAGGCGCAGATCAACCACACGATAACATGTTCTATCGTAGTTATCCATTTAAGCTGCACGAGATGGTTCTACCGTTTTTAAAAATTCAAGACCCGAAAAAGATGAAATAAGATTGCAAAATGCGGACAAACCCTCGATGTAATTTTCTTTTTCTTTTTTTTGGGAGGGGGTTTAAAATATGACATATTTTCGATGTACGCCTTGTTATATTTCCATCGCCCTCCCCGTAGTCCATGACCTGGATCTGCCCCGTAACTAGCAGTCATTGGTGGTGAAGGGATCACGTTTTCAAGACAAGAATTTTTTTCTAAGGATTACAACGCTAATTTATGCGATAGATTTTATTTTTCATAAAAATGATATAGGAACTCTTAAGGGATCCACCTTACCAAAAAAAAACTCTCAAGGGATCCATTTTTCGTTAACAAATTAATTTCTGTTTTTCACAAGTTAAATTCGCCAATCAGTGTATACAGTCCAAACAATACCGATCATTATTCGAAAGGTAAGACATGAATCATGGAAGATATGTTCTTCCCATAATATCAAGGGTTAATATCACAAAAAAAATCAAATTAGTATGCTCATACCACAATTCTCCAAACTAAATTTTGTGTCCCTAAAACTCTTGAACTGATACACCCATGCCATATTTATCCCAAACCAATTTTTTTGTCATAACAAATCTCAAACTGATATAACGATACCATATTTATCCTAAACCGATATACCTATGCTACATTTGCTCCAAATTATGGTATCTTAAATTATTAGGGAAAATATGGTACATATGCATCAATTTGGGATAAATGTGGAATGGTGTACTAGTTTGAGATTTTTTGTGATATAAAAATTAATTTGAGGTATAATTGGCTTGGGTGCACCAATTTGGGATAAATATGGCACATGTATACTAATTCGGAAGTTTTTGTGACACAAAAATTAGTTTTGAATAAATGTGATGTGAGCACACTAGTTTGTGATTTTTTGTGATATTAACCATAATATCATTTTTTTTTTTTACTTAGAGATTGCCCATAATATAAGGGAAAATTCCAAATAAGAGCTTAAAGTGCTCTCATTTTCTTAAATAATAGTCTAAAGTGAACCTTGTTTTAATTAAATACCTAAAGTGCCCTCATTTTCTTAAATAAGGTTCTAAGGCCTGAAGTACTCTCATTTTCTCAAACAAGGGCATAACCTCACTAGCCTATTAAAGATATTTTCGTCATTTATTTTTTTATTTTCTTTCTTTTTTCTTTTTCTGTTTTTGGTTTGCATAAAAAAACTCTAAAAAAAAAAAAAAGGCAAAAGGAGCCAAGTCTCCCACCTATGGCTGTTGCCCATCGCTAATGGGGCAATGATCATGGCGGCGAGGTTGCTAGTGACCCTCACTGACTAAAGGCAAGGGTAGAAGAGCGTTGCAACCCTCTCCCAAATCTAGTCAAGAGTTGCCAACCCTTGTCCAGCTCTAGTCGAGAGTTATCAACCATCACCCATAGCTTGTGAGCCCTCACCTTTGGTTGGCAAGGGTCAGCAGCCCTTGCCAAGTCATTGGCGACCCTAAACACCATGGCTGCTACCCCACCAATCGAGGGGTTAGCCACAAGCAACAAAGGGATGCAGCCCTCCTCTTGCTTTTTTTTTTTAATTTAAAAATTTTAGCCTTTTTTCCTTTTTTTTATTTGTCTTTTTTGGAAAGAAAAAACTAGGAAAAGGAAAAAAAGAAATAAAAAAGTAACAAAAAAGGTAAATGATGAAATAATCATTAATTAGCCTGGTGAGGTCAAGCATTTTTTGATGCGATATGATCACTTCAGACTTTTATTTGAAATAACATTCACTTCAAGCCCATTTGAGAAAATGAGACCACTATATGCCATTATTTAAAACAAGCTGCATTACAAGCCTATATAGGAGAAAATGAGAGCACATTATGCCCTTATTTGGAATTTTCCCATAATATAAGTGTTAATTGTTCTCATCGTGTCCAAAAGGAACAACTATTTATATAAGTTACACATTATTGTAACAAGCAATGCGGAACGTAACAAGACTTTTTACTGATATTCATTTACTTGATGTGATAAGTTTTGATTGGGTATAATTGAAATGTGACACACATTTAACTGCTGGTTTGTTTAAAGAACGATTGTGGTCCTGTAATACCACATGATTCAGGAAATAAGTTTCAGTAGGAAGTTGTAATGATTGACATTATTGTCCATTAATTTAATCCTTTTTTGTTTGGGAACTAACAAAGATCCGGTTACCATATCCCATGAAGATTCTTCGAAGAAAAGGACGAATTTCTCCGCGTTTTCACCAACTTCATGAACCCACTATATAATAGACCTATACCCCTAAACGTTTACCATACTTGGTATAGCTTCAAAAAAAAAAAGTCTGAGCCTAAACAAATGGACTACGAGGTTGTTGGTCTGATAATTGCCCTACTGGTTTGGGTTTCGTGGGCAATGGTGACGGAGCGTTGCCATCGTCGCTTGGAGGAGCGAGGGCAGTTGCCGCCAGGGCCACGTTGGTGGCCTGTGGTCGGGAATATATTCCAACTGAGTTGGACTCCGCACAAGTCGTTCGCCAACTTGGCTCGTGAGTACGGTCCAATAATGACTCTTTGGCTTGGCTCCATGAGTACAGTGGTGATCTCATCGGACGAAGTGGCTCGCGAGATGTTCAAGAATCATGACATCGTTCTTGCAGGAAGAAAGATTTATGAGGCCATGAAGGGCGACTATAGCAACGAGGGCTCGATGATCACAGCTCAATATGGTCCTCACTGGCGCATGTTGAGGCGCCTTTCCACCACCGAGTTCTTTGTTACTAGGCGATTAGATGCCATGGAAAGTGTCCGGAGCCGGTGCGTCGATAGGATGGTGCGATTCATAGAAGATGCAGGAGAGTCCGGCACCAAGTCCATCGATGTTGGGAGATTCTTCTTCTTGATGGCTTTCAATCTCATTGGCAATCTCATGTTCTCCAAAGACCTCTTGGATCCCAAGTCAAAGAGAGGGGCCAAATTTTTCAACCATGCCGGTACACGTTTTGTTGCAACTGCACCTTATTCATGATCATGATAACGATCAGAAAGTATATTTAAACATAGAATACGTAAGAAGAAGAAAGGGTAATCATTATTATTATTATTATTATTATTATTATTATTATGATTATCTAGGAAATCGTTATTCAAACTTAAAATTATATGTCCATATTATTATTGGTGTGATTTCACTTTAATCTTTCAATGAAATGGCCCAAAAATCATTGCCCGAACCCTACGTATGTTTTCTAAGTATGATGTAGACTTGCAATGGACATATATTCTCGTGTTTTTTACAAGGAAAAAAATGGCATGGGGGAGGCTGCGGGGAGATTTCAAAATTAAAAATACTATGGCAATCTGACGTGAAATGCAATTTTAACAGGTAAGGTGATGGAGTTGGCTGGGAAGCCGAATGTGGCGGACTTCCTACCAATTTTGAGATGGCTAGATCCACAAGGAATACGAAGGAATACGCAATTCCACGTCGAGCGAGCGTTTGAAATAGCGGGGCAGTTCATCAAAGAAAGAATGGAGAGTATGAGAGAAGGTGAAGTTGCAGAAGATAAGAGGAAGGATTTCTTAGACGTGCTGTTGGAGTTCCGTGGTGATGGTGCAGAGGAGCCTTCAAAGTTTTCTTCAAGAACCATCAATGTCATCGTCTTTGTAAGCTAGCTTCTCTCTCTTTGCTTATAGACACATACAAAACGGTATTTTTCAGGCCTATATTTTGTTCCATTCCAAGGCTTATTAGTAATGGGTTACAAGCATGTGCATCTGCTTTTACTTGTGAGTAATATCTGTATAAGGAATTCACCAATTATTGCTACTGTTGGTCGTGTGGCCACGGCGATGGCAAATTGGGTAAACGTGCAATGGTATAGCCAATACTAACTCATACGATACAACTAAAAAGGTTCTGAAGGTCATATGCACGTAATCCCCAAATTGCCATGAACTTTCCCAATCCATCGCTTTGTACTGCATGCTCTATTGTCTTGGTGATCCTTTGATCCTCTTAAAACCTTCGTTGTTATATTTTATTGAAGTGTTAATTGCACAAGAATTGAGATCACAATTACATAATGAAAGTTTGAGCAATGTTAGAAATACTAAACAAATATTAGTAAAATCTTTTGCTATAAGTGAATGCCAAATTTTAATTGGGTGCTTTAAAAAGCCAGTTGTCTAAGGTATCGGTAACACTTGGTTCAACACTCATTTAGCTAATCATTCAAGGTACCCGGAACACTTACTTCAACACTTAATTAAAACTTGTCATCCACGTAGCTAATTAGTTTTAGTGTGAATTTGCAATTGATTTAGCATTTTCTCTAAAAAAAATTCAATTTAGTCATGCCTTTTTTATTCCCCGTGAAATATCCAAACTTCCGACTCAACTAATTCTCATGACTGTAAACAAACCATCTGGTCCATGTTATAAAGTAAAACTTCACCCACGAGTTAGCGATGGTCACTCCTCAGATTACTCTGAGCGAGAGATATTGTGATTTAAATATGAACTCTTCCACGTTTGAACTAATTTGACTACTCTGTCAATTAGTGGAAGAAGTACTTTATGATATTGTTTTCAATTCGCAATTTATAGAAGCCAAACTAGCCCGACTAAAAGGCCTTTCATTGGCTGAGTTTAATGGGCATTTATAGAGATCATGATAACTTTATATAGATATGAAGATGTGGTGGACAAAGTCAATCATAAAGTAGGAACTTATAAGAATTGGTACTATTTCGAGTGTGATCTATAGTTTTTTGAGATGTGCTTCACTTGGTGATGTACTCAACTTATGCAACATGAAACTCATGGTGACCTGTCGCTTTTCCCTTGAAATAAAGCGGTCCCATATAACCTAAAAATCCGGTTGGTGAGCCGATTACATCAGTCATGGAAGGTTCAACCCTAATTAGCCGCCATTGGACTGATTGTGGCAAAGCAAACTTGAAGCTTGTTCTGTAGATGCCAATGCTTGTGGCCCATCGCGTTTAATAATGGTCGAGACTATGTAGCATCTTAATCCCCATAGCATCAGCTTTTGTCGCATTAAATGAAGACCGAAAGTGAATATAATGAATATTAATTGCTACATTATTTATTTAGCTTACACCAAAAGTTGCGTGCGCGTCATCGCGGATTCTTTTGTTGGTTACCATGAATTAATGAATATGCACATATTTGTTAACCTTCTTTCCTCTTTAGAGAAAAGATCTATAAAGTCTCTTGACAAAAAAAATTCTTAAGCATTTCAATATGCAACAACTATTTAATAACTGCCTAAATTTCATCACTTTATTATATATATGAATACATTTTTCCACATTTATATACGTAGCTAATGGTTTTTCGACAGGAAATGTTCACTGCGGGGACAGACACCACCACAAGCACCCTAGAATGGGCGATGGCTGAACTACTCCACAACCCCCTTGTCCTCACCAAAGTCCAATCCGAGTTGAGAAGCACCATTGGCTTGAACCGAAAACTAGAAGAAAAAGATGTTGAAATCCTTCCTTACCTCAAAGCAGTCATCAAAGAAACCCTAAGGCTTCACCCACCCCTCCCATTCTTGGTCCCTCACATGGCCATGAGCTCTTGCAAGATGCTTGGCTACTACATCCCCAAAGAGACCCAAGTTCTAGTCAACGTGTGGGCAATTGGAAGAGACCCCAAGACATGGAAAGACCCTTTGGAATTCAAGCCAGAGAGATTTTTGGAGCCAAACACGGTAGATTACAAGGGACACCATTTTGAGTTCATTCCATTCGGATCAGGGCGTAGGATGTGCCCTGCTGTGCCGCTCGTCTCTCGAGTTCTTCCACTAGCGCTGGGGTCTCTGTTGAACGCATTCGATTGGGTATTAGCGAACGACATGAAGCCAGAGGAGATGGACATGAGTGAAAGGATGGGTATCACATTAAGGAAAGCCGTTCCACTGAAGGCAATACCTATTCCACATGGAGGACATAATAATCAGAACGGTGGTCATATTGGAGTTGGAAACATGTGAGCTGGTGAACTTTTCTGCATAAAAGTGATCGATGAAACTTGAAAGGTCATTTTATTGTGAAGTTACTAGAATGAAGAGGAATACTAGTTGATTCCTTTGTCCTATTTCAACTTCTTCGTAGAAGTTGAAAGATTTGTTTCTATGACTATCTAAATCTGTTTTTGTCTCTAAATGTATGCAACATGAATGCCTTCAAAGAACAATATGCACTCACAACAACGAGTCCCTGCATGTAGGAACTTCATATTTGGTATTGCTCAAGGGTCAAAATTGCGTTTAAAATTTATCAAGTTAATTGGCTGTGCTCCAACTGATGGCATAACAGGTAAAAGTTCTCTTTAGATTTGTCTTTTAAATGACAATTTATCCACTGAACGAAATGCAAGAGTGCCTGAATATTGGCTATTAATCAATAGAGTGGAAAATTTCATTTGTTCTACCATTATAAATACATGAAATTATAACTACGGGTTCCAGAACCTTAGTCTCATAAAAGTAAAAGATAAAAAAAATGGAAAAAAAAAAAGTGCTCGGAACATGAGTAAGCATGTCGAAAAACCAAAATGAAAATAAAAAATTTGTAACCTAACTAATCTATGATCACAAGGCTCTCTGTCTCACAAGTGGAGTTCGATAGTGTTGGTGTCAAGCTGGTCGCCAATTGGCGGAGTCCAACGCAACACGTCAAGCCATCCCTCATGGCCTGAAGATCTAGAGGCTCAACGCTACCTCTACAACCTTCAAGGCCTTTGTTGCAACCCTTCCAAGGTGAGATCTTGGACGGAGCTAAAGGATTATTAAGAAAGAGCAATTGATTCCTCCTGTGATGCAGTGCCTTCGCCTAACATGGATTTTCCCAACAAGAAGTTTTGCTCCTATCAATAGATAGATCGCACCGTCAAGACACAAACACTGCTATCACTCATATACAATTGATCTTATCACAATTACAAAGAAGCTTGAACCCTACACAAAAGTTCCCATACAAGCGCAGTGGCAATTTTAATTATAGAATAGAATAACAAACAACAATGTCAGTATTCTCCTTTTTGTGCAACCCTCTTCTAGCTTCCTTAATCTTTCTTACATGGACATCTTCAATCAATCCATTGGAGACTCTATTTGAGAAGCCAAGAACCTATCGAGAGTTGTTAGGGACTGATGTTGAAGTCGAGATTGCCCATACAATCTTTCCATCAAACAGCATCAGGTTTTCCAACTTCAACCCTCATCCATTTTCGCACACATAAACAGAGAATCGCTCATATCACATTGCCTCTTCCTAACACAGTTCTACTCTTTCTTCATCCAGAAGACTTAACTTTCAATTCAACTTCAACCTGTTCCTCACATCTTTCGTTCTTCATTACACCATTATTACAAAAGTCTTAGTTAGTTCATTTTTCAGTGAAATGTTCATTGAATTCCCAGCAAGCACAATTTCTCAACAATGCATTTCTCATATCTCAGGACACATAATCATGCTGATTCATAGGAGTTAAAATTAAATCAATTTGTTCAAATTCAACGGAAACTCATCAAGAGCAACTCAGTTTCATATTGAGGAATATCAGGACAATGCCCTTAAGAGATGAACTCCACAATGTAGCTTACTGAAATCACTCTGAATATAAGGAAACCAAACTTGAACAAGGCTTATTTGATCGAAGCAAACAAGCTAATCAAACCCAAAAGTTAGTCTCAGTCAAGTTTGAGTCGAAATAAAAATGAACCTGGTTCAGATATTTCACCAAACACATAACCTGCATTTTGTCAAATGATTTAAATGCGATGACTAAGCAACGACTTATATCTAAAGTTATTTTCTTGATATGCTAGCTATATTTTTAGAAAGAGCCTATGCTAGATTTACTTTATTGATATGCTAGCTGTATTTTTGGAAAAAGCCTAGGTTATTATTTCTCTTATAAATAGAGAAAGCCTCTCAACTGTAAGATAGACAATTTGATGAATGCAAATTTGTGAGATTTCTTCTATGAGAGTGAACACGTTTTTTAGAGTGGATTATCCCTTTCTTAGTCTCTTTATTCTTGGAATGTGGATTACTCCTCGGTGGTGAGCCAAAAAACCATTTATCATCAACTAGTGGGTTTTCCTTTAGGCCTTGACGGTAAGCTTTCCCTGTTCCGAAGTCCTTAAACCTTGGCATATGGTTCGTCCTTTAAGTCTTGGTGGTGAACTTCGTTAATCCCAATTTTCATCCTCAATTGGTGGTGCGGCCTTTATACCTTGGTGGCGATGGTAATCTATCTTTTATTTTGTTTTCCTTAACCTTCGACATTTATCTCCATACACATCATTTCAATACACTTCACCCAAAATTCTTCCATTTCGGAATCACTCACCTACGCACGCATCAAAAAATCACCTAAAAACTATTTTAAAGCTTTTTGAAGATTTCTAATTTTTCATAATTTTTGGAACTTTTTAGATTTTTTTATGATTTTTTTGGATTTTTTAAAGAATTTTTTAATAGTTTTTTGTCAAGAGACCGGGCCGGGTAAATTGACTTGGACCCTATTGGTCCAAGTTGGACTATCAACTGGGCCGGCCCTAAGGCCCATACGAATTTCCAATTAAATTGGCCCATAATAAAAAAAAAAAGTTTGCAAATTAGCCCATTTCAACCTTTTTACAAAAACTCAGCCCATCCCGTATCAAAACCCTCGATCCGGATCCATTCGGTGATTTCTCAGCCCAACCTCTCTTTGTTTCTTTTTCTCTTCAATTTGTTTCTATTATTTTGTCTTTTTTTTTTTTATATTTTCGGTCTTCTTCCTGAAGACACCATCCCTGCGACTTCTTTAACTGAAGCTGCACCACCACCGCGATGAGCCCTCGCTAGTGTTCGAGTAGCTGCCAAGCCACCAATGGGTGTCAATAGTTTGGTCCGACCAACGTTGGACGCCGCCAATACCCCTCGATCCTCACTAGCCTTCTCATGGTCAGACGGATTTTGCCCTGAGCAACCAAACCTAGGCCGACTCCAAGGTCTCGACACACTCCCAACACTTACCTGAGTCGACTAAAAAAATGAACAAAGGCGGTGACAACCATATACGAAATGACACGTCGGGCAAATGATCGGTTGAAGCTCAGGAACGCCTGCTTTCATCACAAATTTTTAGATCTAGTTGAGGCATTATATCAAATAATTGGGGTGCGCTACCTAACGAGAGATTTTTTGGCTCAACAAAAGTTCAAGCCCGTACCAGGGCTCTCGACACACAACGTACAAGACGCAAACAACCTGAAGAGGAATGTATGGGGCCGGAGTTCACGCGAGCCGACGCGTCTGTTCCGAAACAGAGCAAGAAACAAGGCGATGCTTACCGGTTCGCCTTGAGGGAGTCGTTTGAGAGGGGTCATCGGGCACAGCTCGCGCAAGGCCGAGGAATCGGCTCAAACTATCTCGCTTGCACTTGGTCGCTCCTTCTCGGACTCTCTTTCCATCTTTTTTTCTGGTAATTTTCTTTTGATTTGTTCTCTTTGGTTTTTCTTGCTCGAACTCCTGTAGCCAAAGCTCTCTCTGTCACTAAGTTCTTTTTCTATTCGAACCACACCCTTTTCAGCGAAAAACCATCCTCTCTGATCTTCTCCAGCCCTCTCCTCCTCGAGCTCTCTCTCTCTCTCCCTCCCTCCCTAATGGTCTCCCTCTCTCTCTCGGTTGCTCGGTCTCTGCCCAGAAGAAGAACCTGTTGGAAATATGGTCGAAGATCTCGAGACCGATTCCGATTGTGATTGATTTAGTCAATCACAAATTAGTACAGTAAATAGGAAAATAGTGATGCATATATTTTATTTTCCTTTTTTATTTTTCCCAATCTTACATTATAAATACATCGATGTACTTGTAAGCATATATACAAGAAAACCATTTTCCCCCTTTTCTTCCAATTGCTCTTGTGACATGGTATCAGAGCAACGTTCCTGAAATAGCTTCCGCAAATCCTCAGAATTGCCTTCGTTCTTTTTCTGATTTTTGCAAGTCTTCATCCTGCAAAACAAGTCAGCAAACCATTTAGGAATTCTGAAATTTCATCATGGAAGAAAGTGGGAATAATCAAACTCCACCACCAGCAACAATTTCACCCGAAGAGGAGCAGCTTTCTGTCCAGCCTCTAGCTTCGGGCCAGCCTTCTGCTTCGGGCCAGATTCCAGGCCCGACTGTCCAGTGGGCTTCAACGGTCCCACCGATCCAGTGGTATCCAATGCAGGGCCCATGGATGGCTGGGCCGGGACAAGCATGGGCTCCGTATTCATCTTCAAATCGGCCCAATGATGGAGGGGCCGACCCGAATGATGATTCGGGCGGGACGAATCTGGGTTACTGGACCGAATCCATACCGGGTCGTGAACGGATCCCTACCCGGTCTTCCAACCGGACCCCGCCGCAATTTTTCCGATCGCCCGGCGGCCGCCCGAGCTTGGAGATCCACTCTTCACTTCACCGGCGGACGGGCCGAAAATTCGTCTAATCAGCCAGTAGCTTACTGGATCGGACAACTACGCCTCCTGGGCGCGAGATCTCCGGCGAGCCCTTGTCATGAAGGACAAAGAAGGCTTCATCAACGGCAGCGTCCCGATTCCGACGGATGAGCGACTGCAGAGGCATTGGCGACGGTGCAATCAACTGGTGCGCACCTAGATCGGGAACTGCTTGACGCCCGAGGTTGCAGCTGGCTTACCTCCGACGGAAGATTCAAAAACATTTTGGGATAATATACGGGAAATGTATGGAAAAACAGATCGAGCCCGTTTATTTACACTAACCCAAGCTTTATCAGATCTAAAACAGGGCAATCTCTCGGTCACCGCATGCTATAATCGGCTCTCGGCCTTGTGGAACGAGATCGAAGCAGCCGAAGAAAGATTGGAAGGACCGGAGGCGACCCTTCGACAATATCGTGCTATAAAGGAGAGAGAAAAGGCTACCAGATTCTTGCTTACCCTCAATGAGACCTACTCGGCATTCCGGTCTCAGATTTTGGCGATGGACCCCCAACCACCGCTTGGGAGAATTTTCCAGCTCGCTGTACAGGAAGAGAATCAGCGAGTTGCCGCGACGGAGCAAGCTCGAATAGGTGAAGGGACGAGCCTCGCGACGTTTCCCTCTGGTTTCGGCTCAACGGACACGGTGGCCGGAGCTGCTGGAGGCGTCGGAGCTACTGGAGCCGTGGGAGGAAAGAAGATCGTGGCTGCAGCAAGAAGGAGTGAAGACAGCCCTAGATTGGACGGCTGGGATCAAAGATCAAGATCAAACGGCTGGAATAAAAACCCTAGATCGGACGGTCGAGGAAAGAGCGGTGGATCGGACGGTCCAAATCAGATTGGAGAAATGGATGGCTGGGATCTATATCACAGATCCGACGGCCCATGGGCGTCCACCTTTTCAGCCGAATCGGACAGCCACCATCGCGCCACGTCAGCACCAACTTATAGGGCATCGTATGGCTCACGAAATGCCACATCAGCAGGAAAGGTTAGTGGACAAAATTTCAAAAATAAAAATAAATATTGCGAATATTGCAAACGTCCACATCATACAGTTGATACATGCTGGAAATTGCATGGGAGACCAAATGATAAAAAAGGCAAAGAATCCACAGTTTATCAAGTCTCTACACAGAAAATGGATGGAGCACCAAATCAAATGATCACCAAAGAACAATATGAGAATATTGTTCAAGTGTTGAGCCAGCTTAAGACCAGTGATGAAGGCGCAGCAGGATTCTCAGGTACTATTTTACATGAAAAGAATTCCCCTTCAGTTGATGCATGGATTATCGATACAGGTGCTAGTGACCACATAATATGTAATGATCATTTTTTCACTCATGTTCATAAAAATATACACTCCCCTGTTACGGTACGTCTTCCTAACGGAAACATTACTAATGTTACCAAAATCGGTACCGTACATCTTGGTCGAACCTTATCCTCAAAAATGTCTTGTATATTCCAGATTTTGAGTTTAATCTTCTTTCTGTCTCAAAAGTATGTATGGACAATTCCTGTCATGCCATATTCAATTCCGAAAGTTGTGTCTTTCAGGACCATTCGACTGGGAAAGTGATGGGCTTGGGTAATGTAGCACAAGGACTTTATTTCTGGATCAATTCCCCAAGAGATTTAGAGTTATTTAATAAAAGCATTTCATGTAATGCAATTAGTACAAATAAAAATCTCCTGCTTCATCAACGACTTGGCCATAGTGCACGATTTCCATATTCAAAATGTCCAGTTTGTCCTTTAGCTAAACAATCTCGAGCATCATTTCCGATTAGCATGTCTCGAGCAAAAAACCCTTTCTCCTTACTTCACATAGACATCTGGGGTCCATACCATACCACACTCCCTTTCTCCATACCATAGCACATCTTTCTTACTATCGTTGATGACTATACTCGTGCCACTTGGCTATATCTTATGCAGTCAAAAGGTCAAACATTCACTCATATATCAAATTTTCTTTCCTTAATTAGGAATCAATTTGGAAAATCTGTACAACGAATTCGTATAGATAATGGTCGTGAATTCTTCACTTCTGAGTGCACAAAATTGTTATCTACTCTCGGAATACTCCATGAAAGTTCTTGCACTTACACTCCACAACAAAATGGAGTCGTTGAGCGCAAACATAGACATCTTTTAGAGGTAGCTCGGGCACTAAAATACCAAGCTTCTGTTCCTGACAAATTTTGGGGAGATTGTGTGGTCACGGCAGCTTATTTGATTAATCGCATGCCAACTCGAATTCTTAATGGGAAATCTCCTTTTGAAATGCTCTACAATAAACAGCCAGATAATGATCATCTTAGAGTATTTGGTTGTTTGTGTTATGCAACAAATGTGGGCCCTCGGGATAAAATGAGTCCACGTGCAACCAAATGTGTTTTCATGGGATATCCTCCTCTTCAAAAGGGCTATCACGTTATGGAGATTTCAACAGGAAATTTTTTTACAAGCAGGGATGTCATATTCCATGAAGATATCTTCCCATTTGCAGAAACACTGTCTTCATCACAAGAGGGTTTATCAGAAAACAAACAGACTTTTCTATTTGATGAGCATTTATCTATGGAACCAGGATTTCTTGTTGCACCAGGACCACGTTTGATATCGATCCATTGATGTCGACACCAATTGAATCTTCATATCCTGAAGTAGGATCACCTGTTTTCATCGAAGATACTTCATCCTCCTCTTCAGTGAATACATCCGGGACTGGTTCTGAACCATCAATAGTTCCCAATATAAATGAACAACCTCGACGTTCTAGACGGCAGACTCGCCCACCTACGTGGACAAAGGATTATATATGTTCTGCTGCAAGTTCCTCAGGTACATTGTATCCTGTTTCTTCATATGTTTCCTTTAGCAAATTATCGCCACAACATATGTCTTTGTATCGGTCGCATATCGAGACGAACGTGAACCATCCTCCTTCGTTGAGGCGGAGTCAAAGATCCTAGGTGGAGACATGCAATGGAGACAGAACTTACTGCACTTACGGAGAATCATACTTGGGACATTGTCTCATTACCTCCATATCGAAAACCGATCGGATGCAAATGGGTCTACAAGATCAAGTTTAAGGCAGATGGTTCCATTGAGCGATATAAGGCTCGGTTAGTAGCTAAAGGGTTTACCCAAAAGGAAGGTTTTGATTACCCTGAGACATTTTCTCCTGTGGCGAAGGAAGTCACGGTACGTTCCTTCTTATCTGTCGCTGCTATACAAAATTGGTCTTTGCATCAAATGGATGTGAACAATGCATTTCTCCATGGTGATCTGGATGAAGAAATTTACATGGACTTACCTCAAGGACTTCGCGAGCATGTGGGGAGTATCGGGTATGTCGTCTTCGTAAGTCCTTGTATGGATTAAAACATGCATCAAGATAATGGTATGCCAAATTTACCACTGCATTAACCAATGCAGGTTTTCAGCATTCAAAGCATGATTATGCCTTGTTCACGCGAACCACAGGGAGTTCGTCGATTTATTTGTTGATATATGTCGATGACATACTAATTATGGGAAGTAATGACTCTGACGTTGCAAGATTCAAATAATATCTACATTTCAATTTTCACATCAAGGATTTGGGACCTCCAAAATATTTTCTTGGCATTGAGATTGCTCAATCTGATAAAGGAATTTCTCTTAGTCAAAGGAAATTTATCTTGGAAATCATTTCCGAAGCAGGTTTATCAGGTTGCAAACCGTCAGTAATTCCGATTGAACAGAATGTCAAATTAACGACATATGAGTATGATGTGAATTCCTCTTCACCTAGCAAGGATGTATTGCTTAGAGATCCATCAGGGTATCAGCGACTTGTTGGAAAGTTGATATATCTTACCATGACAAGACCTGACATAAGTTATGCAGTACAAATACTCAGTCAGTTCATGCACATGCCAAAACAGTCGCATATGGATGCAGCCTTGAAAGTTGTAAAATATTTGAAAGGATGTCCAGGACTCGGTATTTTTTTGTCTCGTGACTGCAATATGAAGATGACAGCGTTTTGTGATACAGATTATGCCACTTGCCCAATGACTAGAAGATCCATTACTGGGTTTTGTATAAAATTGGGTAAGTCATTGATTTCCTGGAAGACAAAGAAGCAGTTCACTGTGTCATTATCATCAGCTAAATCAGAATATCGAGCCATGGCGAAAACTACTTGCGAAATTGTCTGGATACAAGGATTACTCTCAGACCTCGGAATACAGGTCAATGGACCAAGTGAGTTGTTTTGTGACAATGACGCTGCACTGAAATTGGAAGCAAATCCGGTTTTTCATGAGAGAACAAAACACATAGAAGTCGATTGTCATTTCACTCGGGACAAAATCAAAGAAGGAGTCTTAGTGACAAAGGGAATCGGAACAGTGGAACAACCTCGCAGACATTTTTACCAAGCCACTATGCCGAAACAGCACAAGTATTTACTAAGCAAGCTAGGTGTCCTTGACATATATAGGCCACCAGCTTGAGGGGGAGTGTTGGAAATATGGTCGAAGATCTCGAGACCGATTCCGATTGTGATTGATTTAGTCAATCACAAATTAGTACAGTAAATAGGAAAATAGCGATGCATATATTTTATTTTCCTTTTTTATTTTTCCCAATCTTACATTATAAATACATCGATGTACTTGTAAGCATATATACAAGAAAACCATTTTCCCCCTTTTCTTCCAATTGCTCTTGTGACAGAACCCACGAAGAAGAGAAAACCGGTCGAAGAAGAAGCCTCCACTCCAGAAGAAGAAAACCAGCTACCCCCTCCTCTCTTTTTCTATAGGACCTATTTTACTGACGGGATTTATCACCACTTTAGCTACTTTAGCGGCTCGGCCAGTTACTCGAGATTCCCGATTATTCCATTTCCTGATGTTAGCAATGTACAGCGGTCAAATAGGATCATTTTCGGTCTTCGTCCCTTTTGCTGCCTCGCGCGACACCCACCTTCGCTCACGCCCTCCTCGTTCGCTCCCTGTCTCCTCTCTCCGCGCGACAAGTGGAACATTCTTTCTTCTTTCTTCTTTTTGGCCTCACCATTGCTGGCGCCAGCAGAGCGGCGCCGTTACTGTTAATGGCTGTGAATGTGGATGAGCGTTTATGTCAAGGGTGTACGTGTGTGAGTGTGTCTATCGTGTATGTGTGCAAAGTGCAAAGGAGAAGATGGGTTGGACTTCTCCTTCTTAAGTTTTGAAATGGGCTTTGAACACATAAAAGAGACGGGTTAGGAGAAGAACAAACAAAGATAGGCCGATGGAATTAGAAAATGGGCTGGACTAGAAGAGGGAGGGTCCTAAAGGGCCGTAATTTGCTAAAAGAGTGGGCCGGACACGCCGGCCTGCTCATTTTTTTAAAATAAATTTTTTGCCTTTTATCTTTTTTATAAATTTTAAGATTTTTGCAAAATAAATGGATATTTAAATATGTTGACAAAAATTCGAGTGTCAACAAGAAATCATTGATATAATTAGTAATCATCTTGACATAAACATCTCCATTTATCATAGCAAATAGTACCAATGATGGTTTTGGAATAATAAAAATATTGTAGGACTTGTTTTGCACTTAAAGATCAAAAGGCTAACAACTGTTACTTGTAGTGTTTATGTAGACAAATGAGCTCCTCCCATCATCTCGACCTTTTGTACCTTGTACAAGAAAATCCCCATTCAAGATGATGTCTCAACTCTTAGGCTGCATTTGATCTTCCAAATTTCTAAATGAGATAAGACTAGATAGGATATGATAAGAAATCCTAGGATTTTTTCATATCCCATCCCTGTTTGGTGAATCAAGGATTTGAAGTCGGATATTTTCAAGGTTGCCATCATCAACATCACCCATATCATCAACATCGCCACCAAGTTTGCTCTCCTTGACATCGCCACCTCCTCCAAGACCCTCCTTTTCTCCTCCAAAGCCCCGTCCCACCCAAAAAGATTCAAAATTTCATTAGGGTTCTTCTCGAGCCGCCTCAATTCATGTTGTAAGCTCGACAAGAACGGTTGTGACCAAAGATCGATTTGCTACTAGATTTGCTCGGCATTGAAGCCATCGACCAAGAGGCAATCGGAGAGCGACTTGGGGGAGGAGAAAGATGTGGAGGCCGACAACTGCAAAATGGTGGCCACACGATAGAGGCAGGGCGAGAGATCAGAGGAGAAGGGTTTGGCAATGGCAGCGGTGGTGATGGTAGGGATGGAGAGAATCATGAACCTTGTCTCGAAGATGAGTGGTAGTGGTGATGGTGGGAGTGGCCAGCAATGGTGCATATGGGATTGCCAACTACATAGCCAATGTCAAGGATGTGGTCGTCGGGGGAGGCAATGAAGGAAAATAAGTCAAGAAATTTTTTTGGTGAAGGCATGTAGGATGTGGAGATGAAGATGACAGCGAGTGGAGTGTAAGGTTTCTAGAAAAATAAGCAATAAAAATTCTTTCCGGGTCTATCCCACCCCCCTCGGATTTTTTTTTATTTGGGCTATATTTGATCTATATTTGACCTTATCATTTCCTAGGCCACTACCAAATATGGGATAGGATAAAATATATCATATTCTGTCTTTTATTTGGTTGACCAAACACAACCTTATAGAATTACATGGACATTGTTTAGAATATGATTTGCTTTTTCTCATTTTGGCATCATCCATTCAACATTGTTAGTGATTCTATGAGTATCATGATATTCTAGCTTCTTAATGAATTTTTCAAAGAAACACTCATCGTATCTTTAACAATTCATCACCAGCAAATCTTCTTTGCCAATGTTTAGCATGGAAAAACTTGATCAGTTCATGCTTTTAAAACTCCATGAGTTTAAAATATATAAACAGAAAGAGAGGGTCATCTCCATAACCAATTGAATTAAGTTTAGGAATGACATACCCCTTTTTCCTGAGGTCAGATGATCTCAAAATCTTTTGCTCCAAGGAAATATGCACTAAAAGTCATAAAACTTCTCAAGAAAATGCAAATAAATTTTAAAAATTTTAAAATGTATAATCAAATTCTAAAACTTGTCAAATTAGTGCAATCAAGTTCTTCCTTTAGTTCCATCCAATTTGACAAACATATAATGCTAACGTGGCTTTTTCTATTACTTTCTCTCTCCTATGTAGTGTTGATGTGGCTAAACCCAAAATGACGTCATTTTGGTCTAAATTTGATTTTTAATACATATATTAATTAAACTAAATTAAAAAATAAACTAAATTTAAAAAAGAAGGAAGCAACAAAACAAGCAAGGACTTGTAGGGCCTTGTTGCTGCCACCTAGCCAAGTTGATGGGTCCTAGCTAATGGCCTACAACCTTAGCCGATTGCAGGTGAGTGTTGGAGCCCTCACCTAGATCAAGCAAGGTTGCAAGCCCTTGCTCAAATCAAGCCAAGTGCTATTGTTGGCTGGGGTGGGGCTAGGCAATGACCCCGCCAATGGTAGCCTCCATGTAATTTGGGCGACGGTTACTAACCCTCACTTGATCTAGGGAGGGTCAGGCCCGGCGACCCCAGTCAACCCTCATCCCACCATCAATGGCCCTTTTTGTCAACGGTGGGGCGGTAGCCCTTGTCACTTTTGCTGCTTCCTTTTTTTTCCTTTTTTTAAATTTAATTTTATTAGCATTTATATAAACAAAATCAAATTTAGATCAAAATGACATTGCTCTGGGCTTATATTTCTCATTTTAGCTATGTTGACATTTTTCAATAGTCAAATTAGACGGAACTAATGGAGGGACTTGATTACATCAATTTAACATATAGTAAGATTTAATTGCATTTTTTACAAGTTTTAGAATTCAATTCAATTTTGTAATAAATTTTATGACTTCTAATAAACGTATCCATTTGCTCTATTGTATACTCTTTGTTCTCTTTTGCTTTGTCTCAACGTCCCCCGCTGTCACTTACACGTAAGGAAATAAAGTGCCATTTCCATAATAACCGAATGAAGTACCTTCTTTTTCGAATTGGCTAAACATCCCATCTCCCCCCCAAACCACTTTGATTTTGCTCCTTTGCATCTTCTCACTTTTCATCTGTGTGAAACAAAGGACGAGATGATGTCAAACATGAAACCGAGTAGCGTTAAGATTAGGAACAAACACTCCCTTCCGCGCACCAATTGAATCGTCCCGAAGTCAGCTTTAGTCTGATCTGCATCCCCATTTTCCTTGTGCCCCTTGATGGGCTTATTCACCATTGCTTTGCTAGGAAGGTGCGCTCTGAGTTGGCGTAGTCTGCACTTATCAGCTTCACGATGGTTCATTTTAACTATATGTTGAAATGAATGAACAAATCAGTGTCTACATGAAATGATTTTGTTGAAACGAATAATCCCTTTTTCTCTTCAGAGATGCATCAGTCCCACCCAGGTTGTCCTTCCTTTGCAATCGTTTTATCCATCTGGGGTTTCTCCACATCAGTTCCATTTGCTTTTGTAAATTCTACAAAAGAAAAGAAAAAAGGCACGAGTCATTTTTGAAAAAAGATCGATTTTGAATCAAAACGAGTAACAACTTTCTTCGAGGACGCATTCAGGAGTCATTTAGTCCCCCTGATGAAATAATGTTTTATATGTATACTCTGCACAAAACACAATGACGGATGATCAATGTGGAGTTGGAGCAATATTACCGTTTCTTTCCTCAAAGGTGTGTTTTTCAATTTTATGTTTCTACGTCTTGAAAGCCAAAATAATTCAAGCGGCTCTAATATTGCTTGTGGAAAGGAACCCTTCCATCGTGCTCACTGCTCAGAAGGTTTATTTCCAAGAATTAACGTGCAGCAACTCTTGATCCGATATTAATTTCACATCATGCCCTTGGCAAGAATTGAGCTCCCGACGGGCACACAAAAGTAAATTTGCAAACCCATTGACCAATATAAATGGTAGGATTTGTTCCGATTCTATTTGAGATGCTTTGATTTAACCATGGAAAGCACGACAGTTTTAGAAAGTCTCGGGTTTCTATTGTTGAATAGAGACCTCACATCTATTTAAAGGGACAGTTTTGAACATGAGGCTTGAGAAGATCTAGGTCTGTGAGAAATCTCTCTCTCTCTCTCTCTCTCTCTCTCTCTCTCTCTCTCAGAGTTTGTTTCCATTGATATCTCCATTTCTCCCTCCTCTCTTTGTTGTTGTTGTACTATCTTTTCATGTATTAGCTTCAAATTTTTGATGCTCCTCCATTTTTCCTTTCAAACACAAGTTATTCTATTCCTGTAAAATATGAATCCTCTATCCACGACAAATTTTCTTCCAGATGCTTTGCAGGGAGGTAGAGATGATATTGGCATGCAAATACGATTGTTGTGGACATTGGTGAAAGCTCCATTGATTACACCATTCCTGAATATGGCTATTCTTCTATGTTCAACCATGTCTCTGATGTTGTTCATTGAAAAGGTTTACATGAGCCTCGTCATTTTTTTGGTAAAGGCACTCCGTCGAGAACCTGAGAAGCGTTACAGATGGGAACCAATGAAAGACGACCTTGAAGCGGGTAACTCTGCTTATCCCACAGTTCTTGTCCAAATCCCGATGTACAACGAAAGAGAGGTTTTCTTCTTTCTTGTTCCAATTTATAGTGCATCAATGACTTTTATCAGAATCAGTTTTGCTCAATTTATTTGATGACATAATTTTGGGTAGATCAGGTTTATCGGTTCTCCATAGGAGCTGTCTGTGGACTCTCATGGCCTTCGGATCGTATGATAGTCCAAGTCCTTGATGATTCAACTGATCCAACCACTAAGGTACCTAGAAAACCACCAAGCCATATATAGATCGTTTCATTTAACAAACCTAATGAAAACCCTACATTTTTCTATGAGTTTACTAATTCAAGACAATTTTTTTATTAGTTTCAATATATTCTTTTTGCACAAAAATGATAGGATATGGTGAAGCTAGAGTGCCAAAGATGGCAAAGCAAAGGAGTCAACATTAGGTATGAGATCAGGGACAACAGAAATGGGTATAAAGCAGGGGCTCTCAGGGAAGGCATGAAGAGGAGCTACGTGAAGCAATGCGATTTTGTAGCCATCTTTGACGCTGATTTTCAACCGGAGCCTGATTTTTTAAGACGAACCATTCCTTTTCTTGTTCACAACCCTCAACTGGCTCTCGTTCAAGCTCGTTGGACATTCGGTAATCTCTCTGCTTACCAACGTTTTTCATGCAAATTTTAGGTGTCTGCTCTTCATCACCAGCTAGTAATTCCACGTCACTAATTCTCTTGTAGAAATTTGCACTACCTTAGGTCATTTGGTATTTCCGCTACGAAAGATGGGATAAAAACGTTGTAAGAATGATTCAATGGTTAGATGTCAACTAAATAAGTAAATTGCTCTCGATTATTCAACCATTCGATAAAAGGTCTTTCTTTGATGAATGATACAAATTAGTAAATTACCTGACATTACAAACTCTAAATGCATGTTTAATAAGGTCCCATAACTTACAATTCCTTGTTTAAAGATTCATTGGGGGTTATGCCACATTATAAAATATGTTTTAGCAGAACGATGCTACTCCAAATAAGTTTACTCCAAATAAGTTGCTCTATATACATACTAGTTATGTTCCTTTTTTTCTTTTTTGTAGCACATTGCATAGATTCAATTTACTAAACAAAACCAATGATAGCTAAAGAATGCTTGGGATCCATACTAAGTAAGTCCCACTAAATAAACGCAAGATTCTGTGATTACTACATAATAATAGACTAGGCACGTTCGGTAAAACTAAAAAATAAATGCTGAAATTTGATCATTGGTTTCAAAGAATTGAATATTAAGTATTTAGAACAGAAATTACAAAAAATATTAGATGATAACTAGAACTAGAAAACTGAGTATGATTAATTTCCTATTAAACATTGAATTGTGAATATTATCTAATTAAGTTCCTCCAGCACTATATCTAGCCAAGTTCTACTAGGGGAGAGCACATTGAACCACCTGAATCGGAAACTGCCCGAACCAAACCATACTAGTTCGTTTGGTCCGGTTCCTAGGGGCATTGATCTGGTTCTCGGTTTCATAAAAATGGAACTAGTAATTTTTGGTCCGGTTCACAATTTTGAGAGGGGAACTGGACTGGACCGGACCGGCTATTTTTTATTTTTAAATAATTTTTAATTTATTAAACATACAATGAACCCTAAAATAATAATAATTATAATATTTTTAAAAATTTTCAATTTTTACTAAATGTTCGGTTCCATTGGACCGGATTGGTTGGTCGGTCTAGTTCTTGGTTCTAGGACCATTAGGTCCTATCCTTGGTCCCAAAAAATGGGAACTAGAAACTGATCACTCCTACCTTTAGCAACGTTGTAAGGTGACGTGTACAACATTTTGCTAAAGTTAACACAGTAGTGTAAAAAATAGTTCCTCTTGTTCCACTCATAATCTCTCTTTAACAAGATGCAATTGGATTTTGACCTTAAGAAATTTTGTTGAAGTCACACTCCTCCGACGTTGTCCAATGACCTTGTAAAATTTGATTGAATTTGGTGTTTGAAATACTTGATTAGACAATTTTTGTAAGTAAAAAAGATTGATTAAAAAAAAGTAAATACATTTGATTAAAAATTCATAAAAGTCTAAGGATGAGAAGAAGAATAATTCATTTACAATGAGGAAAGAACTCTTAGCCCCTCCAATGGTTAAACGTGGCCCTGTATTTTGACTTGACGTTTATTAATAAGAGTCTCTCTCTCTTTGTGGATATCTTTGTGTTAGCATGTGTTTGTCGAAGTGTCTCCCCATTAGAATCTAAAACTTTATTAATTTAAAATGATTTCTAACACTAAACTTGATCGATCCATCCTTATGGTAACATATGCTAACAATATTTAACAATAGATGTCCTTTCTATGTATATTTTTCTTTAGCATGATTGATGAAAATTTCCCACTTCTTGACAATTTAATGAATGAGTGTTATTCATATTTTTGTAAAGCAAAAATTTACGCTTTATAGATACAAGGTATAAATGCTAAGAAAGCCAAATATATAAAGGACTATCCTTGTATTTCTTTGAATTTAGGGACTCTTGGTGATAGGACTTTTTTTATTTCTCCAGAAAACGATTAACTTAATCGTAGGAACTACGAAAACAATTAAATGACTAAACATATTGATATTTGTATTTATTCAACAATTAAACACATCGGTTGTCATAAAAATCAAGCCATGAGTCTTGTTCCATCTTATGTGAAATTTGAGTGTCATAAGATCCCCCGCTTAAAGCACTTATATGGGCTTAATGTCTGGGATCACACTCCAAATTTAAGAGGTGACTCTTACTAACACTTCGTCCCAAAAGAGTTCAAGAGCCAACTCTCTCCAAGTGGTACATTGTCCTTCATGGCAAGTAATTTCCCACCCTCTGCATTACTCAAATATATCATCTTTAAATTACCCGATTCAATCCAACTATCAAACCCTCTAAAAGAGTACTGTAGCAGAAACACTCAAGATAATGTTAACCATTAAGAGATGGGTCTCTGCTAGGGATCAAGTTACAAGTCTTTTTGGTTGTGTTTGCTTGTATAAATTTCTAGTGATGATAGGACTATATAAGATGGATATGATATTCAGAGATTTTGTTATAGCCTTTCCACTATTTAGTTAATCATAATAATAAATCCGGATATTTTTATATCCTATCATGTCCATTATCTAATAGGAACTGCATATTTGTGTAAATGAACCAGAAAATGCATAAATAGAGATGGCAAGAATCTCTCACAATTCACTTGTAAAGAAACCACAAATGCACAAAGGGAGACAACCTTTAGCAATCAATCCTAGATAATTGTAGGATATAAATCTTAAACAGTAAATGAGCCTATTGTAGCATTCATGAATTATAGGTTTGACCATGACAAGAAATGTAAACGAGTTACAATGATATTGACAAGATAGATCTGCCAGCAAATACCAATTCTAGTAAGAAAGTAAAAGCATGATCATTTATTTTTGCCATCCTCAAAAGTAGAGTATTTCTACTCTATACGCCACTTTTGTGATATGTCACCATAAAATTGAGAGAAAGAGCTATAATCCTGTCGTCATTTTTGTGGTATTTGGACATTAATAAAAGAGCTAGGGAGGAGTCCGTGAAACTTCAATGCAGAGTTATGGAAGAGAGGAGAAGGAGAGGGTACGGTTTTTTTATAATCTCCTCTCCCCTCATTCTTCAAGAATTAGAAAGTTCTTTTTCAAATTTGAATTTATTCAATCTGGTATGTGCTACTTTATTTTTATTTACTTATCTCTCTCTCTCCCCTTCTCTCTCTCATATATATTTTTATTCCCTTCCATCATTCCTTAATTGAAATTTTATAAATAATGAACTATACTAATATACCTATGATATGTAACAAATGTAAATACCAAGTATACATAATATTTATTATAGGATAGAAAGATATTCAAATATATATATATATATATATATATATATATATATAAGAATAGGATTAAATAAACACAAATTTTTTTGTTAATTTTTGTTTTGTTATTTTGAATCTTCTTTTTTATATTATAAGTTAAATATTATTTATATTTAATTATCATTTAATAGTATTGATTTAAAAAGTTTGTTATTCAAGAAAAGTAACTTTTATACTATGGACATAAGAATTCTATTTCACTTTTATCCCACTCCTTATATGAAATTTTTTTATCTGAGTCATGTCTCTCTTGTAAATGGCATTATCTTGTCTTGGAGGGGAACTAAACACATATTTTCAGGTTTTGCGAAGTCATACCCAGGCTACCGTAGCACACTTGTGTTATGCTCCGTCATGCTCACTAGGAAATTTTGTCGTTTCTTTGATTGAGTTTATTTTAATAAATTTAAGATGCTGATGCGATTTTATTTTCTCGGCCCTTTTTTTTTGTGGCAGTGAACTCGGATAGATGCTTGATGACAAGAATGCAAGAGATGTCATTGGATTACCATTTCATCGTGGAGCAAGAAGTTGGATCCTTCACATATGCCTTCTTCGGATTCAATGGTAAAAGTCCTACTCTTCCTCTCTTAGACATTATTATGGACAAAAATTACACTACACAATGCCATGAATGCACGACATCTGTCCACATGAAATTTATTTATGGGATATCAAATCGTTATTTTATTAGAACATTTGAAGTTGATCTCATGTAACGAGTGTAAAATCACTTTGACATGAAACAATAATGCACCGTGGGCCATGATTTCCATAGTGAAGGAATGGGCAATTTCTCAAAAAGTAGACCTACTTGTCTAGAAGCACCGAAGCATGAACAGAATTCTGCATCTGACGTGTCTCAATTTTGTTAGAGATATTACATATTAGAAAAATTATATTAGCCAATGTACGGTAACTATTATAGTTGTGAAATGACTTAATTTTCCTTTTGCATGCCTCAACTTAGAGTAATGCAGCCGGACTACACAACATTAAGCTGAACATAAAGAGTAGAAACTCTTTACTTACTTAACTAACTCGCACTAGTAAAATGTCTTTTCTCTTGAATTTTTCTGTCTTGTTATATATTTAGAAATTCGGAAGACTCCCCTCGCATCTCGATTCCACTGTGCATTGTCTAACTTTAAATTCATAAATTTGTTTCTTAAGTTTTTCTTGGATCTTAAATATATGTGACCCTTCATCGCCCATGCATGGGCCGTTGTATTGGTCGATAACGTTAAAGCTAGCATAAAGTGCTCTTAAGTGTACGGCAAAGATGAGCTGTGATTGATCTACCTTGATGGAATCCAATCATTTTCCAGTTAAATACCAACGTAATGTCCATGTGGCAATGACGGGGTATCAAAAAGTTGGTGATTTGTCTAGTCTGTCAATAGTTCTTCTAAAGATTAGTCGAATTCTAGAAAAAGTGCATTAATTGTGAAAAAAATTGAAATTTAGTTATTGGTTAATCAATTTTAAAGTTCCAGCAACCTAGTGTAGGTTTACCAAGTAGTTATATGGTTATTAGTGAAATTTTTACTCTGATAATTTCTATGTCATTACAGGTTAATAGGACCTTTTCACCGGAAAATGAAACTCGTTCCTATTTTCAGCCAAATAGCCGTCTAGTCATCAACCTAGAAAATCGGTGGATGTCTTTGACTGGACCAAGTCGTCAAGGGCGTTGCAGTTCTCGCATGGGGCTGGCAAATGACAGAGGGAAATGGGAAAAAGAAAAGAAAAGGTGAAAAAGTTTAGAAAATTTTAAGACATTGTAAAAATCATCTCTTCAACGATTTCTAGTCAAGATGAGTCAGAAAGACTCATTGGCAAACCATTAAAAAGTTTAGGATTAAATTGACTAAATTGAAAAGTTTGGGACTAAATTGATCGTTGTACAATAGTTTTAATATTTTTTAGATAATTTCCCCTTGCATTGTCATCATTCCTCAAGTAAAACATGATGAACTTTTTCCACGTTACATCTAAGCTTATCTTCAATTATAACATAGAAAGAACAATATTGAAGTAGGGTCATAATTTGAAATCTTGCTTTGTATTAAAACCATATTAGATAATCATTCGTCCAGAAATTTCAAACTATTAGTAAGGTCACTATAATGCATGCTAACTCATTCGCTAACTTATTACTACTGTTTAAAGAATAATAACTTATTATAATGTTAAAGCAATCGAATATATGTAAATCAAGTCATTTAAGTTAAAATAAGTACATAAAGAATGAAAGCTAGAATGGCCAAAGCTACAAAGGAAACTTTGAGCAGCTTCTTGAACATTACTTCGACACTAAAGTGTCCTTAGCATCATTGATCTAGCCCCACTGGCGAACTATATATTTGCTGGGATTGCGTACAGGAACAGCTGGTGTGTGGAGAGTTTCTGCAATCAATGAGGCCGGAGGATGGAAGGAACGAACCACCGTGGAAGACATGGATTTAGCCGTTCGTGCAAGTCTTAAAGGATGGAAGTTTGTGTATATGGGCAGTCTTAAGGTACTGTTTGTTCTGGTAAATCTTTAATAAAGCACCACAACTACGTAGAAAAGTGATGTTTCCTTATTGTTCTCTTGAAGGTGAAAAGTGAGCTGCCAAGTACCTTTAAGGCTTACCGCTATCAGCAACATCGATGGTCATGTGGTCCTGCAAACCTCTTCAGGAAAATGCTTTTTGAGATCATTAAAAACAAGGTGAGCTTCTTTTTTCATACCATCATACACTGCAAACAGCATTAATTCAATGACTGAGAATGATACGATTCCATAAGAATTTTTCATTGCAGAAAGTGTCAACGTGGAAGAAGTTGTATGTGATTTACAGCTTCTTTGTGGTGAGAAAGATTGTAGCTCATATGGTGACCTTCCTCTTCTACTGCATCGTTCTACCAGCAACTGTTTTAAAGCCCGAAGTTGCCGTCCCTAAATGGGCATCTATTTACATTCCTTCAATCATTACTGCTCTAAATGCACTTAGTACACCCAGGTTAATTTCCTACCACAGTCAAGTTAAGAGCAGAACGACAAATTCACTGTGCTTTCTATGGACAACGGTTTCTACATACTGTTGTTGATATATCTCATGACTTGCAGATCACTTCACCTAATGGTTTTTTGGATTCTATTTGAGAATGTAATGTCGTTGCATCGCACCAAGGCTACCATCATTGGCCTACTAGAAGGCAGTAGAGTAAATGAATGGATTGTTACAGAAAAGCTAGGAGATGCTCTCAAGAACAAAGCCACCACTAATGCTGCCAAAAGAGCTCGACCCAGATTTACGGAAAGGTACAATCTCCTTATAATTACTCATATTTTCATTTGACGAATTAAGATTAGTGCATCGCTTATTTAACTGGTGACCAATGTTAATTTGCTTGAATTTTGCTTTCAGATATCACTTCTTAGAGATTGGTGTTGGAGTATACCTTTGCTTTTGTGGCTCTTACGATGTTGCCTTTGGGAAGAATCACTACTTTTTATTTCTTTACGTGCAAGCCATTGCCTTCTTTATCACGGGCTTCGGATATGTTGGCATCTTCGCTCCAAAGAAATAGCTTTGAACTTGAAGTGAGTTATTGAATTTGCTCATTACTTGTGCGGTACCTGCATCATTCATTTAGAAAGGATTTTTTAAAGACAGGGAGAATATATAGGCAGTCTTAAGTGTTCGAGTTGATGGAGCTTGAATGAAAGAACATAACACATCAGAATACATATTAATAACAAAAAAAAAAAAGGAAAATAGAACTTTGGCTCAAATACAAAAAAAATTTAGGTACAGGACAAAGATTTGACAGGATAACAGCTCCCCAACAGTTCTTAAGGTTTGGTTCAAAGTACTATTAAGTCTTGAATAATTGAAATAATGTAATCAAGTCTTAAATGTTTTGAATCTGGTGCAATCAAGTCCTTTTGGAGAGGTGTCAACCATATTTGCTGCACCGGCATGTCATAAATCCAATGTGTTCTTTAGCATATGGGAGGCCATGTTGGAAAAAAAACTAAAATTTTCAAAATTAGATGATGATGCAAAACAATCAACAAATAAAAGGGAAGAACTCAAATGAAAGGGAATGCATCGGGCAGGGTTTTGGGGGCGGCGTCGCTCTCAAAGTTCAAGTTGATGGCCGCAGGCCCTTGCCACTTCCTGCATTGCACTGCCATTTCATGACCTTTCAAGCTCCCATGTCCGAATCATCAAAAACCAATTTTTGAAGCAGCAATCTTTCAATAATCTCATCTCCTAATCATCAACATTATGAGCTTACCAAAACCATCAACCGAGAAATTATTGAGAGAAAAGAGTTCAGCTTCAAGACAAAGGCCACCGTCTGCACGAGTTCCAAAGGAAGACACTCATGATCGATCACAAAAGGTTCCGGCGACAGCCAGGGCTCCGGTGACAGGGGGGTGGTGATGCCGGCCCAAACTTCAATCCCCTACAACATCCAACCGAGTGACTATTGACCCTCACAAGGTGGTGGTGGAGCGCTGGCCCTGAACCTTCAACCCCCCTCCCTAATACCTTTACTTTTTTTTTTTATAAAAAAATTTGCCTACATGACATCATTAGTGCTTAATTAGCATCATACATGTGACATCCTAAGTTTTATCAATTCCAGGATTGCAAGTAGATTGTGAAATTCCATATCCCTATTGTTAAGCGAGGGTTCAAACTGAACACTTTATATTCAAGATACGAACAATATGAAGTGCGTTCGTAGTCAAGATCAGAACGATCACGATTAGAAGAGAATGACGCTAGTTATTAGATAAAGATACTAAGTCATGTATTAAAGATGGAACAATTCTTCAATCTTCCATACGGCAATCATTAGATTTAATTTAATATTTAATATAATTGTTAGTGATTTCATGGCCTTGGAAATTTAGAGAAAATTCTCATAATGTAGCACTAAAATGATCACCTAACCAATCTTGACAATTGGACAACCTATTCCTCTCATTGTGGCCAAATCTATAGGGATATAAGAGACAATTAGATATTATAGAAGCTTAATATATGGTTAATAGTTTTGCATGAGATGAGACAATGAACCATTAATCTTGCCCCACTCATCTCCTTCATGCAAGGCAAGTGTCATTCTCCCTCTTACAAGTGTCCAATTCCATGCAATTAGTTGAACAAGTGTCTTTTGAGTCATTACGCTTGGCAAGTAACAAGCAATGAGAAGGTTTAAAGGACTAAACCTCATCTCTCCTCTTTTTCCTCCCTCGACAGCGAATGCTCTCCATCTCACTCTCTCAAATTTTCTCTCAAGTTTGTCACTCAAGAAGCTTCAAAACCACAAGGCACACGAGGAGGTGAATGGTAGCCACCCTAGTCTAGCCATCAAGTAAGTGAAATCACTAAGGACTAGGCTATTTGATCTTCTTGTTGCTCGGTGGATGGGCGTAGTCTAGGTGTGTAGTCATTCTAGGTCTGCGGAGAGGGAAATGAATTTAGTGATCACTCAAGCATGCGAACTAAGATTAGGTAATGGAAGGTAGCGAGGCTCACGAATAGTCTTGTGCTTGAAGAATGAGGTTATGTGATTAATTTCCTTGAAATTGTTGCAATGGTGCTTTGCTTGATATATCTCATTTTTTAGTGTGCGTGAAATGCTTATATGTCCTCAAGTACCGTTTGTGTGAATGTGCGGGCTGTCGTGCTAATGAGGTGGTCCGTATTGTTAGATATGAGTTCCGATGTGTGCTGGTTTTGTGTGAGAAATGACCACTTGAAGGGTTCGACATCTAGATAAGTGTTTATTTCATGAAGTAAGGATTCTAAATGTTTGATACAATGACCAAGGGGTACTGATTTGGTGGTCGGCTTGTGCGTGTAAGCTGCAAGTACCGGTTTTGTGTTAGGTTTGAGTGCGCACTGCAAGTGTCGGATTGTGTTCGGTTTTGTGTGTGTGCCGTGAGTGCTAATTTGTGTTCGGTCTTATATATGTGCCATAAGTACTAGTTTGTGTTCGATCTGTGTGAACCATGAGGGCTGGCTTTGTGCTCAATTTGTGTGAACCATGAATGCCGATTGTGTTTGGTTTTGGTGTGAGCCACGAGTGATAGGTAGCTTGGGTGTTGACAATGTGTTCGTTATGTGATTTAGTGTGATGCAACCATGTCATTTGCTTGTGGCAGAACATATTTATTCTGGTCATTGGGATTGTGTCATACAATTCAAAGATTTTTTCTTTTGATGTGTGAATTGCTTGACTTGAGTTAAACATAAGAGATGACCATCAGTGAGAACCAGTGATGCTCCAGGGGAGTCAAGATGCCTAAGGTCAGCAATCCTTGGATGCCTTGGACAGTGAATCGAGATGCCTTAGAGTGAGATTTCCTTGGCCAGCATCCCATGGTAGTCCAGCTAGTGACCCGGAAGTGACTCAAGTGGGCCAGCCAGCAACCATTGTAAATCCATGACTCGATGATGGAAAAAGTGATCACATGAGAAACTAAGTAACACAGAGTATGAGTTCGTGTGCCATGGCGTGATCTTGTGCTTGAATTGTTTGCTTGCACTCGCATATGTAGTGTTGCTCATTTGTGAATGCGTTATGTGTGGGCCAAATTGATATTGCATGACTTATCTTGCTTTTTTGGACTAAACTCATGATCGGGTTATAGGCAGATCGTGTAGTCTAGAGCTTAATTATTTCTCTTACTAGGTGTTGATCATCCCGTTATATTTTTTAGATTTTTAACATGGATGTTCCTCCCGTTGCATGCTATAGGGCATCAGCTTACATAGAAGGCATGTTTGAGGATGTGATTTACTTGGATATTACATTGACCTTCGCTCGTTATGAGGCCACCTTATGGATAGATGTCGGGAATCCAGAACGGATCCCCATGCGTTTCATCTCGCGGTTCATCAACTATGAAGGAGAGCTTTTGGGATCACTTCGTTTTGAGGACGACAGAGTGGATGGCGTATAGGTAGATGAAGCACCGCAAGTTGCACTTTTTGATAGATTGCATTTTTTGATAGAATGGGGATCTCCGGGTAGTGGAGAATAAGCACTTTCGGGCCCCTCATAGGCGTATGTTAATAACCTTTCGATGTAAGAAAGGAGGATGAATATATGAATAGTGATGTAAAGAATCCCCTATGTGAATATGAATATGAAAGAAATGTGTTTATGTTACTCGCACTTAATCTTCCGCTTGCACCATTAAAAGGAAAATAAATGAAAGAACACGTGTAGCAAGTGCAGTTCTGGGGCGTCACAATATATGCTTAAAACATGTTAAAATGTCACATCAAATTTTCAGCATACCAGGTCATCAAATTGGCTAAGCTATCACATAAAGGACTTGATTGGACCATATTCCAAATTGTTGATATCCGATTGTACATTTTAGCAACTGCACAGAAGTTGGGGTTCGGGTGGAGAGGTGCCATGCGGAGATAATCAAGAAAGGCACTATAATGGTCTAGGTCCAACCGTGGAAAATGTGTGCAATCTAGTATGCAATCCAGTATAAATGTAAACTGATCATGGCCTTCACCATAAGAAAGTACTTCAAAATATATGACATGAATGCATGTAATTGAAAAAGAACACATGAACAACATCATAAAGTCAATTCACGAATAAGCATGATGATAATCGTGAACGAATGCAATGCGTAAAAATGCGATATGAGGATTTAAAAAATTAAATGATGATTAGGAAGGACTTAACCAAAAGAGCTCCAATGTAAGACAGAAAATTGTTCTAACTAAATATACTGGAGGATGTCAATTCAATTTTAAACTTTTCAATTTTACAAATTTAATCATAAACCATTGTCAATCGGTCAAGTAGGATGTTCGGTGATGGCTAAACCACCATATTAATGATTTTCAGTAAAAATTGACCAAAATGATTACATTAAAATTCCGTGCTAAAGTTTAAAACTAAATTGGCAAAATTGACAATTTTAACTCAATTAGTATCCATACAATAGGTTTTTGACTAATTGGGTAATTTTCCTTGGTTTGAATCCTTTATGTTATTTTTCAACCTCCTTAGTGAAATCGCTAGTTTGTAGAACCTAGAATTTTGTTGGGAGTGGCTAACTAGTAACATAGTTCATAAGATTTTTCCAAATCCTAGATTTAGATTATCTATTGTATGCAAAATAATCAATACTCATATATTAAACTAGAGTCACCACTAATCAATTTAGGAAAACCTTGATCGATTGGACATCGAGGGGCTCACTTAAGATGTGAATGATAACAATTTTGCTCAATAAATCAATTTCTAGCACTTTTCTTGAGACAAGTTTTTGAACAAAAATATGCATTTGACAACAATACAAATCTATTCCCAAATTAAAAATTCGTTTGATAGTGACACAAAATTTCTCCCTCCTGAGTAAATAGCAGCAAGCAACAAGCAATGATTGTCGGAGATGGATGGGTGGGTGGTTGGCTGGCTAATAGCGATGGGAAGAAATAAGAAGAGTTTTATTTGTCATTTTTGCTCTATAAATAGAAAAGTAAAAAAAATATTTTGATTTCCATTTCAAACCTTTAAAAAAAAAATTGTTCCAAAAATAGAAAAATGAAATTGCATGAACAAACATAGTTATGTTCCAAACCTATTCCTAGGATAAAAAGAAAATAGAAAAATAGAAAAATAGAATGGTTATTATGCGCATCCTTAGTATTGGGGAAGTCAAACAACTTAAGTGCAATTGCAAATGAATTGGCCAAAGAAAACTAGGGATCTTATGTCCAAGAGTGTAGTTACACAAGGAACAAATCAAGTTTCATGGTATTCTTTAATGTGGGATTATGCGACTTAGCTTTATCGACGAACTCAATTTCATCAATACTTGCCCAAGCCATGATTGGATTTGGGCATAATGTGATTCGATGGTTCAAGAATTAAGGAGAAAACCTTTGATCATAAAACATATTATAAAGTTATTGGTTCACCATATTATTTGCTAAATTCAAGACCAAACAATGCCCTATCAATGGAAGGCTATTTTGGGCAATTTCTATGGAAGTTTGATTAACTTTCAAGATGGTTATCAACTGGTCAAGGTGGGAACAAGAATTTTGCAAGACTGAAAAAAAAATAATGCAAATTTCTAAGTCATTTAGCTACATCTTTAAGTTCCGAAGAGTCTTTTCTATTATGTAAGTTTCAAGAGTCAAAATTAAGTTCCCAAGTCTTTAATTATTATCTATTTCCCAATGTCTTTAATTCTTTAATAGTTTTCTAGATATCATCTATCCTATAAATAGATGAATAACTCTCCATTGTAATGCAAACTAGACTAGACTTTGATAGTTGAAAATACATGAGATTTTCCTTTGTGTAAGTGAAAATCTTTGATGAGTGGATAACACCCATTTTGATCTCTTTATCCTTGGAGAATGGTTTACTTCTCAATAGTGAGCCAAGAAGCACTTTATCCTTGGTTGGTGGTTTTCCTTTAGGCCTTGATGATGAGCTTATCTTATCTCGAAATCATTTATCCATAGCAAGTGGTTCATCCTTTAAACCTAAGTGGTAAATTTTGTCTATCTCGATCCTCATTCTTGATTCATGGCCATTAACATCTGATTTTTCATTGACACATCGATAAATACGGAAAAACCGAACTAAGGGTTTCCGATTAGGGGTGTTAAGAACCGAACCGAACCGAAATTTTGTGCATTTTTTGTTTGATTCGGTTTTGGTTCGGTTAACCAAAAAATAACCATTAACTTTAACCGAACCGAATCAAAATTCTTAATTAAAAATGAATAATCTATCTTCATCATCATCTCTTCTTTATTGAGGTCCCAATAAGTAAAGCAAAAATAGAGAAACCGGAAAACCGTCCAAAATCAAACCGAACCGCATTTTCGGTTCGAGATGATTTCGATTTAGCTCGGTATTATCCCTTATCAGTTCGGTTCGGTTCGATTTTTCAAAAAAATCGAACCCAACCGAACCATTTACATCCCTATTTCCGATCACAATGGAACCCGTTTTTCAAACAAAAAACATCATTTTTCAATTTTGTTTGTTGTTTTAGCTTTAGAAATAATTTCTTATTCATTTTACACAAGAAACTGAAAAGTCAAACAATTGATTTTTTAGTTGACTTTTGAGTTAATCGTTTGACTAAAAGTCAACTTTAGGTTAAATTTGGGCTTTTTGCATCAAAATATTCCATTTAAGTCTAATTTCACTTGAAAAGTGGAAATTTTAGAAAAATTCAAAGATTTGACCATAAAATCAAGCACATAGTGAAAATTTAATTAAGGCTTGACTTTTGGTCAAACCTTTAACAAAAAAAAATCAAAAAATACAAAAATCACAAAATCACTTCATTTTAGATTCAATTTTACTTCAATATCAAAATTTTGCAAAAATCAATTAAAAACCTCATTTTTCGAATTTTTTGACTTTAGGTTTGAAATCGATCAAAAAAGAAATTACTTTCATTTTAGTCATAATTAGCTTTAGTTCCTTTTATGACATTTGAAGGAGAGAAAATTACCCATTCACTCGTTCAATGAATGTGAGATCGAGCAAAACGAAATATGAGTTGACATTTTTGTCCCAATTAGGGGTCCGAATTGATTTTCCATGGTTTGCGAACTATGACGTCTTGAAATTCGAGCCCTTTGAGGAATGAATGAACATGAATTTCGTCAATACATTATTAGTTGATCTCACTCGAAATTGATCATTCCCGATATACTGACCTTGAAGGGAAAGGCTAATGAGGATTGAACTTGTGCGACTAAAGAACTTAAACTAGGAAAATGACTCGACCGTGAAACTTGCATAAGGATAATCCTGTAGTTATGCAGGCTAATTTCAAGGATGATTAGAAGTCGATTCGCAGACAGAGCATAATGTGACGACATGTGATTTTATTTAATATTATTGAGCCTGCGAATAGCCCTATGTCAATCTTTGGTAATCATGTACTTTAAAATAAGAATCTATTCTTCGCAATTTCATGTAGTCAAGAATGTCCCTATGTCGAGAAGTCTTGAACGTGATTTGGCACAAGTTGGTTACGCGTGAATCCTCGAAGTTGCTTGTCAATCTGAAATGTACCAAAATGGCATTCAGGCAAAATTGACATGGCACGAGAATCCAATATTGGACTTCAAATTTTTGGAAACATCCGGGATGGACTTTTGGACAATTCTTCTTCGACAGTTGAAAGTGTCAATTGAACCGAGTTTTTGAAAAATGGATTTACAGACCGAGGAAACAAGCCAATGAGGATGTGGGCTGGGCAAAGCCAGTGTAGGCTTCACACCTAAGGTGGGACGACTACCATGATAGGCCCAAGGCAAGTAAGTGATCTCCGTCGGACCAAACAAACCAATTTACCTTCCGAGCCCGTTGTCTAATCTTGAGCCGATTCGAGCCCAACCAATTCCCAAGCCCACTCTTATTAATTTTCTAGCCCGTTTCTTAGGCCCGCCCTTCATTTTCAGCCCATGGGCAGTTTGGGAAATGTACAAGGTGGAAATGACCATTTTACCCTTAGATATTATTGGGGAAAAGACAAAAGAAGAGAGAGAAGATGATGTCACTTGCTTGGGGAGTTGAAACAAGCATTAATGGGTCTTAATGAGGCTTGAATACGAGCTCTAACTTCACTCTCTCTCTCTCTCTCCCCCTCAGCCCATCCAAAACCGCACACCTCTCTCTTTTATTTTCCTTTTCTTCCTTCTGCTTCTCCTTCTGACCTTCCTCTAAAAACTTGAGTTGTTCATGGCTTTCCCATGCTAATCACCATTCATGCCACCCACCATTGTGCTCAAGAGGTCCAATTCGTACGGACCACCTCAATCGATCACCAGACGGAGTTGCCGGCCAACCCGCCAGCCGACCAAAAGCTAGCCGTCCCCAACCCGCTTGTCCCTTGCACGTTTCGCCTATTTCAGCTGTTTTCCTCCATTTCTGATCCAAATATCCGCCTAGCCTAGCCACTAGTTGTTCCCCCTCGACCCCCAAGTGCCTCCAGTCACCGACCAACCGCTCGCCGAAGCTCCGACCAACTCATTTTAGCTCGGTCAACCTATTTCCTCCTTCCACAATGCAATTTTCAAAAGTTCAATGAGTGAGCAGAGGTTGTTGCTGTTGTTTCAGCCTAGGACCGCCTGGGACCGTTGTGGTAGAGGTCTCCGGTGTCGCCTTCATCGCCGCCGCTACGTCCGTGTCGATGGCCCACTTAATGGGTGAGTTTAGCTCATAATACCTTGTTAGTGCCTAAACTTGCTTATGGTTGAGTTAATTGAAGTTTAATTAAGTTGTGATAGCTCTAAGATAGGTGGTTAGATAGATGGTTAAGATTAGCTTAGCTTAATCTTACTTAATGTTGCTTATTGTGGCTTAGTTGTGTTTATGTGTTAATTAAGTATGTTTAGCTTAATTGATTGATTAATTATTTTAATTAATTTTTGTTTAATTTTTGAATTTAATATTTTAATTATTGAATTCTGAAATTACACTGTTCATAGTTACTGTTCACAAACACTGTTCGCAGCACTGTTCATCCAGAAACTAAAATGTGTATAATTTCATGTGTTTTGATTTTATGAGGTGTATTGGATGTGTCATTACATGAACATCCGCTTGAATCATGTGGTTTTACACAAGAAAGGGAAAATGATTTGTCCAAGAAACATTGGAAATGGACATCTTTTAAGAGAAAGGAATTGGGGTTTTATATGCAAGCATGTAAGGGTGTAAATGATTCGATTCGATTCGGTTCGGTTCGGTATTTTGATTTTTTCTGACTATCTTTTTTCAAATATAAAAAAAATTATCCTAGGAAGCATAAATGGATATAACCAAATTATCAAGCACCTTTTGCATCAAACCAAAGTTTTTGGTAGACTCCAATTGTAAAGACAAGCACTGAATATCATTCCCTTGATTTAAAAGCATTGTAGTAAATCCGCTACAAATCCCAAAAACAACAGGAAAAAATTGAGGGAACAAGACATAAGCAAACATCAGGTGTTATTTCCTTTAAATTAGAGAGACATCATACCATCCACTAGCAGCCTATATACGGCGAAAGAAGGAATAACTAGAAGCATGCATACATTAGATATAGCACTAACAAGATCAATCTGAGACAAATGAGGCAGACACTTATGTACAGTATTACATTGTCAGACACTTATGTACATCTTCGATAGCATATGATCCATGGCATTCACAATGGAATTTGCACATGGAAATAAAAAGATGCTCATTAGAGGGTCATCAAACGAAATATATTTTATTGAGAACATGTATACTTATAGGCATAAATACACAAACTGTCCAGATGCAGCAGAGTTGACTAACTTCAACGATCATGCCTAGAGTTGCATTTGAAGAGCTCCAACAGAGTTGACTAACTTCAACGATCGTGCCTAGAGTTGCATTTGAAGAGCTCTTGGAGAATGTGGATGGAAAATCCACATTCAACAAAATCTTCAAATGCAAACTGTGGTTAAACACTCGAAAAGAAACACAGAAATTGCTTTGCTGAGCTCCAAAGTACTATCAAACTCTGATGAATGAAATCATCAAACAGAATATGCTATACATGATGCGTTCATTCTCATCTGTAGAAATCACAATAGAAGAAAATGGTTGCAACAAGGCCGCTTTTGTTCCCATCTCAAATCTATTATCCTAGCTAGCAATTCGGCTATTAAGCTTACAGCAGCTGAAAGTCGAAAAGAAAAAGAGAAGACAATAAAAAGGGTAAGGGGATGGGACATATTATGACACGGTGAACATTAGGAAAATGTTGAGGACTCACAAGAGTGTTGGCATTTACTCATGTGCTCAAGCGCAAATGTCTCCTCTTCCATTCTAGCTGATATTTCTTCTATTTCTCTAGAGACACTTAGTCTAAAGATCATAAGTAGGACATGATCAAACTAATTGTAACATTAAATGATCAAGAAGTTCTACAACCACCTCATCCCAAACAGTACCAAGAGATTAGTTGGATTCAGTGTATCATCTTTTGCTAACTTAAATAGATTCTTAGATAATAAAAGAAAGGACAAAGCATACAACGTATGGGGAGATCACAAACCTACAACAACCTCTGCCCTCACCAGTGGGTTGCCATATGAAACAAACACCCAAGAGGCTTGTGATAATGCTAATCTCAGCCCTAGTCTTTCCATCATCATCATATTCTTCATCTCTAGTGACAACAATCAGACCCAACATCAAGCAAGGTACCCAATGCAAAAACAGCAGAGGCCCTAACTTGAAATTAAAAATACAGAATTTAGAAAGTCGATATCATTTACATCATACAACAGGCAGGAATTATCTTTGTCAAGATTGAGATGATGAAGCTAAGTACAGACCTCTAGTTGGTTGAAAGAACACTGAGCAATGTTACTTGAGGATAAACCATGAGCGAGATCGAGTAATTTGAAGAAAAAGAGAAAAAAATATGTACCATGAATTCTGCACCAAAATCCTAGGCACAACATCAAAAAGAAGATTAGAAGAACACATAGAAGAAGACACAAAATGGAAATATTTTTGCATGAAACCAATCATACAACAACCCATATTTAACCTGATGTAAATTAGAAATCAAACAGCTCCAGATTACATCTCGAACCAATTTAGTCTAAATAGGTTAAGCGAGCTCACAGTGCAGGGAAACACAAACATTGTCATTGAATCCATGCCAATTGTCCACAACTAGCAAGTCCCTAAAATTATAAGGAGTCCTTTTACATGTCTGTAGCGAGAGACTACAAAGAACATTCTGAAAAAGGAATCTTGCAACCTAACCCTAGAATATTACAATATCACGCATCTAATAATGTTGATCAAGTACCAGCAACACCCATCTTAAAGACCTACATCCCTCTTGTTGATAGAACTTTCAGCGCATTCAGTGAACTATATACAAGCAAGTTAGTAGAAACAAAAGCATCAAATATGACATTACCAATATCTCAGTAACCATTAACTCAAATCAATTTAATTGCATAAAAATTATCTTTAAAAGAGTAAAGGAATCGAAGGAGACGAAAGAGAGTAAACCACAGTGCTTGTGGATCATAGAAAACTATGAGTCAAGAACCTTAATCGAGCTCGGATTCGGGCTCGATGTTAGGGTTTTGGCTTCGGGAGGACGAACTTAGAAAGTGGGATCTAACATGGGTTCGGAGGAGGAAGGTGAGTAGAGCCGGGCGAAGCTAACGGACGGGAACCATTCGGATCGAGCGAGAGATGAGACGACCAAGTGAGCGAGCGAGTGAGAGAGAGAGAGAGAGACCGAGATGGGTCAAGTCGGAGGCAGAGATGGAGGCGATTAAGTTAGAGGCAGAGATGGCTTGCGCCGGAGATGGAGGCGGAGGCCGATCAACTGGAGACGAAAGTAGAGGCGGAGGTTGATCACGCCGGAGATGGAGGCAGATCATGACAAAAACGGAGGCAAGAACGACCAAGCACGAGAGACAAAGGGAGACTATCGAGAGAGAGATTTTGAATCATAATTTTTTATTTGCTAATTTTTAATTGGTTCAATTCGATTAACCAATTTGGTTCAATTAACAGAATTGGATAGATTTTGAATTAGGAGATATAATTTGATTTTTTCGGTTAACCGAACCAAAAACATACTAAATTTCGGTTCAGTTCGATTCGATTTCTGATTTCCGATTCGGTTACTGACACACCTACAAGCATGTGTGCATTGGCTAATGCTCAAAGATAATTAGTGGATTGTGGTGGTATGCTTGCATGATCACTAAATTAAACCCACCGCTCCGCCGTAATTCGGGTGGTGATAGTATGATTTATCAAAAACCTAGTGGAGGTCTAGATGTGGAGTCATGGTAGAGGTCGGGTCCATACTCCTTTGGGAATACCATTTTGGACGGGGTCCCTTGATGTCGTTGCGCCTCATGGGAGAGGGCGATTCCTAGCTTCGCCAATAGACACTAACGGGGGTTCAGTTATAGCCCTAAAGGGTAGTAATAATAGGAATACATGTGAATGCAAGAGTGTATGAGAAACATAGCATCATTGGTTCCGAATATGCATGAGATGATCACATTATTTATGGCACGCACACATGAATTGATAACGTATAGGGTGTGACAATGGTTAGGTGAGATCACTTGTGATGCAACTCACATGCAATTGATAAACCGCATCATCTAACGGCCATGTGCATTGCGTGTATTGTGTTGAGATATAACGTGCAGGGTATGTCATACCAAGTAAGGTTGCATGCGAACCGGCTATTTGATTGTTAGTTGCATTGCTTGTATTCATGTAGGGTATGGCATACTGGGTAAGGTTTCTGTGAACCGATTGTTGATTATTTGTTGACTTTGGCTGTTGTTGGTTGTGGGTTGTTGGATTAAGTGAGGGGTGGTTCTAGAGAGATACCCCTAGTTGAGTTGGTGTACTAACCGAGGCTTAGAAGAATTCGCTGAGATTTTATCTTATTGGTTATTGTATAACCACTTTCAGGCTCTTAGAATGGTGTAGTGGAGAATCTTGCCCCCACTCCACTAGTGATTGACTCGACGGAGCCTAAGTTCGATGGGTCCGAATGACCGTGGTGCTAAACTCAATGGTTCATTTTGTATAGTTAGATTAGCCTAGCCTAGTTTCTTTTTGGACTGGCTTAGATGATGGATCGACCCTTTTGTTGGGCTTGTATATCATAAACGATCCTCTGTTGGTTAATCCAATGAAGATGTATAAATGAGTAGTGGTTGTTATTCTTGATGTTTATTCCTCTTTATCTCTGTTTGATTGTTTGATTGTCTGTTTGGATTAGGAATAGTTTGTCTTCCACTTGCGCATAATAAAAGATTAAAATGAATGGTCGTCGACAAGTTTTAGGACGTCGCTTTCAATTAAACAAGGGAAGTGGTTGTTGCATGCTCAGGGTTCGAGGCGTGACATCCCCGCCCAAAAATGGTATCAGAGCAAGTTGAGACTTGGAATGATAAGGTGCATGGGGTTTTTAGGATAGTAAGATAGGGATGGCTTTTATTTTACGTGCCTGTGATTGCTTGTGTGGTTTTGTGTTGTGGCGGATTGCTCGTACTTTCTAATTCTTGGTTGGAATTGGAAAGCAAAACCAATGAGGGTCTAGTGTGATCAGCAATCCTAAGCAGAGATCCCCTAGGCATAGGGCAGCATCTGGTTAGACCAGTGCTGAAAGTAGCGCGCAAGGAGATCCTGGGTTAGACAGGATCCTGCTGGCGCTAGAAACCTTGATAGAATAACAAGCTAAGTGCTTCTGCTGTAGTCCCTGTGGTTCCCCTAGTGAGAGGAGAGGTCTATGAGAGACCGATACACAAGATGGTAGAGTAGTTCCTGAGATTAAAGCCACCTAGGTACAGTGGCATGGGTGACCCTGAAACTGCGACCCTTTGGATAAGGAATATCGAGAGGAATTTCACAGTGTTAAGGTGTTCAGAGGAGGACTGAGTGCTTATGGTGGCTTATCAACTTCAAGGTAATGCCATTACATGGTGGGAAGCCACTCAAGGAAAAGCGTTCCCTAAAGGAATGACTTAGACTTGGGGTGCCTTTCGCGAAGTGTTCAATGAAAAGTACTTCTCAGATAGTGCAAGAGAGTCCAAGATGAAAGAGTTCAACGATTTCGTCATAATAAGATGTCAGCGGATTAGTATGAGGCGGAGTTCGCTGAGTTTGCCAAGTATGTGCCAAGGTTAGTGGAAAACCCTTTTGGATGGGGCGAGACATTTCAAAGATGGCTTGAAGCAAGAATTGAAAGCCCAGCTGGTGCCTTGAACTTGAAAATTTTCGATAAGATGTACGAGATGGCCCAATTGATTGAGAAGAATATGATTGAGAGGACGACTGCATCTAGTTCACGGTTCATGCCCAACGGAAACAATCGTCAATTTGGAAAGGAACCAATGATGGGGATAAGAAATTCCATCCCACCCAATAGAAAGAATTATGTGGGAAAGTCGACCGCCCAAAACTAGGTCGTGAAAAAGTCATTGATTTGATTGCAATAACAATGTATGACTTTGATGTCATTGTTGGCATGGATTGGCTCACCAAGCAACAAGCTACGGTGAATTGTCATAGAAAGACAATTTAGTTTAACCTAGTAGTGGGTCATAGTTTTGATTTTGTGGGAAATCAAGGGGACCCTCCGTTCCTCTGATTTCGTCACTCGAGGTTACTCGGTTGTTGGAATCTGGATGCCAATGGTATTTGGCATTGGTGACAGATACACTGATAGAAGGATTAAAGGTGGAGGATATTGCAGTAGTACAAGAGTACATGGATGTGTTTCCCAAGGAATTGCCGGGACTGCCTCCTAAGAGGGAAATTGAATTTGTGATTAAGTTGGCCCTCGGGACTAAGCCGATTTCCAATGCGCCTTATAGGATGGCCTTGTCAGAATTGAAAGAACTAAAGGTGCAAATGCAAAAGTTACTAGATAAAGGTTTCATTCGTCCTAGTGCATCTCCTTGGGGAGCGCCGGTATTGTTTGTAAGGAAAAAGGATGGGTATTTGTGTCTCTGCATCAACTACCATTAGCTCAATTATGTAACTATCAAGAATAAGTATCGTTGCCAAGGATTAATGATTTGTTCGATCAACTTCAAGGAGCCTTGGTATTCTCCAAGATATACCTAAGGACATGCTATCATCAGTTGAGAATAAAAAAGGAGGATATATTGAAAACAGCGTTTCGAACACGTTATGACCATTGCGAGTCCACGGTAATGCTGTTTGGATTAACAAATGCCCCTATAACCTTTATGGACTTAATGAACTAGGTGTTCAATAAGTGTTTGGACCAATTTGTGATTGTATTCATTGATGATATTCTAATATACTCGAGGAGTCCAAAGGATCATGAGAGACACTTGAGATCAATACTGTAGACCTTGAGGGAGCATGAGCTTTATGCTAAGTTTAGCAAGTGCGAGTTTTGGTTATCTCGCATGGCATTTTTAGGTCATGTGATTTCAGGTGAAGGGATCTCTATTGACTCGACTAAGATTGAAGCGGTCATGAACTAGCCGAGACCTATGACAGTAACTGAGATTCGAAGTTTCTTGGGATTGGCTGAATATTACAGACGTTTCGTGGAGAAGTTTTCTGCGATAGCCATGCCATTGATAAGGTTGTTAAAGAAAAAAGAGAGGTTTGATTGGATAAACAAGTGCAAGCGTAGTTTTCAAGAACTCAAGAGTAAATTGACTACCGCACCTATCTTGACGATATCGTCTAGTCCTAATGGATATGAAATCTACAGTGATGCGTCGTATAAAGGACTAAGATGCATGTTAATACAACATGGCAAAGTCGTTGCATACGCATCCCGACAGTTAAGGCCTCATGAACTTAACCATCCGACGCATGATTTGGAATTAGCGGTGATAATCTTTGCACTTAAGATTTTGAAGGCATTACTTGTGTCGGGAAAAGTTTCCAATTTTTATCGACCATCAGAGTTTAAAGTATTTGTTCTCTCAAAAGGAGTTGAACATGAGGCAACGACAATGGATGGAACTTCTTAAGGACTACGATTGTGAGATTTTGTATCATCTGGGGAAAGTGCAAACAAAGTGGCAAATGCGCTCAATCAAAAGTCGACAATTGCTCAGATGATGGTATGAGAGTGGATTCTTTTGGAGGGAGTTAGGGACTCATATTTTATTATTGAGGTCGTCCATCTTGCTTGTCTAATGGCCACTCTTAGGGTGGAACTCGAGATGCAGAGTAGGATTAAGAGTGTCCAAGCGACGGATCTAGAAATTCTTAAGATTCTGAAGATGGATCAGGCAAAGAGGAAAGCAGACTTTCAAGTATAAGGTTTTAAGGATGATTGTGCATCCCAAAAGATGCAGAACTAAAGGAAGTAGTCTTGTGGAAGCTCATCATAGTAACTATAACATCCACCCTAACAGTACAAAAATGTATCAGAATTTGAAATACACTTTTTGTGGAACGATATGAAGTTGGACATCGCAAAGCACATGGCTAAGTATTTGACATGCCAATAAGTAAAGGCTTAGCATTGTAAGCATGGTGGACTGCTGCAACCTTTTGAGATTCCCAAATGGAAGTGGGAACACATTACAATAGATTTCGTGATGGGATTGCCAAAGACTCAACGAGGCAATGACTCGATTTGGGTAGTGGTTGACAGATTGACTAAGTCAGCTCACTTCATTGCAATACGGAAGGATTTCATGTTGGATAAGTATGTAAAAATTGTACGTGCATCAGATTGTATGCATTCATAAAGTTCCAGTGACGATCACTTTTGACCATAATCCTAAGTTTATAGCAACTTTTTTGGGAAAAGTTTGCAATCAATCTTAGGAAGGAAATTGTAGTATAGTACGGCGTACCATCCGTAGATGGATGGTCAATTGGAAGGGATGATTCAAACTCTTGAGGATATGTTACAAGCCTATGTCATAGAGTTTAAAGGGAGTTGGGAAGAGCAACTTCACTTGGTGGAATTTGCCTATAACAATAGTTATCAACAAAGCATTAAAATGGCACCATTTGAGGCTTTATATGGGAGACCCTATAGAACCCCGCTTCGTTGGGACGAGGTTGGCAAGCGTAAGATTATGGGGCCAGAGTTGATACAACAATCTTTGAATGTAATTCAAATTATCAGAGACAGACTAAATACCGCTCAGAGTTGTCAGAAGAGTTATGCAATAAGCATCATAGACCTTCGGAGTTTAAGGTAGGCGATCATGTATTCCTGAAAGTATCGCCAATGAGGGGTACTTCCAGATTTGGCAAGAAGGGAAAGTTAAGTCCGAGGTACGTTGGACCCTTTGAAATTTTGGAAAGGATCGGGGTTTTAGCATATCGTCTTGCATTGCCATCGAAGCTGGCACAAGTACATGATGTTTTCCACATGTCTATGTTGACAAAGTATAAACTAGACTCGACTCATGACCGAGTGTTGTACGTGGAAATGCCGATATGAATAGAGGACCGTAAAGAGCAAGTACTTCGAAACAAGACTATCGCATTGGTTAAGGTGATCTGGTAGCATCATGGAACAGAGGGAGCTACATGGGAAAGTGAGGAAGTGATGAAGTGATGAAGCATCATCACCCCCATCTTTTTGAGGATTTGTCGGTAGTTGCAAATTTTGAGGAAAATTTTTTTGTCAAGGGGGAAGAATTGTGACATCCTAAAATTCTAGCCCTTTGAGGGATGAATGAACGTGAATTTCGTCAATGCATTATTTGTTAATCTCACTCGGAACTAATCATTCCCGAGATACTAACCTTAAGAGGAAAGAAAATGATGACAGAACTCGTGCAACTAAAAAACTTGACATAGGAAAACGACTCAATCATAAGATTTGCGTAAGGACAATCTTGTAGTTATGCTAGCCAATTTCAGGGACGACTAAAAGTCAATTTGCGGACAGAGCATAATGGGACAACAGGTGATTCCATTTAATGTTATCGAGCCCACAAACGACCCTATATCCATCCTTGGTAATCATGTACTTTGAAATAAGAATCTATATTTCACAATTTCATATAGTCAAGGACATCCATGTATCAAGAAGTCTTGAATGTGATTTGGTATGAGTCGATTACACGTGAATCATCGAAGTTATCTGTTAGTTTGAATTATACCAAAATGGCATTCGGGTGAAATTGACATGGCATGAGAATCTATTATTGGACTTCGAAATTTCGGGAACGTTCGGGACGAACTTATAGACAATTCTTCTTTAACGGTTGAAAGTGTCAATTGAACCAAGTTTTTGGAAAAGGGATTTACAAACCGAGGAAACGAGCCTATGAGGACGTGGGTCAAGAAAGGCCAGTGTGGACCTCACATCCAAGGTGAAACAGCCACCATGGTAGGCCCGAGGCAAGCAAGTGAGCCCGTTGGACCAAACCAAGCCAATTTATTCTTCCGAGCCCGTTGTCTAACCTTGAGCCGATTCGAGCCCATTCCTATTAATTTTCTAACCCATTTCTTAGGCCTGCCCTTCATTTTCAGCCCATGGGCAGTTTGGGAAATGTGCAAGGTGGAAATGACAATTTTTTGCCCTAAATATTATTAGGGAAAAGATAAAAGAAGAGAGAAAATTATGTCACTTGCTTGGGGAGTTGAAGTAAGCATTAATAGGTTTTAATGAGGCTTGAATACTAGCTCTCACTTCACTCTCTCTCTCTCTCCCCATCAGCCCCTCCAAAACCGCACAACTCTCTCATTTATTTTCCTTTCCTTTCTTCTATTTCTCCTTCTGACCTTCCTCCAAAAACTTGAGTTGTTCATGATTTTCCCGTGTTGATCACCACCCGTTCCACCCACCACCGTGCTCAGGAGGTCCAATCCGTACAAACCACCTTGACTGATCGCCGGCCGACCCACCCGCCGGCCAGAAGCCAACCATCCCCAACCCACCTATCCTTGCACAATTTCACCTATTCTAGCTATTTTCCTCCCTTTCCGACCCAATCTTTGCCCAGCCCAACCACCAGCCATTCCCTTCAACCCCTAGGTGCCGTCGGTTGCCGGCCAACCGCTCGTGAAGCTCCGGCCAACCAGTTTTAGCTCCGATCAACCCCTTTCCGACTTCAGCAATGCAATTTTCAAAAGTTCAGTGAGTGAGAAAAGATTGTTGCTATTGTTTGAGCCTTAGGACCACCTTGGACCATTGTGGTAGAGGTCCTCAGGTGTCACCGACTCGCTTAACGAGTGAGTTTAGCTCCCAATACCTTGTTAGTGCCTAAACTTGTTTAGGGTTAGGTTAATTAATGGTAATGCTGGTTTAGGAAGTTTAATTAAGTTGTATTATCCTTAAGATAGATGGTTAGATAGACAATTAAGATTAGCTTAGCTTAATCTTACTTAATGTTGCTTATTATGGCTTAATTGTGTTTATGTGTTAATTAAGCATGTTTATCTTAATTGATTGATTGATTTTTTTACTTAATGTTTTATTTGATTTCTGAATTTAATGTTTTAATTATTGAATTCTAAAATTACACTGTTCACAAACACTGATCACGGCATTGTTCACAGCATTGTTCATCCAGAAACTACAATGTGCATAATTTCATGTGTCCTAATTTTATGAGGTGAATTGGATGTGCCATTGCATGAACATTCACTTGAATCATGTGGTTTTTACAAAAGAAATGGAAAATGATTTGTCCAAGGATATTGAAAATGGACTGCTTTTATGAGAAATAAATTGAGGTTTTATATGCAAGCATTTGTGCATTAGCTAATGCTCAAAGAGAATAAGTGGATTGTGGTGGTATGCTTGTGTGATCACTAAGTTGAGCCCGCCGCCTCGATCGTAGTTCGGGGGGTGATAGTCCGATTTATCGGAAACTCGGCAGGGGTCTGGATGTGGAGTCGCGGTAGAAGTCGAGCCCATGCTCCTTCGGAAATGCCATCTTGGACAAGGTCTCTTGATGTCGCTGTGCCTCATAAGGGAAGGCGATTTTTGGTTATGCCAGTAGACATTGGCAGGGGTTTGGTTGTAGCCTTGAGGGGTAGTAATAATCGGAATATGTATGGATGCAAAAGCATATGAGAAACATAGCATCATTTGTTCTAAATATGCATGAGATGATGACATTATTTATTGTACGCACGCATGAATTGATAACGTGCAGAGTGTGGCAATAGCCAAGTAAAATCACTTGTGATGCGACTCGCACATGATTGATAAATTGCATCATCTATTGGCCATGTGCATTACGTGTATTATGCTGACATATAACATATAGGGTATGGCATACCGGGTAAGGTTGCATGCAAACTGACTATTTGATTGTTAATAGCATTGTTTGTATTGTGTGAGATTTAACATGCAGGGTATGACATACTGGGTAAGGTTGCATGCGAACCGATTGTTGATTGTTAGTTGACCATGGCTATTGTTACTTGTTGGTTATTTGTTGTGAGTTGTTAGGTTGAGTGAGTAGTGGTTCTAGAGAGATACCCCGGGTTGAGTTTGTGTACTAACTGGGGCTTAGGAGAAAAACTCACTAAGATTTTATCTCACTGGTTATTGTATGCTTTCAGGCCCTTAGAATGGCGCAATGGAGAATCTTGTCCCCGCTCCACTAGTGATCGACTTAATGGAACCTGAGTCCAATGGTCCGAGTGACCGTGGTGATGAACCCAAGGGTTCGTTTTTTATAGTTGGATTAGCTTAGCCTAGTTTCTTTTTGATTGGCTTAGAGGATGGATCAGCCCCTTTGTTGGGTTTGTATATCAGAAACAATCCTCCGTTGGTTAATCCAATGAAGATGTATAAATGAGTAGTGGTTGTTGTTCTTATTATTCATCCATCTATCCCTATTTGATTGTTTGATTATCTGTTTGGACCGAGGATGGTTCGTCTTCTGCTTGCGCATAATAAAAGATTTAAATGAATGGTTGTCAACGAGTCCCGAGACGTCGCTTTCAATCAACCAAGGGAAGGGGTTATTGCATGCTTGGGGTTCGGGGCGTGACACGAACAAACACTTCCATTCTATTTAATTTTGTGAATTAAGTCCAAATTCGAGGTCAATTTTAGCAAATTCACTTGTCAACTCATTGATTTGGGAGATTTAACTTACTAGGTCTTAAGAAAATAAGGATGTTTAGCTTCAATTCAAGGAATTCAAGTTGACCTAGTTATGACTTGTGTTTAATTTAATGAATTGAGGTTCAATTTCGACATTAACCTTCAATTTGATTTTGGCAAAAATGTTGTATCATCAATTAAAAGTCAATTTAGATGCAAGAAATTCCCTTAGGCATGGGCAATTAGGTTAATAGGTATCTCGCAATTTAATTGAGTTTGATTTCAATTAATTTGCGAATTATGACCAACAATAAGATGGAATTGCCTAATTTAAGGCCTAGAAAGTCCAAATTTGGTGTGTCCATGGGTTCAATAATTTGCATGGCAATTAGGTAAATTAGGTTAATAAAAAATCACAAAATTAAAATTTCATGGTTTAATTAGTTGAAATTGGACCGTTTCTCTTCAAAATGGGACGTTTTCTTTCTAATTAAGCAAAATTTCTTTTTAAGGACTAAATTGCATAAACCTAAGAAAAATTGGATTGAACCAACCCTAAATGAGCCTGAACCGGTGACTAGTTCGATTGGTCAGATCGGCCACTAGCGGAGGAGGCCGGTTTGCCCTCGTTGGATTGGTTTTTGGTCAATGACCACCACCGTGTGGTGGGCCTAACTGAATCTAACACCTTTATGCCCTCACATTTTCAGAATTTGCAAAAAGGTCCCTAGGTTTTGATGAAATTATAAAATTCCCCTAATTTGGTCCTTAAAAGGAAAAATCTTTTTGAACTGTTGCTAACATTAAATCTCACCCATTGAAATTAGCATATGTTAAATGTGTTATGATTAGAAACCTAGAGAGTTAATTAGGTACATGGGTTAATCCATAGCCATTTGATTAATTTGATAGCTAAGATTTGTGATTATGGGGGACTATAACATTTGCCCTCCAATTTTTGAAGGTGAGGCCATTTTTCAGATCAAAACTCTCTCTAGATCTCATTCTCTCTTTGATCTCTCTCATCTTCCCACCATTTTCCCCTTTTTCTCCCTCTATCTTTAACCGCTTGACCACCTCCCTTAATCGTCGCCCAACTACCCTTGTCAAACCTCATCCGGTGTCATCACCTCATCGTCCACTGTCCTCAACATTCTCCTCCCTCTATCCGTGTGTTGCTGGTGACCTACACCCCTTTGAAGAACCTTCGATAGGGCCGTAGATGCTAATCTCTTCCTCCGACACCAATGTGAAAGCAATCGACCTAACTTCATCGACAAATTTGGCATCAACACGATCAATGTTGACCTAAGCCAAGATAAACTTTAGGTATAATGTTCTTCAATGGATTAAAGTTGGAGTTTTCGAATAAAATGGTTTATTTGAAATAAGTCCTATCGTATTTCTAGATAGAGTGATTGCTTTTCGAAATTTGCTAAGATGTTGTGAGATACAATGATACATGATTAGATGTAGTGAGATATTGTGAGATATTTTGTTAGTTTCTAGATAATTACTTTCTTGATATGTTAGTTGTAATTTTGGAAAGACCCTAGGGTAGATTTACTTTCCTAATATGCTAACTGTATTTTTGGAAAGAGCCTAAGTTAAATTTACTTTCTTGATATGCTAGCTATATTTTTGGAAAGAGCCTATGTTATCTCCTATAAATAGAGGAAGCTTCTCAATTGTAAGACAAATAATTTGGTGAATGAAAATTTGTGAAATTTCCTCTATGAGAGTGAACACCTTTTGGAGAGTGAATTACTCCTTTCTTGGTCTCTTTATCCTTGGAGCATGGATTATTCCTTGGTGGTGAGCAAAAAGCCATTTATTCTTGGTTGGTGGGTTTTTCTTTAGGCATTAGTGGTGAGTTTCTCCTATTCCGAAGTCCTTTATCCTTGGCGGATGGTTCGTCCTTTAAGCCTTGGTGGTGAACTTTGTTGATCCCGATCTTCATCCTTGGTTGGTGGCGTGGCCCTTATACCTTGGTGGCAATCACAATATATCTTTTCTTTTCTTTTCTTTAACCTTCGACATTTATCCCCCATACACATCATTCCGATACACTTCACCCGAAATTCCCCCATTTTGGAATCACTCGCCTACACACGCATCAAGTTGGTATCAGAGCCCAAGGTTGAACTTGGTTTTGAGTGATTCCTTCTATTACCTCATCCTATCTCACCTCTTATTTTTGTAAAAAAAAAAAAGAATGAATAATCCAATTCCAAGAGGTTTAACTTTGGAGCAAGTACACAATGAAAGGTGATGTCGTGCTATCTAAAATCTTCAGCAACAAATGGAGTGTGTCCTCAACCTTCTCGAGGATCCGGTGAGGCAAGGATAACCTGCAAGGCATTTTAATGATCGTCGTCGACGTTATGATACTGATTCTTGTCAAAGTTCGAGTGGTGATTTCGATTCCATTGGCGGCAACTCTAGTGACTTTGAGTATCAAAACCGAAGACAAAGAGGAAGGCACAAGGAGAATGAATGTGACATCAAAGTGGAGGTACTTGAATTTGAGGGTAGTCTCAATCCCGATGACTCTGTTGATTAGCTACACACAATCAAACAAATATTCGACTTCAAGTCCTAGTTGGATGAGAAGAGATGTAAGGTTATTGTCCTAAAGTTAACAAAATATGCTTCTCTATGGTGGGAAAATTTGAAGCATCAACAAACCTGAGAAGGAAAAGGTTGAATCAAGTCTTGGGAAAAACTCAAGAAGAGGTGTGAAGTTCCAGAAGTTTTAGAGCAAACCATCGTTCGATTTCTTGGTGGAATGAATCGGGAAATTGCTGATTTGGTTGAACTTCAATGTTATTGATCCTTTGAAGATGTATGCAAGCTGGCCGTGAAAGTCAAGAAACAATTAAAGGGAAACAAGAGGTTTTCTTCCAAAATGTCAACAAAATGGACATCTTACTTTAAGGGTGCTTTCTCAAGCAATATCGAGAGTGCATCGACAAAAGACAAAGGTAAGGGGAAGCTTGTGGAGTCCTTCAAAGAACTCCAAATGTTTTGAGTGTCAAGCTATGGGCATTTACAAGCTAATTGTCCAAACCGGAGAGTTATGAATGACTCTTCAAGAAATTGAAGAGATCAATTTGGTGCATTAAGAAACTGAGAACAATCTGGACCAAAATGGTTCCGAGTCTAAAAAGGAAGAGGAGATCGTGGAGAAAGCTGATGATGGGGAGTTATTGGTCATCCATAGAGCCTTGCATGCTGAAGTTTCTCCTAATGAGAATGAGCAAAGGGAGAACATTTTTCACACGTGTTGTACTATTAACAGGAAGGTTTGTTCAGTCATTATCCAGAGCAAGAGTTGTACCAACATTGCTTCAACTTTAATGACCTTGGTCGACAAGCTAAAGCTTTCGACAACTAAACATTCTCAACCATACAAGCTTCAATGGCTCAGTCAAGGAAATAATCTCAAGGTAAACAAACGAGCTATCATATTATATTCAATTGGGAAGAATTATCGAGATCAAGTTCTTTGTGATGTAATTCATATGGATATTTGTCACTTGTAATTGGGAAGACCATGGCAATATGATAGAAATGTTGTGCAAGATGGGCATAAGAACACATGCTCATTTAACAATGAACAAAAATGCATTACTCTTGTACCATTGAATCCTTCCATGATACGTAAAAATCAACCTAGGGGGGGAATACAAGTAAGGAAAATATTTTCTTGAGTGAAACATCCATTAGCAAACAAAAGAATGCTTATGCTTTGCATATGGTAGAGAAAAAGAGTGAGAAAGAGAGTCATCTACATCCCAAAATGCATTCCTTGTTAAAAGAATTTGTAGATGTGTTTCCGGAGGAATTGCCACTTAGATTACCTCCCATTAGAAGTATTGAGCATCATATTGATTTGCTACCCGGTGCTCCTTTACCTAACAAACCAGTGTGTCGATGTAATCCAGAGGAAACGAAGGAGTTGCAAAGACAAGTCGATGAACTTATTGACAATGGGTAACTCCGAGAAAGCATGAGCTCATGTTCTTTTTCAGCTCTACTCATGCCTAAGAATGATGGTTCATTTAGAATGTATGTTGATGGCCAAGCCATCAACAACATTACTATTAAGTATAGGTATTCCATACACTTGATGATATGCTTGATGAATTATATGGCTCAATCTTGCTCTTGAAGATAGATTTGTGGAGTGGCTATCACCAAATTAGGATGCAAGAAGGTGATGAATGGAAGACGGCTTTCAAAACTTAAAAAGGCCTTTATGAGTGGTTGGTTATGCCATTTGGGTTATCAAATGCTCTAAGTACCTTCATGAGTCTTATGAACAAGGTTCTTCATTCCTTTATCGGTCGATTTATTGTTGTTTATTTTGACGATATTCTTGTTTAAAGCAAGAACAATGAGGAGCATATATCTCGTTTGAAACAAGTTTTTAATGTCTTGAGAGAACAAAAACTTTATGTTAAAATAGTGAAATGTAGTTATTCTCTCCAAGCATTATATTCCTTGGATATGTGGTTTTTAAAGATAGGATCTTCATTGATCAATCCAAGGTAGAAGCTATGAAGACTTAGCTAATTCTAATGTCCATTTTTTATGTAAGAAGTTTTTATGAACTTGTTTCTTTTTATTGGCGATTTGTGAAGGACTTAGTACCATCATGGCTCCTCTAACTAAATGCATGAAGAAGGGTTTTTTTGAATGGCTAAAGGTTGCTCAAAACGCCTTTGAGGCAAGCAGAAACTTTGGGAGTCCTCTATTCTTGCCCTTCCTAATTTTGATAAAGTATTTGAAGTTGAGTGTGATGCAAGCAGAATTGGCATTGGTTCTGTTCTTGTGCAAGCCCAAAAACCTTTGGCATATTTCAATGAGAAGTTGATTGATTTGAAGAAAAACTATTTATCTTTTGACAAGGAGTTCTACACAATTGTTTGAGCTCTTGATCATTAGAGGCATTATTTGAGGCCAAAGCAATTTGTCCTTCATTCTATTCATGAGACTCTTAAGTTTGTCAACGGACAATGCAAGCTCAATTCGAGACATGCCAAATGGGTAGAGTTTCTTCAATCATTTTCTTTTGTCTCAAAATTTAAACTTGGCCATGCAAATGTTGTTGTGAATGCATTATTGAGAAGATATTCCATGCTTGTCATTCTAGGGTCTTAGATGCTTAGCTTCCAATCAATGAAGGAGTTATATTCTAAAGACTCGAAATTCTCATCAATTATTGACAACTGTGAGCAATGAGTTCAAGGTGCTTATACTTTGTGAGATGGGTTTCTTTTTAAAGGAAATTATTTATGTGTGCCCAAGAGTTCTTTTCAAGAGTTGTTGATTCGAGAGGCACATGGTGGGGGATTGGCTAGGTACTTCGATATTAACAAAACTTTTAAGGTTCTTCAAGAGCATTTTTATAGGCCAAAATGAATGGAGATGTGCATACTATTATCTCGAGGTGTGCAACTTGTCAAAGAGAGAAGAGTCAATTCTATCAGGGATTGTATACTTCGCTTCCGATTCCATTATAGCCTTGGGAAGATGTGAGTATGGATTTTATTGTGGCTCTTCCAAGAACTTAAAGGGGAAAAGATGCCATCATGATGGTTGTTGATCGGTTCTCTAAAATAGCTCATTTCATGCCATGTCACAAGACCAATGATGCATCTTATGTTGTTGAATGATATTTCAAGTAGATTATTCACCTTCACGAAGTACCAAAAACCATTGTGTTAGATCATGATTCTAAGTTCTTGAGCTACTTCTGGAAAACACTATGGAGAATGCTTGGTATGTGGCTCTTATTCAACATCACTTATCATCTCCAAACCAATGGCCAAACAAAGGTAACCAATTGCACTCTCACTATTCTTCTTCAAAGCACGGTGAGTAAGTCTTTAAAAAGTTGGGATTTGAAGCTTGCACATGATGAGTTTGCTTATAATCGATTTTCGAGCTATACTACGAGTTGATTGCCTTTTGAAGTTGTGTATGGAATTAACCCCTCACACTGATTGATTTGATTCCAATTCCATCCAACTCACAAGTGAACTTCAATGGTAAAGCAAAGGCTGAAACAATGAAGAAACTTCGTGAGCATATTCGAACCAAGATTGAGAAAGCCAACGAATCTTATAAGAAGAAAGCTAATCAATATTGGAAGAAGGCTCAATTTCAATTGGGAGATCTTATATGGCATCATATGAGGAAGGAGAGATTTCATCTCGTCGAAAGAATAAGCTTATGCCTAGAGCTGATGGCCCATTTAAAGTTATCGAGCGAATTGGTGACAATACTTACAAGATTGATCTTCTTGGAGAGTTTGGGGTTTTGGCAACTTTTAATGTGGGAGACCTTTCTCCTTATTTGGCGGATGAAAATTTCTCAAATTTGAGAATAAATCTCAAACAACCCGAGGAGGATGATGTGGAAGCAATTGGCTTAGCTCTATTGACAAATTTGGCATCAATACTATTAGTGTTGACCCAAGTCAACATAAACTTTGGGTATAATGTGTTCAATGGATCAAAGCTAGAGTTTTCGAATAAAATGGTTTATTTGAAATAAGTCCTCTCGCATTTCTAGAAATAATGATTGTTTTTGAGATTTGCTGAGATGTTATGAGATACAATGAGATATTATTAGATATAGTGAGATATTTTGTTAGTTTCTAGAGATTCACTTTCGTAATATGTTAGCTATATTTTTGGAAAGAGTGTAGGATAGATTTACTTTCCTAATATGCTAGCTGTATTTTTGGAAATAGTATAAGTTATTATTTCTCCTATAAATAGAGGAAACCTTTTAATTATAAGATAGACAATTTGGTTAATGAAAGCTTGTGAGATTTCCTTTGTGAGAGTGAACACCTTTTGGAGAGTATATTACTCCTTTCTCGGTCTATTTATCCTTGGAGCATGGATTACTCCTCGGTGATGAGCCAATAAGCCATTTATCCTGGCTAGTGGGTTTTTTTTAGACCTTGGTGGTGAGCTTCTCTTATCCTAAAGTCCTTTATCCTTAGCGGGTGGTTCATCTTTTAAGCCTTGGTGGTGAGCTTCGTCGATCCCGATCTTCATCATTGATTGGTGGCGTAGCCTTTTTACCTTAGTGGCAATCGTAATCTATCTTTTATTTTGTTTTCTTTAACCTTCGACATCTATCCCCATACACATCATTCCGATATACTTCACCTAAAATTCCCCCGTTTTGAAATCACTTGCTCATGCACGCATCAGACATAAAACCAATCCAATCGGATCAGTTCTTCATCAAGCCAATGAACCGGTGCCAATCCTCCCCCTCTAATGATTAAAAGTTCCTCCGGTGTCCCTATGATAGTGTTGTGGTGCCTAGTGTTCGAGTTTTGCATATTTAATTCCATTTTGGCTATTAAACATCAGTGAAGGTAGGATTTGTTATCTTGAGCTCGATGAAGTAAGATTGCAATAAACGATCGAGGCTAGAGCTCAAGCTTAGGCTCAAACCTATAGATGCTTTGTAATGAATCATGATGATTATGGATTGATTTGCTTGGATAAATATCCTCGTTTGCACTTGAAATAATGTTCAAATGCGTTTAAGGTTTCTACAAATTTTAAAATAGGCTCAATGATTTCCAATGAGCCATAGAACACTTCGATTGGACTCCAATTAATATCTAAAAACCTCCGTCAAAGTCATATGTGCATTCTATGTTCATACTCTAATTTTAGACCTTCTAATTTATTCCAACCTTTGTGGTTTCACAATTTTTTGCTGATTTTTGTGATCTGAATTTTGAGATGATTCCTTCAATAAAAAACGTTCATGACATGTCAATCTAGAACATTTATTTTTTCTGAAATTTTATGGGGTCATCATGTTAGGACAAATGGCCTTGACATCACTGTGATATGTGCTAACTTTTGCACGTCCTGAATGCATGTATCAGTTTCATGAATTTTTGCTGAATTTTGTATTCGGAATTTGACTTTGAGTTCTTTATAAAATTGTGCATGGGAATGTTGGTTGTGACATACGTTTTTCTCAGAATTTTCCAATGAGTACAACTTAGTCAAATTCCCTAAAATTCATCCTCTGTTCTGCTGGTTTGCATATTCCAAAATCCAAAATTTTGACTTTTTCAATTTTATTGTGATTTTTTCTGGACTCTTTTCGAGTTGATTCCTTCTAGACATTTATTCATCTGAATGTTGGTCATGACATATATTTTTCTTGATATTTTTGAATTTCATTAGGTCAATTCAATTTCCTTGAATATCATCCTGACCTTAGTTCTACTCTATACAAGCCCAAGTGTGCATTCATGTAATTGTGCACTTAATTGTGATTCTTTGTCCATGAAAATCTCATGAATGTCATTACATGCTATAATGTCATCCTAAGGACACTTATGCCTTGCTAATTGAACATCATTACATCATGTCATTGTATGTATTAGTGCAATTTCATTCTGTCATTATGAATATGCCTAATGCATACATATCATTCATTGTGATTGCATTAGGGCTTAGATCCCTGATGATAATTGTTTGTGTTTTGATACTTGACCTATATGATTTTTCTCATACTTTTTCCTTGTCATATAGGAGTATTAAACCATGCACTTTGTTGATATGATTGATGCCCTAAATCTAATCAATTTACATGTTCATGAAAATATCCAAAATTAAATAGGTAAATGACCTTAATGAAGCATGTCATCTCTTAGAAAGTCTTAGAAAATTCATTAAGCTTTCTAATGACACCAAAATCAAGGCATTTTCATGTCAATGGATGCACTTTCCAATTTTTGTAAAGTTTCCCTGTAATCTGGAAAATCATGAAATTCGGAAAACTTGTATGACCACTGGCATGTTTGCAATTTGCTATTTTTCGTCAATTTTTTCTATTGTGATTCGGTGCTCAGACCCTCATGAAATTTGTTTTTCATCCTTAGTACTATCATGTGGTAAAATTTGAGAAACTTTCAGCATGGTTAACATGACAATAATACCATGAGATTGCATCAAATTGCCGCTGCCCTGCTTTGTTTTGATGCATTTTTCCATGTTCTCGGATTTTTATAAATTCATGCATAGCTCATTTTAAGAAGTTGTCTTCACGAAAAATGTTCAATATTGAGTATATAACATGCTGTAATTATTGTGAAGTTGATTGCTTAATGGGTCGTTCAATTGTGGCTCTTTTTTGAGATGTCATAAATTCCCTTGTTCTGTTTGGTTGTGGCATGTGCATGTTTAATGGTTTTTTAGAAAATGATGCATGCAGAAATAATCTTTGATATCTTCATGAATTTTGATTGTCATTTCCTAAATTTTAAGCACAAACATTTCCAAAAAATAACTAGACCATCGAATGTATGTTTGATACTTGAGATTGTGATTAATGTATGTTGGATAAATGAAATGAACTGGTGCTGGTACACTAATTGTTTGATTGAATGGGAAATAAGGTCTTCGGACCTACTGAATGCTTATCTTCAAGTTCGATGCATGTGATTGGTAGATACTCGTGCAAGCTCGATGCATGTTCGTGGGTAATTTCGAGGTTACCCATTAGAACCTTCTTTAGGGGTTATGACATTAGTCACCATAAATGAATACTTATGATGATTAATGATCATGACCTATGTCTAATAATGAATGGGGAAAACACTTCGTGGCACGTTATGCATGCAATTTCCAAAGGTCAATCCCGCGGTCAATTTTAATTCGTAGATTAGATGACTCTTGTTTGTTTACTTGCCATGTTTTGTGAACTTTTGTTTGAATCGGTGTTTGTTTCTATTGTAAACCATTCATTTAGAATAAGTTAAGAATTAGGGTATATGAAGAAGGCGACCTCGAAGATGGTGATGGTCAATATCCTTTCTGACTCTTCCTTTGTACTATTCATTTGACATCAATATATGTCTCAGGTTTTCTATTGTAACCCAACTAGTTGTGGGTTCATTTCCTATCTTTTCTTTTACATGTACTTTTTTAGGATTGCATGTTTAGATTTACTACTTTCCTTGATTGTTTACTTTCCACGCTGCAATTTCAATTAAAATTGCTTGCCATTCTTTTTCCATTGTTCTAAAATTAGAATGACATGAAACTAACATTCACAGTATGATCACCTTTTCATTTTAAATGGCACAAAAAAGTAAAAAGACATGCATGAATACCTTAGGTAAAACATTATGACTTTTAGGTACCAAAAGGATGCTAATACAAACATTAGCATAACCCAAGTCCCCAAACCCTAGAGCTCTAGTTGCGTAGGAATCAAGAGAATTCTCTTGACCCCGTGAATAATTTTTGTTCAGAAATAATTATTTTTTATTCTGCTCCCTAGAACAATTTCTGATCCTTTGAAGGCATTTAGTAACTACCCAAAATATTTATTCTTGAAATAGAAATGCGTTTGGTAGGACTCTTAAATTTTTATTTATTTTAATTTTTTAATACTTTTTTATATTTTTCTTATATATCTCTTTTTTCTTCTTTTTTTTTTTTTCTTCTTCTTCCTCCTTTTTGTGGCCAATTGTTGTCACCGGCGATGGGCAACATGAGGTTGAGCCTCACTAGTGGTTAGGCAAGCCTCTGGAAAGGTCGCTGCACCTCGCCTAGCTACTTCTCGGCCACCGCTAGCAGCGGCAATGGCGGCGGCCAGCAATGGCGGCGGCCAATGAGCTGCGATGGGACGGTGGTAGGTCGGTGATGGGGTGGGAGGAGGAAAAGAAGAAGAAAATGAAAGAGAAGAAAAGAGAAGAGAGGAAAAGAGAAAAGAATAAGAAAATTTAGATTTGATTTTTAGAATTGTTCCGGAAAACAAGAATCAACTTTTTTTTTATTCTTGATTCTATTTCAAATCTATTCCTGGGAACAAAAAATTTATTAAATGGATTTCTATTCTAAATCTACTTCTAAGAACAAAATAATAGAATCAATTACTATTTGACCGGTTACCATGTAGGCCCTAAACATGCTTAATAGGTGCAATTAGTGCATGGCCGCCTCTCCCAACTAATGCCTCTTCATGCAAAAATGATTTTTCAAAAAATTAGGGGCTAAAATAGGTGCCCATGATGGCTGTTGCCCCTTCTCTTCCATAGAAAAATCATGCAGCAAATGTGCATAAGAAGCTACCCTTCTCTCATTGATCCCCTTGCTTGGACGCCACACATACACTCACACCTTTCTCTCAATTTTTCTCTCTCGTTCTCTTCGTTGCTCGATCCCTTTTCTCTCTTTTTCCTCTTGTTTCTCGCAATTTACAGCAAGGTTGTACTTCATTTTCCATCAAGAGAAATAAGTTAAATGCAAGGCAAGGAGATAGGGCTGGTTCCTAAGCCAATAGATCACCTTTCCTCTTGGTTTTCTTGCTTTGTTTTGGGTTCATGGTGATTGTTGTATACGTGTGTGGTTTTCTTTGTTTGTCATACTCTGTGTTGTAATAACCTTTGGGGATTATTTGTCGACAATCCAAGGACACCTCGTTGAACCGTCATTTTTATATTTTAATGAAGCATATGCAGAAGCATACTCCTCAACTCCAATCACAATCAATAATGAGACAGTGGAAAAACACTCATAAATACAACCATACTTATATTCACATATATTGCATCAAAAGAAAATATAAACATTACACGCCTAGCATTACTCAGGCCTTTCCAATTAATAACCAACGGAGGTCGGGGTTGGGTTAGTCCTAACTCATCTATCTATAAAGGCGGATTTACAAAAAGTTGTGTCCCCATGGGTGGCTGGTCCCTCTACAACTCCTTCATGGGATCATAATTGGAGTCACTCACGGTGCCATCCGATGGGTTTGCCACCGCTCCACTTAGTAGGTCTCCACCATAGCCACCAAATGACCCATTGAAACCCCGAGGCGGTTTGATGAGGGCCTTGTTAAACCATATGTACCACACCACGAAACAATGGGGAACCAAATGATCTAACCCCTCATCCACCCAAATCATGGTTGTGTACTTCTAGTAGGTCAAGTCGAAAGTGAGGCCTACGACCTCTATTATGCTCACTTTCAACGACATCGGTGTCTGAAGTGAATGACGCAAGTATACATGACTACGGCTTTGAAAAGTAGTAAACAATAACAAATGAGAATTAACTCAATAAGTGTAATGCCTAATCCTCATATAGGAGGATGTCTCACAATGGAATCGTGTAATCTCGACACTTAACATGTCAATGGTAGATCAATAGCAAAGCCTTTGCTTTGCCTTAACTATTTACATAAAAGGAATTCTCAAATCCTACAATGCATCCATTAATCAAGAGTACAATATATCTCACATAAAAATGCACAAATGCATTCACAAATATTCAAACGTGTTTTGATTATTATGACAGCTTACAGTCACAACTAAACTCCCACCCTGTCGAGCATCATCTCACCTTGTTGAGCATGGTAACATCTTGACCTCCCTTGAAAACGGCATCCAATTAAGGATATCATTCTACAATCCATCTATGAACAGCTTCCAAACCCCGCCGGGCATCCGATAAACATTAGGCATCGTCCCAAAAATCTTTCAACAACGGGTTCTCTTATGTGATCACACATATAATCAACCACTCATATCAGGTCTTACCTTTCAATTTAAGCCAATGCAAAAGCCTTAAAGGCATGCAACAATGTGTATAATATGACTTATTGAAGTTGAGTTGATAAGATGTGCCGAGCTTAGAACATGACCTGTGGAGTTTTCAAGACGCTTTAGCACTAGCCTAAGCCTAACTTGCATTCAAAAACAATACGCCTCAATACCGCCAAATCAATTAGAAACCTGGCCCAACGTGCTTTCATGCTCTTTCAATGACAATCGCAATGTTCCTTCAACAACTTGGATCATGCATAAAAACCCATGCAAAAATCAACAAAAGCTTATTAAAAATCATTGTCAAGCAAAAGCAACTCATCTCAAGAACTACTCATCATAAATAAATCATGAGTAAACCATAGAAAATTGACATGCAATGTTACTCTCCTCACGAGAACAAGATAACTCAAGGAATTGCAGAATCACAACTATAGCTACATCCAACATATGTATCACTCCATCCTAGCCTAGGATTAGGGGTTTCACTTACTAAACCGGGACAAGTTATGGGCTTACGTTGAATGACAAATGAATGACAAAGAAGGGTTGTGGTGGTTGGCAATGAGGAATGGTGACAATGGCGGCGGTGGTGACAAGTGGCGGTGGTGGCGGTGGAGGTGGTGGTGAGGGTCCATGGAGATGGCGATGGTATAGGTGGTGGCCGACAATGGTAATAAGAGAAGGGGAGGGGGCGATCGGCCAAGAGAGAGAAAGATGGAGAGAATGAGAGCTTGAGTGAGAGATGGGTGTAGTGTTTTGAATAAAAGGAAGTGAGTGAGGTGAAGTGTTGGCTATTTATAGAAGCAAAACTTGAGAGAGATCAATAATGCAAGAGGAAATCCTTCTTTGATCTTGCCATCGTTCCTAACCTATTGAAAAATCTATCCTAGGACAACCTACCAAGCTTTCTTCCACAAGTTTCCCCAAGGTCCCTTCATGTTAGCTTTAAGGGAACAAATCTAGATTGAAAGCCAACTAGAAAATCTTCTCTCTCCTTCCTCCTAATGGGCACCCACTTCATTGGAAGACAAGGGCGTGGTTTTCCTTCAACCATCCTCTAAAGAAATCATCATTGAAGCATTTAATGGAGGTCCTCAAGTGCAATCTTGAGAAATCTAAACATTAATAATGAAATCTTAGAGTAAGAAGTATGAAAATTAGCCATTTATGTGCAAGCATCCAAAAATATTTAATGCCTTGAAATGGGTTTGGGTTGGGCTTGACAACTTGGGCTTGGGCTTGGCAAACTTTGGCTTGGGTTTGGGCTTGGCACACTTGGAATTTGGCTTGACAAACTTGGACTTAGGCTTGACAAATTGGGCTTGGGCTTGGCTCACTTAAGTTGGCCCTTTTCCCCTAGGCGTGTGACCCATTGGGCCTACCTTTGAGCATGAAGCCCACGGGTTGCCAATGGATGGCCCACTTTCCTAATAACAAAGATTCGGAGCCCAAAATTAATCCTAGTGGAAGCTATCTTGACTAAGCTAGAAAATAAAGTTCCCTAACTATCCTTAACCAAAAACTCCTAACCGGACCAAGGCTCATGATTAAACTTCAATGGGAAGTGCTCCTACTGTGACTTATTCAAACTAGGCGGCCTCTTGGGGTGTTAGTTGCGTGACTTATGGTTGATTTGGGAATCAATCCATGTTTGAGTTCATCGACCCATGGACTAGTCTCGGTTATCATGTAATCATGCGGAATCAAATTACTTATCCTAAGCATGCGGTCTTGTGAAATTGGCTCAAGGTCGTTCATGACTAGTATAATGACTGTATGGAATCACTCACAATCCAGCTATGTATACTTTCATCAAATCAATCAATAATCTTCCACTAATTAACCCGAGACGTCATAAGGTCGTTCTATATCGATTCTTTTGATCGAGCCATTTTCTCATGGTCAAGTACTCTACTCGAATGCATTTCCTAATCCTCAATTACTTTTCCTAATCAAATAGTTGACTAATGCACGATCTTTGAATTATCTCATGGTCTAGTCTTGTTATTATTGTATTGATAATTTAAGCTACTTCTCTTATCGAGATAAGATCTGAACCGAGGATGTTACATTGTGTGTTCTCCTCTTTTTCAAGAAAGCAAGCCAATGATTTTCTCATGACCGATGCTGAGAGAGGCGTGAAAGTGAGGCTTCACTTCTTGAAAGGTTGTGCATGTGAGTTTCTAGTTGTTTTTTGGCCTTGCATATGGATGATATGGCCATGGATGGCCTTGTATGAGGTTTATATGCCAAGATTGTGCCTTGCATGTGTTGTCAATGGCTTGTGGATATGAAATGGACGTGAAATGATGTCTTGCATGGTTGCTCTAGTGTTTTGATGAGTGAAAATTCGTGGGATGGCAAAAAGGTTTGATTTCTTGTACTTGGTTCGAGCCTAGAAGACTTGTGCATGTGGTACCCTTCTGTATTCCCATTTTTGTTGCTTTTTTTCTAGATTAGATCTTGAAAAAATTTCTCTTCAAAGACATCCATGACATCTTGAAGTATAACATACTTAAATTTCAGATTTTTATATGTCGATTTAGGAGGCTTGATGGTCATGTTTCTCTTCGGGGTTTTACTACCCAGTACTGCTATGAGAGTGACTTTCACTGTTTCTTGATTTTCCACAGATCTTTCTAGCCAAAATCTTAACAAGCTTTCTCATAAAAGTTGTTTAAAACTCTTTTTTCCACAACATATCAAAATTTGGGAATTTTTTGAGATGATATGTGTTCTGTGAAAGCCCTTTCCCAGCAGGTCACCAATTATGTTTGAGGAACTATTTTACTCCAACTTTTGAGTAGCTAAACGACATGGCTGCATATCGATTCTGATCTGGTGTCCTCATGAATAATGTTTATTAGAGCTTTTCTATAACATAGCCAAATTTTGGAATTTTAAGAAGTCGTTTACTATTTTAATCCAAATAATTTCTAGAATTGGGCAAAACTGTTCTGTTCTGATTAGTTTCAAAATGGGTCATTTATTAAGGGAAACCGTGAAAATTTTGGAATGATGTCTTCTAGAGAGATAACCAGCACACTCAAAGCTTTCCAACAAGATAGGATTCACTGTGATGTGATGCCATTTAATGATGATTCCGAATTTTTAGTCATAGTGGCAAAATCTGTAATTCCTGGCTATTTAGTTGTGCATGAATTATCAAGGTATTATCATGGTTGTATGACATAACATACGCACGAAATTGATAGAATTACATGTCATATCATATGCATGTTGTATGTGATAGTGATGAGTATGAGGTTACCTATGGCAACCCGTGGCGATATGTGATTTAGTTACCAATGTGGTACCTAAGGCCTGTGTGGCAAAATTCCCTTATGATGACCTGGAATGAATGTCAAGAGGGATTTCTAGGATGCTGTGTATTTACCTAAATGGCCTCAAATAGGATGCCTGGGGTAACTAGTTTCCATAAGTCTAGCTAAGTGGCTAGGTTGGAAGTGACCCACACGATACCGAATTGCCATCAATTGAAACCATGAGATGGGGGTGGACCAAACGATATGACATGAATGCAAAATGAAATGTATGCTGGTGTGTTTTCATCCATGTGTTGCGTGTGACTATAGATGCATTATCGATCATGAGTATTTCATCCATTGCCTCATGATTTTTGTGGTAGGCGAGTCCTAGGAATCAAGAATATGTTAAATCAATTGACTTATGAACTTGCCTTATCCATTGCTAAGCTTAGGCTTACTCCTATTGATTTTTCAGATAATTAGAAAATGGATGTACCCACGGTAGCCTTCTACGGTCAGCTGTTTCATTTTGAGGCCCACATAGAGGATATCACATTTCTATGGTCCGAGCAAGTGTATGCCAGACCTCCACTGTCTAGTAGATACAGGATGCACCCTATGATCCCTTACCGTTTTATGACATGGTTTATCCGAGAGGACAACGAGCTAAGGGGACCCCTTCATTTTCAGTGCAATGATGACAGCAGCAACAATAGCGGACCGGAGGAGTACAACCTGAGGAGGAGCAGGACAACACCGGTTGGGAGTGATAGTTCGGCGATTGTCTAGTAAGGTAGTTGGTTTTCATTAGTGTAGTCCGCGACAGTCACTTTCTGGTATAGGTTGAAAGGATGGGCGCCTAGTGGCAGGTGTAAATACCACTTATGGTTTTGTATGGGAGCTGGTTCTTTTTCAAATACTCCCAAGCTTAGGAATAGCCGTCTTTCGTTGTAACCGCCCATGTAAATAAGACTAATGAAATGAAAACCACTCCGACTTAGCCACACCCTCATTGTGTTATTTTCGTGTAACTAATATTATAAATGCTAACCTTCGTAATGCATTCGCATTGGAGGGGTGTCACTCTCTTTTCTCTCTTTCCCTTTTTCTCCCCTAGCGCAAGCTGGCTTTCGGTCTTAAAATGTTCCGCTTGTCACTGTTGCTCTTGTTGACTTTTCATCATCCATATTTTATAATGGAGGTGGGCTAGGGTTTCGCAGGCTTGATGGTAGGATTCGAAATATGCTCCTAGAGTTGGCGATCTCGTTGGTCAAGTTGCTTATGCCGCCAGGGGATTATTCACGAGTAGCTTTATCAATGCACGCGGAGCATCGAGGAACGCTAGTCGCAGTGGCTGGGCATGGTTTCATGTACTGGGTCCCTAGACCAAGAGGAGGTACGATCCTCTCTATTGCTTTCTCTATATATTTTGTGGTCCCCCCTTCCTTTTCAATAGAATAGAACCCTTACATAAGCAGGTCATTAGAGTTTTCTTAAAATCTGATGACATCTAAATTTTAGCAACCCGATTATTCATTTATTCAATAGAAAATTATTAATTAATTTTTAACCCATAAACAAAAATATCAAAATTAAATTGCATAGCATATAGTTTTAAAAGCATTTATTATTTAGTTTATGTTTTTTATCATTGCATTTGCATTAAACCAGCAACGAATGGACTCGAGAGAATAGTTATGAGCTTAATTGAATTGAACCAAGCCCATGGCTGAAAATTGTCTGCTACTTGCACACGTTGCCGAATTTTACACTGTGTGAGGTGCTCGATTTAAAAAAAAAAATCAATTCCATTACCAAATTTTGGAAACCTAAGTAATCATCGGGCTTGTGTGTGAGAGATAGGGAGATTATTTTGATCTCGAGCATATATTGGGATATATACTTCGGTCAATAAAGAGGAACAATAGAAAGAAACCAAAGGAAAAAATGAATAAGAATAAAGAAGCGGTGGATCTTGAGGAAAGTGGACTGGAGAAAATATTAGGTGCGTGCGACGTGCCAGCGTGTCAAACGGGAAGGGGCCTTGCTGATCGACACGTGTCTTGGGTGTCAATCCACGTCAAAAGTCTTCTGCCCATTTTCTCTCTCTCTTCTGGCCCTTTTCTCCTTTTTTTTCTCAATTAGCGCGTTCTCTTCTGCCAAATTTTTTCAAATCCAGCGCCACTTCTTCTCTCTCCCCTCTGCACTTTCTCTCTCCGTCTCTTCACCTTCACGCACAACTTCTTCTCTCTTCCTTGCCAAATGTTTTCTCTCTCCTGCACTTCTCTCTAAGGTGCGACTCTCTGTGTCTCCCTCTCCCTCCGAACGACCCTCAAGCCCTCCAGACACCGTGCGTCGACCAACGACCACCGCGAGCATCCATGTCGGCTACGAGAGCGAGCACCGGCTTCTCTCCCCTAACCCATGAAAGCCATGATGCCGTCTTAGCGACGGGCCACTTGTACTTGATCCCGAGCGAGTCGAGCTCCTCCCTAATGAGTTGGCTCATCCAATGCTCTTCGAACCCGAGCTCGGGTACTCGTGGATCCTCCTTCGATGTCTCGCATCCACCGGAAGAACTCCGGTCCTTGGCCGATTGGAGCAAGCCTTGGGTCAAAGACTTGAACTCGGGCTCGGGATTGAGCTCTAGAGCGCACGAACGACAGACGGGGAAGAGGGAGAGCGATAACAACAGCAAGTGAGCCAGTCCCATTTTGGAAGAACGGCTCAAAAACTCGACGCGATTACAAGTTTGATGAAAAGTGAAAACCGGATGAACGATGACACAGAGTGAAGATGCGTGTAGACGAGTCTCGTTGTTCTGTTGCTTCTCGGTAGAGGCGAGACAAGTTCGAAGAGAGAGGGACGTTCTAGCAAAATGTATTTCCTCAAATTCTCGTAGATTCTTGAAGTAAAACGACAAATTTTACTAATTTTTCTTCCATTTTTGTCCATCCTTTTGGACATCCAAAAAAAAAAAATTACAAAGCTCCTCTACATGCCCATATGAACAATTCAACCGGGAGAGAAACAAAGTATTTCGGCCGACCATAACCAATCTCATTGTAGTAAAAATATCGACATATCTAACCATCGAAACCCAACCTATTAAAGAAAATCGCTAAAATCGCGTAGCATTATGGACATATCCGAAGCTCGCTAATGATTCCCCGTGAAGAAAGAAGCTTGCAACATACGGGTCGTCGGGTTGGATCGCTGTGCATCACCAAGAGCGGCACAAGGGTAGGGCTGGCTACACCATCTATGCGTTGTAGCACATCCCGAAGCTCGGAGTTCCTTCCACTTCCGGTGACACATTGCTCATGATGGGGCCATATGACGACGTCTCCGAGAGCATCATCTCCTCGGGGGTGGCGAAATGGATGTTTTGCCCGGGCGGGGACGTCACCGAAAAGGCAAGTAGTCTTGAAATGACAGACAAACTTCTCGGTCTTCGAACAACGTTTGATGAAATCCCCAAACTCCCGGGCGGGGGACCGTCGGCCGCGCATGGTGGTCGTCGAGGGCGACGCGGTGGTTCGTCCATCGAACGAGGGCTTGGGTCGACGGATTGGAGAGAGAAGAGACAGGGCGGGGGACCGTCGCCCGCGCACGGTGGTCGTCGAGGGTGGCACGGTGGTTCGTCCGTCGAACGAGGGCTTGAGTCGACGGCTTGGAGAGAAAAAAGACAGAGCGGGAAGTCTAAGAGGGAGGGCACAAGGGACCGTCGATCGGGCGCAGTGGTCCTCAATCGGCGCGTGGTGTCTGGAGGGCTTGAGGGTCGTTCAGAGGGAGAGGGAGACACAGAGAGTCGCACCTTAGAGAGAAGTGCAGGAGAGAGAAAACATTTGGCAGGGAAGAGAGAAGAAGCTGTGCGTGAAGGTGAAGAGACGGAGAGAGAAAGTGCAGAGGGGAGAGAGAAGAAGTGACGCTGGATTTGAAAAAATTTGGCAGAAGAGAATGCGCTGATTGAGAAAAGAAAAGGAGAAAAGGGCCAGAAGAGAGAGAAAATGGGCAGAAGACTTTTGACGTGGACTGACACCCAAGACACGTGTCGATCAGCGAGGCCCCTTCCCGTTTGACACGCTGGCACGTCGCACGCACCTAATATTTTCTCAAGTGGACTGAGGAAGAATCGGTTGATATCCGTGAGAATATTAGATAGAAAGAAATGAGGAAAGGGAATGCGCATGCGTCCAAGGATTAGCCGGTGAAGAAAAATAATATAAAAGGAGGAGGGAGGCCGCTCGTAAAGGGGCCACGCACACCGAATACAAGGCCAGAATTGGGGACTCTCTTGTGGTCCGACAACATACTGAGAGAAAAAGAGAGACGAGAGAAGAGAGAGAGAGAGAGAGAGGAGGGAAGGAGTGGGTCATCTTCTTCCCCTACAACCCGCGACTGCGACTCTACCAAGCTCCTCCTCCTTCCATCGTTGTGCCTTTGTCGACCAACCTAGCTAATCCAGGTTGCGACGCCAAGCCAGACGAGCTGCTGCCCTTCATCACCGCCTCTACTCGTAGCTATTTGCGGTTACCGTGATGTTGACCTTTTCCCTGATCTAACGAGGTGCCGCTGTCTTGTTCTAGTCCCAAGACGAGGCACTTTTGTTTCCGACGTGAGTTCGACACTGAGCAGAGCTGCTCCCTGTTGCTGTGCTGATAAGCGACACCATCCCTTGACCCAACGCCGTGTCGAGTTGCTATCTGTCAATCTCCATCCCGACGTCCCTGCACAGCCAGACTGCTTGCCACCGAACTACTACTTTCACCACACTCGAAGTTTTCTTGATGCAGGGAAAAAGAAAGGAGTGAACAATTGGAGCAACACACGCGAACTTGTGGGGAGTCAAAAGAAAGGCAGTACACTTGTTTGCTTTTGGTTTTTTTGACGCCTGTTAAAGACAGTAAGCATTGAGGGTGTCGTGGTCTTGCTCCAGCAAAGCCAAAGAAAAATAATTGGAAAGCAAATCGTGAAAGTCTTGGGTGTGTGGCGACAAAAATAGCCAACGCTACCTCGTAGACTTCCTCACAGGGCCGAGCACCACCGCCAGACCCCGTCGACTAGCATCATTGTGAACCACCGCATGACCCACCGTCGCTCGTGGTCCACCGTGAGTCGCCCTGCTAATGCCATCGTCGATCCATCCGTTTGCGAGTCACGATCGCGATTTGGAAATGTTATCAAACAATATTGAGAGCTAGGTAAGAAGTTTCATTGATTCAATTTTCTTATGTTTTATTGCATAATTCATGGAATTGCCATCTTGTTTGAATATTTAATCGAAATTGTCATATCCAAAACATACCTTAATCCCTTGTGAATTAGGAAATTTTCTTAATTTCACAATGTGCAAATGATTGTTAAATCCAATTTCATGCTCGAAATATGACTTGCAATTACACGGAAAAATCGTCAATCCAATCTCATATCCGAGATATAATTCACAATGTTGTGAAAATTGGCCAATGAAATACAATTCATCCAAACCTAGACCCTCTACTCGACTTTTTATAACCGGCTCCCATTTTTTGGACCATGTATCCTACCTTATTTTTATTTGACCATGTTTTGGACCCGACCCTATTTTTTGGGTTTGAGAACAGGGTCTACCCTGTTTTCATTGGAACTTGTTTTGCAACCGTCCAATGTCTTATACGGCTTCGAATTTTTATATTAATTCACAAAAAAAACAACAACATAAAAATTCATGAAAAAATAACAACATAATCCTCCTAACATTATAAGACAAACAAAAATCCTAACAATACATAAACAATAATAACAAATATGGAATACAAATATGGAATATTAGTCTCATTCCCACAAATATTATTGACATGATCTAATGCAGGTGTTCATCTGTATGCAACTTTATTAAGAGGACATATTTCTTGAGTTGGACTGAGAATGCTTTAATTAGTGCTACAATAGTTAGTAGCATTTGTCCACAATGTTAATAGCATTTGTCCCGCGACCATTTCTATAGTTGAAGGTGAGACCATTAAAAAAGAAAAACAATATATGAGAATAGTTATTTTTAATAATTCTTTGAAGACAATTCTCTCTTAACTTGATTCAGAGAATGGCTTTCTTTTTTTTAACAATTCTTTGAATATAGAAAAACTCAAAGACACTATACAAAGAGATGATTTTATTTTTTTTAACAAGTTAAAAACCAATTCTAAAACTAGTCCAATTCTGGGTGAGTCTTTGCTTGGACCCGGTTCCCAAAAATTGGAACTAGTTCCTAGACCGATTTAACCGAGAACCGATTCCCAACCCTGTTTTTCGAGTGATTCGGTCCAGGTTCCGGGTAAACCTGGTTTGGTTGCACACCTTTAGTGTTGTTCTTGATGCCTTTGTTTGAATTGATTTTTCTTCCATAAAAGAAAATCCCAAAAAATATATTTGAGTCGTACCTGATTCCTACTAGAATATTTCCTTTTTAGGATAACTTGCATGTCTAGATTAGGAAATTTATTTATTCTGATTTTTTGAAATAAAAAATACCTAAAACTTAGGATGTTAGATTTTCTTTTCATTAATTTAAATTGCATGTTAATTATTGGGCAATTTTAATTTCGAATTTTATAAAAAAAATAAAAAGAAAATATAAAAAATACAATGTGTGTCGCGTAGAATTAAGCCATCATTTACGCATCATCTAGTTATTGCATGTTACGGATTATTTGAATGTAAAACATATTAGAATAGTTGTATTTAATATTTTCCTATCATTATATTAGGCCAAATAATTAATGTCGCATGACATATAGTTTGCATATTAGGTCGCATGTCATTTCAGTTAGATATTTTGGTATGTCATTGCATAAATTGCACAGAGTTTTTAGGTTTCATTAGAAAGGTGAAAGCCCTAAAAAATATTTGAGTGATTTCGTGTTAATTAGAAATCATATTTATGATTATTAATGTGATTTTTAAGCTAACATTGTAGATGTTTACATTGCTCCAAGGCAAGTATTCTCTTCCTAAGTTTGCAATTTATTTCCAACTTTGTTTTATTGTGTATTTAATAATGATTACACACTCACATGATCATCTCACGTGGTAAAAGTAATTCAAAATCAATGCAAGCTGCCTAAAAAAAAATTGAAATAAAAGAGAAAATGTACCAAAAAGGCGTTAAGAAAATCTAGCGTAATCAAGTCTCCAATCCCATAATCTCTTATCTGTAGAAATAAAGTAATTCTCCTGTTACTTTGCTAAGGTTTCTAATTGATCTACCAAAAATAGATTAGTGGCGACTATATAGTAAAAATCATTTGAATGATAAATAATTTGAACTTACGTCACATATTGGTATAGACTTGGAAAAATCCAAGCTAAAACTAGATTTAGTAATCCATTAACTGAACCCCTAAGTAATTCAACTTGCAACCGAGGTTAGGTTGCGACAAAATCGTACTTTTTATTAACTTGGGTTAAAAGAATATATTGATATATCCATGCTAGGAAACTAAAATATCCCCATTTTTATATTTTCATGTATTTGAAGTTTTCAAAGATAATGGCTTTATTGACTACAGATTTCATCAAAGAACGCAATATTTCCCAAATTAGCATCTCTCATGTGTTATGCACATGTGATTTTCGACCACTAGAGGTCTCAAATGGGCCTGACCGAATTTTATGCTCACATGGGCTCAATTATGAAAATTCAATTAAGTAGAGCCTCACTAGTTAAACCATTTGGCACCAAACTGATTAAAATGCAGTTTATGTGGGTCTCTTGCTATTAAATGTTCCTAATATGCACAGTAATTAATGTCAAGTGTGCGTCTCACAAATTGAAAGGCCCACCTATGGAGGTATGGTGCGTGCCCCCACACTGAATATGCCTCTCTCAAGAAAACATGCTAGCCTCTCAATGCACAATACGCATGCCTCTCTAGATAAGCTTGGGAAAATTATTCAAAAAGTTCTAAACCTATTATATTTTTAAAAATTTAATCGTAAACATTTTCACATTTTGTCAATTGAGTTTATCTGATCAATTTTAATTAGAAAATATTAACGTGGATGCCGACCATCGTATGTGATACAACCAACACTATTATGAATAATTTTTGATAGTATTTTAATATTTTTTGAATTTTTTTGAATTTTTACTTTTACTTTCTTTTCCTCCCTTTTTTCCTTTCTTCCCTTTTTTTTTTTTTCTCTTTTCTTTTCTTTTTTCCTTTTACTTGTGGCAGGTAGTGAAGCCCTTGCCTACCCACTAGGTGAAGCCATGGTGGCCACCATGGCCATGAACCAAGAGCTCAAGCGGTCATGCCAATTGCAAGATTGAGCTTTGGGCTTGCAGCCATGGCCACTCGAGCTTGAGTCTTGATTGCTAGACCTCAATCTTGCAATAGCCTCCCTCTTTTCTTTTTCTTTTTTACTTGTGGCCAACTAGAGTCACAACACTCTTGGTTGGCCTAGTGACCACAAGTGAGGATGGCCTTGCCCTTGGCTGCAAAACCCAAGCTCAAGCTTGCAACTATTATGGCCACTCAAGCTCAAGCTCTAGCTACCATATCTCAAGCTTGCAGTTGCCATGCACGCTCGAGCTCTTGGTTCATAGCCATTGTGGTCATAACAACTTTGCCTAGAATTGAGTGAGGATGGGTGAGGGTTGCTAGAGCTTTGCCGGCAGAGAGAGAGAGAGAGAGTCCAAATAAAAAATTAAAATTTATCTACATCAACATCGGTTGTTCATGTCAATAATTTTTTTATTAAAATTAACCAAATGGACTCAAATGGCAAAATAAAAAAGTTTAGAATTAAATTGGTAAAAACATAGTAGGGTTAAGAGTCTTTAGACAATTTTCTCTCCTAACTACATGTGCCCTTATCAATAAATTTTGCTTATGAATGACATGCCAAATTACCATTATGCCATAAGAAAAAGATATTAGATTGAACTTTTCAAGTTATAACAAAATTTAAAAGACCGTACAGATCGATATGTTATAAGCGAAAATTATGAATCAAACCTTAGAGTTGAAGGGGAGGGAGGGAGAAGGCTGCATGACAAATATAATAAATACGAAAACTGGAAAAAGAAAAGAAAGACGTGACCAAAAAAAAGAAAAGAAAGAGTGCAGGCTGTGGGGTTCGAACCCACGCGCACTTATGTGCAGAAGATCTTAAGTCTTCCCCCTTAACCTCTCGGGCAAACCTGCCCGTTTGCTACCCATCTGCAATGAAAATATAATTAACCAATATTACTCTGGACGAAAGACACGCACGCATAAATGAAAACCCTAGATCAGAGAAATAGAACCGCAGGAGAGAGCCAACACCCGTCAAACTGAAAGCTTTGCAACCTAGAAGAATCTGCAGAGCTCGATCCGTGATCGTCAATGGCGGAGCACTTGGCGTCTATATTCGGGACTGAGAAGGACAGAGTGAACTGCCCCTTCTACTTCAAGATCGGAGCTTGCAGGCATGGCGATCGCTGTTCTCGGCTCCACACCAAGCCCACCATCAGCCCCACCATCCTCCTCTCCAACATGTACCAGCGTCCCGACATGCTGACTCCCGGCGTCGACCCTCAGGCTCAGAACCTCGATCCCCGCAAGGTCCAGGACCACTTCGAGGTCCGATTACCCAACCTTTCTCTATCTCTCATTTCCTTTCTTGTTCTGTGCGATTCACGGCTCTGTCTTAGCTCGACCTGAGTGTTCGCTTGATGTCTGTTCGTTTTGATTTGGATTAGGATTTCTACGAAGATTTGTTTGAGGAGCTTAGCAAGTATGGCGACATCGAGAATTTAAATATCTGCGACAATATTGCCGACCACATGGTAATTTCTTTTTTCGGTGGTGCTTGAGGATGTGCCGCCGTTGATTCAGATTTGTTTGTTGTCTTAGTTTTTAATGGTCTCTATTTGTGCAGGTTGGAAATGTGTACGTGCAGTTTCGAGAGGAAGAACACGCTGCCAATGCTGTTCAGAATTTAACTGGAAGATTTTATGCAGGTTTGATTCGACTATTACTTCATTTGCTTTGACTAGGGTTTAAGGTGATTCTGTTTTTTCTTTGGGTTTTTCGGGGACATGTGGTTAGTGGGGTACAGTTCTGCTAAGAACCATTGGTAGATTAGTGAGAACTGCTGTTGTTTCTTGAAATTGAAGATTGGTTGTTGTTAACTCGAAGCTCAAATGAGACTAGTAAAGTCTAACATGGATAATTGTACCTGTGCGAGCAACTCCTTTACTGGTCTTGATTGATATTTCTATTTTATGAGGAAAGGAGGGTGCTTCTCCATACTTCATACGCCCACATCCAACCCTGTAAAATGCCAATATAGGGTCAAAAGAAAGCCTTCTCTTGAGACAGAGATATTACGACTTATCTATGAATCATTTCAATTTGGTCCATTCTAAGCTAATAAGTCTGCACTATATATAGGATAAGCAGTCTACATTATTCCCATGTTTGTTAGTCGTCCTGTTTTTGCTCATCTTATCAATCATTGCTTTTTGAAAGTGATCAGAGAAAAAAGGACACTCATCTGACATGTTGTTGCTTTCAGTATTGTGTAATTCTGATTGTAATTTTTGATCGTTTGCCTGCATTTTGTGTTCACTAACTTCTGAATGAAATCTGTTTTTGATTGTCAGCTCCAACATGAGCATATCTTTCACTAAAAGGCTTAGCCAGATGAGTGGCGTATCCTGTTTAGAAGTCTTTTCTGTCTGAAAATCTGCTAAAAGCTTAGTCAGCCTGTAGAAAGATAACATGAACATATCTTTCTCTAAAAGGCTTAGCCAGATGAGTGGCGTATCCTGTTTGGAAGTCTATTCTGTCTGAAAATCTGCTAAAAGCTTAGCCAGCCTATAGAAAGATAACATGAGCATATCTTTCTCTAAAAGGCTTAGCCGGATGAGTGGCATATCCTGTTTAGAAGTCTATTCTGTCTGAAAATCTGCTAGAAGCTTAGCCAGCCTGTAGAAAGATAACTATCCACCTTTATGCACCCAAATTATTCATTGAGTTTTACTGTTATAAATATAACTAGGACAAAGAAACTTCATAAGAATGTGAGCAACATTTTTAATAATTAGGGCGAAAACAGTTAAATTCTTGGGAAATGCTCTAATGTGTCAAGGATCACAAGGGAAGAATTGAAGGGTGATTCCCCAAATCCTCCATTGGATTCGTTTTTAGGGTTCCCCAAATCCTTATTCCGATTCATCATTATGGTATTAATGGAGGCTTCAACTGTTCATATGTAATATTTAACATGTGGTTTCAATTTCTTCAAAGATTGAATGCATTTCAGGTCAGTTCTTCAGAACATAAATATGCTTCTAGATAAATTCATTTATAGCAAGTGACAGAGTGCAAGAACGTTAGTATGGAATATTGATCTCTCATGATTCTACCTTGCGTTGACAATTTGGATTCTCCTGCATGGGTTAACATAGCTTGGCAATTATGATCAAAATGGTCCTGGGAAAACAAGGGTTGTGGCTAAGAGGTAGTACATTAGATATTTGCAATGCAGGATCATTGAGAAAATTACAGAAGCTTAATTAGTCTAGTTATTTCTTAGCAATTTTAGCTATGTATTATAGGGCTATCTCTGTTTCTCTGTTTACTTTATTGAGTTGTCTCTTTTTAGATTTTAAGATATTATGGGATTGACATGTGGCTCTTAATGACTTTAACCTTAGGAGATCTTGAAGTCAATCAAGGGCTTAGATTCTAACGAATTTAGTAACATGCGCTAACCTTAATTTCATGGAGAGACAATGCCCAAAAATGGAGTAGAGTGGGTTTGCTTTCCTTTGAGAATTCGACTATCTCACTACTCTGGTTTTTAATTGAAAAAAGAAAAAATTCTTTATATGCTAGATAATGTTGTCAATGATGAGTAGCACACACCAATGTGTTGTATACTACAGAGAGACTCTTTATGTTATATTTATCACAGTTGATTGCATGGGCTCACACACTCCAATAAACGTCATGGTTGGACTTTGTTCTGGTAAATTGGTTTTACCATCTACCCTGATCAAAATCAGTTTTAAAATTTGGTGCCCTTGTTATTGTTTGGGGCTATGTGTGTTTACTGATCAAGTGGAGTAAGCAGACACAAACTTTTTGTTGTGATGAGTGTACATAATAATTCCTAATCACTAGTCTTTTTGTGTTAACATGATTACCTTTAGATTCTGAGGGACAAAAACTACTGGAACATGATCTTAAAATGTTGGACACTTGAATTGACTAGTCTGTTTTCAGGTTATTAGGTTTTGGTCCCAAGAGCTGTTTAGGTCGAGTGGATTGTCCAGGAAAGTTTTCTTGCCGTATAACACTAAAATGGTCGTTTCTTAGAAAAGTCTGATGAACATCAGTTTTGTCAGGTAACTCACATCTGGCAAATTTGACTCATTTTCCCTTCTCATTCTTTTCTTTTCCCATTTCTATTATGATTTGGCAGATATGTTATGCCCCTTTGTAAGTAGTTTTATTTGTTATGTTAAGCTTGTAGATCCTTTAACTCCTTGCTTTTCATTTTGCCACTGATGTATTTCTTTCTGCATTGGGTGTCAGAATGTTGACAAGCTAAATGCTGTAGGGAAGTGGACAAAGGATCTGCTAAGTGATTCTATGTATATATGGCATAGTTGATATTTTACCGAGGATGAAAGTCAGATTAATGAATGTTGATTTATCTCTAATGAGAAGTTCTATGTGCTGGGTGGCCTAGGATGGTGTGCTTTGAGTTGTTTGCGCCTTAAATTCACTGTTAGTTGCATTGAAAAAAGATATCATTTATGCTATGGCTTTATTCTGTTGTACGATGTCGCAGCTACTGTGACACCCAGGTTTTAAAGAGGTTTTTTTGCTCTATGGTTGTTAAGCTTATCCAAAATCATTTCTGCCACTTTGCTATGACATCATTCCTTCACTTTGGCTGTATCATAGGCTTCTTTCATGTGTTTCTGAATTTTTGTGTTGTACATATAATATTGTTGATCCTTTATGCATGAGATCATGAATATCTTTCATACCAGGGCGCCCCATCATCGTTGACTTCTCTCCAGTGACCGATTTTCGCGAAGCTACTTGCAGGCAATATGAGGAAAATGTGTGCAATAGAGGTGGTTACTGCAACTTCATGCATCTGAAGAAAATTAGCAGGTGATGTCCATTTTTTAACTGTGCTTCCCAGACTTTCTTTTTGCATCAACTGAGTGAGATGTTCATGTCTTTTTCAGGGAGTTGAGAAGGCGATTATTTGGGAGAAGTAGGCGCAGGCACAGCCGTAGTCGAAGTCCTCATAAGCCTAGTTTCGAAAACCGTCCACATGGCTCTCGTGGTTTAAACAGACGAGATGATGACAGAGAACCCCCCCGTCACCGTGATCGGGGTAGAAAGCCAAGAAGCCGAAGCCCTGGGCACCGAGGGGGAAGGAGTGCGAGCCCTGGAGGTAGGAGGAACAGGAGTCCAGCCAGGGAAAGGGAAAGTAGTGTGGAGCGACGGGCCAAAATCGAGCAGTGGAACAGGGAAAGAGAAGAAGCAAATAGCAAGAATGAGAATGGTAACAATGATGCGGAGTTTTGATGATGCTTTGTCGCTTCTCAATCTAGAACTGGACACTAAATCATGCATGCTTGTGTATGAATATCCCTTTAGATCTTTTTTTCGTTATCTGGTCATTAGATAATGCAGAAAAGTTTAGCAGCTGTGCAAAATTCACTCTTTTCTTGTCATGGTAATTGAGTGTGTAATATTCCATGGTCAATCGAAATGGATCGGTGAGAAGAACGATTTTTTAGACATTTTTTATGGTCTCAACTTAATTGTTATTCGAAGGTCTCTTGTGCTGGTACACTTTATATAGGTATTCCTGTTTCTTTGCTAACATGAATCATAGAATGCCAAGGGGAATATATCACATTTGCTGATGATGTATACACTGTATTTTCAAGCTTGCGACGTGCAGGTCGAGCCAAGATTGGAGGTAAGATGGAGAAGATATTTATGCTGACACTCTTTTTCAGGGGGAAATGTAGTCTGGAGAGATTTTGATTTCACTTTGTGGAAACTTTTTACCAGTTTCTTCTTTCCCTCTTGTTCTTCTTGTGCTCAGCTTTCATGAGTTTGCAGATGCTTCCAACAAAGTCTCCTGGGCGGTTTTGGAATCCAGGCACGTATCATCGATCAGTTTCAGTGAAATGGTTTCATTTTTATATACAACCCAATCTTAAAGGGGGTTTGTGGATTGATTTCACTAGACTTTTGGTATTCACGTGGATGGAGGGTTGCTTAGGGTCGTAAGATGCTTTTGGTATCAGCTTTTCCCCAAATAATTTTGCATAAATGCAATTGTTTTCATGTTGTTAACACTTTGCCTTGGGTTTTTGTAAAGAATTTTTGAATTAAAATAGATAAATAAAAGGACAATGCAAATTGGAAGCAAGGCTGCATTTTGATTCAGCTTTTCAAAGTTCTTTGGGTATCTAAAGTCCCTTGAATATAAGCCAGGGCGTTCAGTAAAAAAATTCGGGCCGTTTTTGGGGAGTGCCAGCACTAGGAAAGTTGAAAGCTGGTTTGACTCTGGGCTTTCTTCATTTTCGAAAGCAACATTAAGGATCATTGAACCTTTCATCCTTTCAATTTTACCCACATCGATGTTTTGGAGTTCCTATTTTGCCCTTATCAATGCTAGACGGGAACCTTCTCTCTGGCTTTGTTGAGGGCAAATCGTTAGTTTTCAATTCGGTCTTCTCCCACCGCCGCGCCAACTCCAGCCATCGTCCCCAGAGCACGGCCTTACGTGGCCTTCGTTTCGTTGGTATCAGGAAACGATCGGGGACATCTTGTTTAGAAGAGGAACCTTCAGGCCGGCCCGCGTTACCTTCTACCCTTTCTCCCGCATTTCTCCTCTTCGATTTGCCAGTTTCGTGCCCTTTGCAGCCAGCAACGCTAGTCGTGGGCTTGAGTCGAAATTTCATAGCAAAGACGAGAGTTCAAGTAATCTGGGAGCGAGAGCTTCTTCTTCCCCTTCTTCTTCGTATGTGGGTTTTTCTTTTAGTCTTGGATTCGAATTATGGTTTTCACCATGGAATCTCCTGAAGTTGTTGCCAAGACTGACAAAGCCGCAGGGCGGTTAATTGTACTCGCATTTCGTCTGAGTCTACTTCGGTTCAATTAATTCGTGACTTCATCTCCCCCCCTTATTTTTTGCAATCGGTGTGTTAGCTGATTGTTTTCGACAAGCTTCCGGTTTTGAATGCATTTCAGCGTTAGGTTTTCGCTCCAACTCTCCACTTCTATTGTCGCTTTTTGTTTGAATCTGAGTGCTGCTTGGGATTTCGATTGCGATTACTTGTTGCTCTGTGTCTTTGGAGAGCTGATTGTAGTGTTAATGTGAATTCAATCTCATGATACCTTTGATGAGTGACATCCTAGAACCCATATCTCGCCCGGGCAGCTCAGGGACCGGCAAGATCTAGGTTCACCGGCTTCGATAAGCACCCTGCAAATCCGGATGATTCTGTTCAATTTTATCTATGTGCTTGCACGATTCCTACTGATCCATTAGAACCAAAGTTCTTCTCAAGAGTGCTCTTTAAAATTGTATTTAAAACCTACTCTCTTACTGCTAGAGGAACATCGAAGGCAGACTCAACGCTCAAGTCATTTTGTTTACTCCATCACGGCCTGCACGATTGTGGGAACGACCAATTGCCATCTCATACGGGTCATCAAGACTAGTTCCAAACAACCGGAGGCGATGCCAGCATTGGGACTTCTTTGAAAGATATGAGGACGCCGAATATCTTTCATTGTGGAGGCCATCAAAAGCTTAGAATAGACTTAAAACAAGTTTTGTCTCAGCACCAGTATCGAAACTTGAGGAACTATTGTCCACTAGGTAACTACACAAAATTCCTATTCCCAAAATAGAAAAATAATAGGAATATGTTTGGTACTATCCACAAATTTTTTTGTGAAGTAAAATTTCTTTTAATTTTTTAATAATTTTTTGAGATTTTTCTTTTTCTTTCTTTTTCCTTTTTTTCCTTTCTTCTTTTTCCGATGGTTGGCAGTGGCAACAATAGCGACTAGTTAGAAGAGAAAGAAGAAGAAAAGAAAAAAAAACTTATTTTAAAAATTATGCTTGAGAATAAGAAGCTTCTTTTCTATTTCTTATTTCTATTCCAAATCTATTCCCCGGAATAATTTTCTATTTCGAGAAGTAGAAATGTTAACTAAAGTTGCCAAATGGATTTCTATTTTTTTTTCTATCCTAGGGAATAAAAGAACAAAAAAATAGGAACATTAACAAATAGTACCTAGTTAACTGATACATTGATTAGCATGAGGGAAAACACAATATTTGATTTGATATGATTAAATTAGGGGTGCATTTGTTTGGTAGGAAATTTTATGATAAAGACAAATGCTTCTAGGGAAATCATTCTCCAGGAAAAGGGATAGTTTTTCTTTGTTTAATAATATATGATCCAAAATGTTTTATGATGTTTGAATATCCTGTAGAAAATGACTTCAACCATATATAACTTTATCTCAAACAAAAAAATCAGATTTTTGAATTTTTGAATTTTTTTTCTTTTTCCCTTCTCCCTCCCACCTACCTCTCCACCCCACCCACCGCTCCTTCCTCCTCTCCTCCACCACCACCACCACCACCACCACCACCACCATCTCTGATGACCTCATCTCCCTCTGCGCCAACTCCATCCACAGAAGCTCAGTTGAGCTCGAAGCATAGGTACATACCTCATCAACTCTTGACAAGGTTGAGCTTGAGATTGGTTGAGCTTCAGTGGGCGGAGTTGGCACAAAGGGAGGCAAGGTCGTCGGATATGGTGGCCACAATGGTGGTGGAGAGGAGGAAGGAATGGTGGATGAGGCGGAGAGGGGTGGGAAGGAGAAAAAGAAAAGAAAAGAAAAGGCAAAAAAGGAAATAAAAGAAAAAATCAAATCAAAATTTGAAAATTAAAAAATTCAAGGGAGCAATTTCAGAAAGTGTTTACACATCTTTAGATTTAGGAATTCATTTTCCTAAATTTATGCATGAATATTTTTATTGATTGGAAAGCATTTTCGATTAACTAATCATTTTCCACAAACCAAATAGGTGAAATTCCAGAAAATCAATTACTAAAAACATTTTTTTTCAAACAAATGCGTCCTAGGATTTTTTTATAATTTAGTAGCTAGATGGTGTCTGGACCAATTTTCACACACCTTGCCTGGTCCACCTCTACAAGTGATCTAAATGGTGCATTCCCTATGTTGATGTGTATTCAAGATTTTAAATTCCCCTTTCTTCCTTTCTCATAATGTTTTCATGTTTTTTTATCGCAAGATGCCGATCCGTAATGGGAGTGCAATGAAGACGAGACAGAAAGTGTAAAATATTCTACAGTTTTCAAGAGAGAGGGAGAGAAAGTGCTAAAAGTCTACGTCTTTGTTCGATGACTCATTAAAGAGTACATAAGATGGCTTTGCTCATAGAGCACGAGAGAAATTAACAAAATCCTAAAGTCTTAATTTATGACCATATGTTTGCTAACTACTGACTGATATCCAATAACTTTACTTTAATAGAAGGAAAGCTGGCAGATTTTCCAAAAAGGAAAGATACCAAAAATATGTCTTGCCTTTCATCCTATAACTACATACATATCTTTCCTCTTTGAAATACCAAATACATAATAAGCTTTACCTTCGAAGACCACATTATACATTTGCATTAATTATTGTTTTGCCCCTATTTATCAAAATCCATAATCTCCTTAAACATACCTTCCTCAAATTTTAAATTTTCACGCCCACACAAAACACTCAAATCCAACTAAATTTAAAATTTTGACCCAAATTTTTTTCAAATCACCCAAACTGTTAATGCAAGATTTAAATTGAGTATGCAAGAAGAAACAATTCTGTCTTTTCAATGTGAAGTTTTGGTTAGAAACACGTTAGAGACACATGAATTATATTTGCAAAATTGGAAGTATTTAAGTGACCATTAAAATAAGCTATTTTTTTAAATATATTTTCTCTTCAGACAATCCCAACTCAAGCATCGAGGAGGAATCTTTCCATCACGGCCTTTGATGCAACATCAATTACCTTTCCTCTTTTGTGTCCCCTGAAATTTCGGTTGTAACAGCACCAGGGCGGCATGCATCATGAGAAGCTGGCTCCATTAATGACTTTCTTGTCGGGCCTGTTCCCTGTGGTGGATGATTAATTTCCCAGTTGTGGAACCGGAATTCTCGCTTTCAAACTGTACTTTTACAAGTGCAAGTTCTTAATATTATCGTACCCTCCCCTTCCAATTGTTATACCATACCCTGGCAATTCTATTTCATTGTCCATGATTACATTCTACGTCATTATTTGTAATCACCCTTTAGCCTTTTTCCTAATAGAATTTTATTCGAACAGCGTTATTTGATGTAATAGTTAGAATAGGAAAATTATTCAAAAAAAATCCTAAATTTATTATGCATTTATCAGTTCAGTTATAAACTTTTTAATTTTATCATTTGAATCATAAAATTTTTGACGTTTTGATAATTAAGTCAACTGGATCAATTTTGATTGGAAATACTGATGTGAACATTGGCTATCCTATGTGGTTTATTTGGTGCTAACGTAAACAATTTTTAGATTATTATTATTCTTTTCTTTTCTTTTCTTCCCTTCTTCCTCTTCTAGTTGGTCATTGGGCCTCAACGATAGGCTAGAGGCAAGGGCTGACAAGGTTGACCTAGCCAACCTCTAGTGAAGCTTACCCTCATCGACCACTAGTGAGGGTGAGCCTCCCCTCGCCAAGTGACAGTGAGATTGAGCCTCGTCGGAGTAGGCAAGGGGGAGGTTGGCCTCCTTTCCTAGCCACTAGCAAGCCTTATCCTCATCCTCGCTAATGGCTAGTAAGGGCAAGCTTTGCTAGAGGTTGGTGAGGTCGGACCTCGCCAACCCTCGACTCTAGCTGATAGTTGAGGCACGACGACTAGCTAGAGGAGGAAGAAGAGGTAAAAACGAAAAAAAAAAAAAAAAAAGAAGAAGGAAAAATTTTGAAAATTTTGAAAAATTATTTAAATATAATTAAAAAATTATCCACATTAGTACTAGTTATGCCACACAGGACAATCAATGTCTACCTCAATGATTTCCAGTCAAAACTGGATGAATGAACTTAATTAGTAAAATATGAAAATGTTTATAACGTAATTGACAAAACTTAAATAGTTTAGGATTAAATAATATGTTTAGAATTTTTTAGATAATTTTCCCAAATTAGGACTATTAGACCAATGCAAAACACTAATCTTAGAGTGCCAAACACCCTAAGTGCCAAAACTTGGCATGAGGGATACTTATGGCATGAATGATAAAAATTTTGGCCAGAAATTGATTTCTAGAACAAAAATAGATTTTTCTATTTCTATTCTTAAATAATTTTTTGAGAAAAAAATACGCCTTTGACAATGGCACCAAAATTTTCTCTCTCGAGCGGCAATAGTCAATCAGGGGGCAAAGATAGCTAGGGTGATCGGTTCCTAATCTGGTTTGGTTCCAAAGTGGAATCGAGAATCAGACCGGGAGGATCAGTTTGGTTCCAGAGTGGACTTGGGAACCCGATCAGGAGGACCGGTTCCCAAATTCTCAAACCGTGGACTAGACCGATTGGTCCTGGAACTAGGAACCAGACCGACCGATCAGCTCGGTCCAGTGGAACTGGTAACTTTTCTTTTTTGAGCAAAAAATTGTTAATATTACAATACATTCTTAAAGACAACCAACTTCATTTATGGCTCATTTGGAAAGAAGGAAACACGTGGGTATTCCGAAACAACAAAACATGACCTCAACATATAATGGCTGAAGCAATTAGTAACCTCAACCTCTACGAGTATAGGAATCAAAAGGAGGGGAAAGAGGGGAAGTGAAAAAAGAGACTCACTGGTCGAGGGATGGTCACTGCCATCAAGCTCATGGAAATTGAACATTGATGAGTTGTGGTGTAGCGACTTGCCACGGGGAGCGGTGGCCAAAATTGCAAAGACCATCTTGGGCGACTGGTGGGTGGCTTTGTGAAGAGAAGCATCACTCCATTCGCCTCGTCGCTAAAGCCCTAGCCCTAAGGCAGGGTTTGCTATTCGTGAAGAGTCAAAAAGAAGTGTTGCCGAGGATACTCAATGATGAAAATACTTTAGTTGAGATCGAGTCAAATTGTACTTGTTGGAAAGCTCCATCACGGGCCATCCAAACGTTGCTCAGGGATCATACACATCTCCTAGATTGCTTAGAGGGTGTCTCGGTCACTTTTTGTTTGAGAGAAGCAAACCATACTGCCGATTGAGGTAGGAAGGCCCATTAGAAGTGAGAAAATATTGCGAGCAAGTCATGTGCCAACGTGGCAAACCGAAAGAGCCTTCAGAGCATGCCACATGTCCCGCAGCCCACATGTTGTCAACCCAACCAGAAAAATTTCAAAACGCGCATCATTTTTCTCTCCCTTTATCTCTCCTCTGCACATTTCTCTCTCTCACTTCTTGCCCAACCATCCCTCCACACCTAACTCTCTCTCCCTCTGACCCTGGTCGACAACTACTGCACCTCGATCGATGACCACCACGCTTGACCAAGCGACTTCCGCTCATCCTAATCCCTCGACTATTGCCCCCCCCCACCAACGAACCAGCTCTCGCTTGTCTTGAGTCGTCGCGTTGTGCTGCCTCCAAAGCCCCTGATCTAGAGTTGCCTCTGCCGAAACTGTCCTCCTGCTCGTCCTGATCCCTCGACCACCGGCTCCCGCTCGCTGCCACACCACGCCACCTCTGAAGCCCTCAATCCAGAGTTGTCTCTGCGGAAGCCTTCCTCCCACCCCTTCTCTCTCCCACCGAAGCCCCCTAAGCCATCGTTTGGCAGACAACCCATCATGCTGCCTTCAAAGCCCTTGATCGTTCGTTTGTTGCCTTCATGCAAGTTGGTTCGCATTTGTTTAAGATAATGTCAATAAGCTCTTTTCATTAAACTTCTTTAACGGCGACTTTTAGCAGAATTTGCGAGTTGTCGTTTGGCGAACAAGCCACGCCGCATTGCCTCTAAAGCCCTCAATCGTCCGTTGCCTCCACTGAAAACGTCGATTTTCCCCTTCTCTCTCCTGCCGAAGCCTCCCAAGTCGTCATTTGGTAGATGAGCCACTGTGCCACCTCTGAAGCCCTCATTCGTTCATCCATTGCCTCCGCACACACTTTTGGGATTTTTGATGAGGCTATCGAGATGATGTGCATGACGTTGTTATGGATTGAGTGTTTGTTCGATTCATGTCGTTCTCTTTGAGTTTTGATATACTTGGATGATCGATGCTAATATATTTTCAAGGGCTTGACGGATGTAACGAAGGAATCAGTTGCCATTGGCAATTTTGCTACTTGGAGATGAATTCATAGGAAAGTCCCTAAGATAGTTGATGAATGAATGCAACATTGTGACTTCTTAGTCAATTAGATTTAGTTCTTGATTTTGTGTCCCATATAGGTGATAGTTTCTTGAGGTTGTTTACTCTAGCTAGCGATTATCTACTTCTGATAGATATCTCATTTCATTCGCTAGTTGACTTAATTAGCTCAACCGGATTGATTGGTTGCTGATACAATGGGTTATGGAGTAGAATTAGATCCATAACGATAGGGTAGTTTGCGGGTTTGCTTGATATTCTTCTCTTTAGTCCAAGTTGTAGGGCAGATTTATCTACATTTCTTTGGGGGACTTGCCAGAAATTCTATGAGTCTGTATAAATCAAGTTACGACTTGCAATGTGCATCCTATTTAGAAAGTATCCTTATTTACTGCTATGACAATCATCGGAAACATTCAAAATTTCCAATCTAAATGGAGATAAAGATGTCAACTTTTTGTATTACCTAAACTTATATGCTTTGGAAGGTCTTGTGTGATTGCATATTTGTTCGCAATTTATTCATGTTTCCAACTTGCATGAGTTTGTTGCAAAAGAATTGTCTTAGCTAATTTTGAATGACATGGCGACAAATAGTGGATATAATAAGTTGCTGAACACTACTGGGTTTTGTTTAGGGGTTAAGGCTGCTTGGAGAATAGCAAACGTAGAGGCTGGCCCCACCTGGCATTGGCCCTTCGGTCGAGCCCTCGATCTCATCAAGTCAAGACTTCATGCCATTGTACTACTTGTTTGAATAGCCGAAAATCCATGCTCTTAGGTGTCACAATATCAAAAAATCTTTAGGGAACTTGCCTATTCAAATTCTTGAGGTTTTCGATGACTTGCATTAGAAAGGAATGGTCTTTGATGCTAGGATCTTTGCTGTTGCATTGAGAGTTTGCACTTTTGTACTAGACTCGTGGTTTTTTTCTTATGTTAATTGAAATATGCTAAACCTTTTGAAGGTGGTCTCTTTTAAGAAAGAAGTCTACAATTAAAGAAAGTAGGCTAGTATATAGTTGCTCCTCCATAGGTATGGTTTTCTACTTTCTTTCAATCATATGAGGTCATACATACTACATTCCTAATGTCACTACTCTACTTGGTTGTTTGAGTCATCGGGTGGCTTTTTGTGTGCTTATAGGGTTTTAAGGCAACTACCTTCTATGTGTGCTTATTGGGTCTTAACTTAATACTTGCTAATTATGCATGCTTGTGCTTCTCTCTCTCATTTTTCCCCAAAATTCGAGCTTCAATGAACTTTGATCAATGAATTCTTGCAAAGTGTCCCTTTTGATTCTCTTAAATCTTATGCAATCATCACTTTTTCCCTTCCAAATTAGTTTTGGTAATTCATGAAAAGATCAGGCTACTCGTCATCAATGATGTCGGCCCCTCCAATTAACAATGATATGCTCTTGTTTTGCTATTGTGGCCTCAAATGTCCTCTATGAACGGCAAGGACAAAAGACAATCTAGGAAGAAAATACTATGGTTGCCTAAGGTATGACCACAACAATAAAAGAGAAAGTTGTAGTTTTTATTTATTTGGGTTGATGAGGAAATCAGTCGATCGGTGAGGAGTGTATTCAAAAGTTTTTGCTAGAGCAATGTCTAGCAAGAACCAATGTCAATAGATAATGAGGATGAGGGATGTTCGACGAGTGCTGATGTTGAAGACAAGGCTCTTGTGGCCAAAGTAGAACAAGATTTGGCAAAACATATTTTAGATTGAAGATGTTTGTTGTGTTGTTATTTATGATAATTTTAGCTTTCAAATTCAACATGTTTTGAGATTTTGCAAATTTCAAGATGTTGGTTGGGCTGTTCATAAGTTTGACATGTTTTGTATATGTATGGTAGGTGATGGACTTTGTTTATATAGTTCTATATATAGGGAGTGTCTTACTTAAATTAGTTCTCTAAGGCATGAGTAAGAGCAGAAGGCTCACTTCCTTGAACATCAAGTTTGTAATTTTAGGCTTCCTTTTCTCCCATACATATTTATGTACATGCAAATAATAACAAGGACATAACCATGATACTAAAGTTGAGGAAAAATCATTTTCTCAGACATCAACTTTCCATGCGCCTCTATTATGTACTTTTAAAGTAGTTTTGAACATGATGTGGTCGTTTAAATGTTAAGTTCTTTTTACTAGTTTGAGCGACTCTTTGCACACTTTTCCTTTGCTTGGCGACATTAGTTGGGAGAAATCTTGTAGGGTGGTGTCGAGGACCATGTTCTCGTTGGACTATGCCATCTTGTGATGGAAAGATCATAGGAGCATCTGGCCATTGAACAAAATCATGCCATCCTCTAATGCAAATTCCCCAGGTAAGAAGTTATTCATTGTCACCACAGGCAAGCGGCAGAGGGAACTATCACTTGGGGAGCCAAGGAGAGTAATTTTTTCTATCCGTATAAAATGCAAACATTCTAGAGTTGTCATAGTGTTTTATTGGTCATTGCCACATTAAAGCACTGCATCAACAATGATGACAGGAAAGCAAGGTCAATACCTGAAATTTTGAAGCTCAATTAGAATGGCGACTACTAGACAAAGGATCAAACATAGTCAAGTGAGAAATTTAGGAGTATAAGCATCAAGAATGAAGAGTTTCCACGGCAAATAAAACTCTCATAGCGTGCACACATCGAGCACGGCCTTCATCGTGCTCCTCCCACATGATGACAAAGGCATACACTTCAAAAAGGAGAAGCTAAATAAAAGTCTCAAGCATCCTAAGGACTCTTCAACAAATGCAACTTCTACCCCTTTAGATCCATTTCCACCTGTCCAAGCAGATTAACAGCGTCAATAAATGATCTTTGCATTTGCAAGTGACGGTGACATATCATTAAACCAGATCTAGGCACAAGCTCTAGCCCCGATTACCTAACACAATCTCACCTCATCGAGCTCGAGAACAAGAACATTAAGTTTTGTGCAATTTCTTGATGATTCGAGCTTGAATGAGGTAAAAACTAAATGCAGCTGCATCGAGAGACCTCAAGAGGACTCTAGAGGATGCTGTGATCACTGGAGGAGGAAGATCGACGATCGGATCAACTCTAGTGAACTGGATTGGGTAGATCAACTCAATTTGAGCCAATTTGCACCACCACGAGAAAGAGCGGCCGAATGGGATAGTCAAGGGAACCTTTGACGATGCTTTGACCAACGGTGGCTTGAGGAAGAAGAAGTGATCACCGAAAGAGGTGTCTTAAGTGGCACTGGCTATAGCATGCGATCGCTAGAGGCGATAAAGGCACGGTGGTTGACGGGTAGTTAAGGGGAGGGAGGGAGGGAGAGCGGGAGAGGGAGAGGGAGAGAGAGAGAGAGAGAGAGTAAAAATGCATATTAGAGAAAGAAAGTGGGCGTACAAATGACTCCCAAATTTTAGAGGGAAAAATGCTTATATATCCCCTTTTTAGATCAAATCCTACTCTTAGATCTAATCTCACCTATTGAATTAATCAAATGTTGAATATTTTTAAGGGTAAGATGCACTTCTAATGAATGGATGAGATTTAATTATGAGATTAGGGCATTTTTGCAAATTTCTTCAACTTTAGGGGTAATTTTGCAAAAATTCAAAAATCTTGAGGTAAAATTGCAATTTTCAAGAACTTAAGGGAATGAGAGGCTTGACCACAAGGTGAGCAACCTCATGGTTATTTCCAGCCTTGGAAAACCGATCATTCAGGCCTTTATAGGGTGTATTGGTCCTCATTTTTCTTAGATCTGAAGGAAAGAAAAGCAAAGGGGGGCGGCTGGGTTTCAGAGATTTAGTCTCATTTAACGATGCTATGCTTGACAAACAGGCTTGGCGGCTAATTCAGCAACCTGAGCACCTTTGGTGCAAGGTTCTTAAAGGCTTCTACTATCCACATGGACATATACTTAAAGCAGTAAAAGGCAGCAACCCCTCTTGGGGATGGCGAAGTGTGATACAAGGGAGAAACACTATTCTCCCTTCTCTTAGGTGGATCATTGGTAATGGTGACAAAGTAAATATCCAAGAGGACCAGTGGCTACCTAGAGGAGTAATTAGAGGCCCAGCAAACAAGGAGGATCCGGAAAGGGTGTCTGAATTGATTGACGAGGAACAAGCACAGTGGAAGGAGCGAATTATATGGGATTTGTTTGACCCGGAAACAACAACAGAAATTCTCTCAATCCCCCTAAAACAAACAAGGCTAGAGGACCACATAATCTAGACACCAACTAAACCAAACACATTCGCAGTAAAAAGCACATACCATTGTCAGCAAGCAACAAAACCCCACATCAAAAAGGGAGCAGCCTCTTCCTCCTTTTAGACACCTCATACACTATGGCAATGTAAATGGCAGACCCAAACACAGCCTTAATTTAAACAATTCCTATGGCAACTCTGTCATAACGCACTCCCTACACGAGTTAACCTCAAGCGAAGGCATATTATACTTGAAGACCAGTGTGAATTGTGCCACGGACAACCCGAAACAAGTGAGCATCTATTCCTCCTTTGCCCCTGGACAAAATTGGTTTGGGAACACCCTGCCATACAGATCTACATAAATTAGCAGCTTATCACAAGAATCGAAGAGTGGATCGACAATTTTAGACATGCCACTGTATCTATTGAGCTTATGGCTGATTTGGAGGGGAAGAAACAATTACATCTTCCGCAGACTGAAGCCAAACCCAGCGTACACCGCTCACTCGGCTATGGCCAAACACTCCAACATCAACAAATGGGTCCCTCACAGAAAAAGTGGCAAAGATTAGAGAACAAACACAATAGAAAAATGGAAGCCCCAAGCACGCGGATTGCTCAAGTGGAATGTAGACGGATCTTACCTTAGTGAAACGGGCGAAGCTACTGTCGTCGGAGTATGCCAAGATCACGCTGGCACCCTGCTCGCCGGATTTGCTTGATCTGTCCGGGTGGAGTCGTTGATTCAAGCCGAAACGTTAGCCCTTCTTGAAACCCTAAGGTGGATGGTGCGCGAAGACCGGGCAGAAAGAAGAATGTGCGACTGGGAGCTTGAATTAGACTAGTTAGAGCCAGTACAAGTGATAAGTGCTCCTGTGGATTTGACAAGTTGGGAGAACTACTCTGCAGATCAGTCTAATAAACTAAACTCCCCTACAAGTCAACTGAGTTGGGCCGCGCTTAGAATCATCAGCGAAGCCCAAAGTCTCCTGCACCAAATTGGGCCCATCAATATATTACATTGTAAGCGAGAAGCAAATCAAGTCGCTGATTGGGTAGCAAAAGCCCAACGAAACAAAATTTTACTGGACAACTGGGTCCAATACCCCCCTCCGAGTCTATTAGATGTTTTATGCGTGAATGTAACCCATCTTTCTCCTAATTAATGAAATCTACATATTTTTGACCAAAAAAAAAAAGTAAGCTAAATCCCACAAATCAATAAGTTGGCAAATGAATTTCCCAAAATTAACCCTAAATTTGGACCTAACTTACGAAATTGAGTAAAATATGAATATTCATTCACAAATCGTGCTGAATGGATCCGAACCCCTAATTAGGGGCAAAAGTGTCAATTCACATTTTGACTTATCCGATCTTGAAATTGATTGAACGAGTGAATGGGTAATTATCTCTAGATCAAATATTGTAAAAGCAACTATGTCTAATTATGACTAGAACAAAATTGTCGATCCACTCTTCGATTCTTATGATAAGCTGTTGATTTATGTAGATTTGTGTGGCAGGGTGTTCCCAAACCGATTTTGTCCAGGGGCAAAGGAGGAATAGATGCTCGCTTGTTTCAGGTTGTCCGTGGCACAATTCACACAAGTCTTCAGGTATAATATGCCTTCGCCTGAGGTTAACTCATGTAGGGAGTGCGTTATGATAGAGTTGCCATAGGAATTGTTTAAATTTAGGCTGTGTTTGGGTCTGCCATATACATACGTTGCCATAGTGTATGAGGTGTCTGAAAGGAGGAAAAGGCTGCTCCCCATTTGATGTGGGGTTTTGTTGCTTGCTGACAATGGTATGCGCTTTTTACTGCGAATGTGCCTGGTTTAGTTGGTGTCCAGATTATGTGGTCCTCTAGCCTTGTTCGACTTAGGAGGATTGAGAGAATTTCTGTTGCTGTTTCCAGGTCAAACAAATCTCATATAATCTGCTCTTTCCACTATGTTTGTTCCTTGTCAATCAATTCGGACACCCTTTCCAGATCCTCCATGTTTGCTAGGCCTCCGATTACTCCTCTAGGTAGCCACCGGTCCTCTCGGATTTTTACTTTCTCACCATTACCAATGATCCACCTAAGAGAAGGGAGAATAGTGTTTCTTCCTTGTATCACACTTTGCCATCCCTAAGAGGGGTTGCTACCTTTTACTGCTTTGAGTATATGTCCATGTGGATAGTAGAGGCCTTTAAGAACCTTGCACCATAGGTGCTCAGGTTGCTGAATTAGCCACCAAGCATGTTTGCCAAGCATAGCATCGTTAAATGAGACTAAATCTCTGAAACCCACCCCCCCCTTTGCTTTTCTTTCCTTTAGTATCTCCCAACTCCTCCAGTGGCCTTTCTATGTTATCCATAATCTACTCTCTCCCCGATGAGAGCTCTCTCTACTAGTAGTGGTAGCTCTCTTATATCTAAACCCTAATTTCTTCCCCTTTCTCCCCTTCTTAGTGACTAATCATGGGCAAAATCACCATACCCACTCTGCAGAGCTCATTCTCTCCTTAGCCCACCTTAAAAATTGCATCATACATTGCCATCCCTCGAATGCCACAACACCCCACCCCTATTACCCCCACCCTCATCATCGTATTTCCCAGCCTCTACCCATCAAATCTAAATAACCCAACTCTCTTGTAGTAAAGCCGCAATACTCCATCTCTATAAACCCTCCATCCTCATCATCGCACACCCCCTAGATTCAGCTCCTCCTATATCGACTTACTAGAGTAACAATCACTGAAGCTTGTAGCTATGGAGCCCATTGAAGAGGAGGACTTATGTCTGGCTATGATCTACAAAAGATTAGGTAAACTCTGGTCAAGCCAACCTGTAACCATAGTTGATGATGTTATATTAGCCAACAAGGTAAGAGAATGCCAACAAACCCTAATAGGGCACCTATACCAGAACCCAAAAATTAATTTCTAAGCTTTTCAAAACACAATGCGAAGAGTATGGAAGATCAACACTATTGAAATCAACTGATTAGCCCCTGGAATTGATGTATTTCGTTTTGCTTCAGAAATGGAAAAAGATAGAATTGTAGCCTTGGGTCCGTGGTCCTTTGCCAACCATATGCTTTTATTAAAACCCTAAAAGTTGAATTCCCCCTGCTTGTTATAAATTCGATACGTGTAATTTTTGGGTCCATATTCATGGGCTACTAGTGAAATGGATTTCAGAAGAAGTAGTGGAATGTATAGCTAGAGATATTGGACAAGTAATGAAGGTGAAAATTGAGGCAAAAGGATACATGCCGTATATGATAGGTAAAGCTAGAGTGGCCATTGATATGCTCTTACCACTGAAACCAGGGGCCTTATTCAGAAATAAGGGGTAGAAAATCTAGTTAGATTTCAGGTATGAACGCCTCCCACATTATTGCTATTCGTGTGGACGATTGGGACACTATTCGTAGCATTGTGAGGAAGTCCCATACTACGAAGATCAATTTCTGAATAAGAAAAACATGTTTGGCTCTTAGATGAAGGCCGAAGCAAATGAATTCAGCCAATTTTAGGACTTATACTATGGGACACCGATGGAAGAATTGCTGGAGGAAATGGAATCCCCTGAGCAGCCTCTAACGCAGGGAGATATGGTTGTTTATACGCAAAAATAGAGGGTTAGCCAACATCCACCTACACCTAAGGATAAAGGCAAGAGAAAGGAAGCTGGTCCAAAGGAAATGAATTGGCATCTGGCGAATGATGTCCTAATACTCCCAAGCCTTGACTAGCAACCCAACTCACACCAAAACAGCACTAACACCACACCAAACAGCATAGCAGAAAGAAGAGGCAAGGGAAAAAAATATTGCTCTAAATAAGCTGAAGTGATTTTCACCATATGAACCACAGGAGATGAGTAAGCAAGTACTTGATGAAATGAACTTACTGGATACTCCAATAGTACAGCTGAAGAACCACGAAGTTGGGCTTTGGTAGCTAGCCCTAATAAGTCACCAAATCACAAATGAAGCTACTAAGCTGGAATTGTCAGGGGTTGGGCTCCCCCCTAACATTCCAAGCAATTAGAGCCCTCGTGGCTCGAGAGAGACCCGCTGTTATATTTCTAATGGAAACAAAGAACAAGGAGGAGGTGTGTAAGAGACTACAACGCAGACTACAATTCCAACACAGTTTCATAATCAATCCAAGAGGCATTGCTGGGGGTTTGGCTATTTTTTGGACCAACCAGGTACTAATTAATGTACACTCGAGTTCCATGCATTGTATACACCTAACTTGCACCAATGGGGAGTCACAACACACGATGAGAATCTCCTTTATCCATGCCCCTACTGATTTCCAGGAAAGGTTAAGCTTATGGGTTGATATTTCATCCACCCGCATCCTCACCAATGAACCCTGGGTGTGTATTGGAGATTTTAATGATGTGATGTATGTGTGGGAGAAAGTGGGTAAAAGGATGGTTGAAAATTACAGAATGAAAGCATTCCAGGATTTCATGGATTCCTGTGGTCTAATGAGTGTAGACAGCAAAGGATGTGCCTTCACCTAGGCTAACAATAGAGAAGGGGATGAATATATGAAGGAATGACTGGATCAAGTGCTTTGTAATGTATATTGGAGGGTGGAGTTCCCGATAGCGGAGGTCTACGCCCTACCTGTTGTTGGCTCAGACCACAGTCCTTTATTACCGGATTTAAACCCTCAACTAGTGCAAAAACAGAAGATGTTTAAATTTGAAGCATTCTGGATTGAAAATGAGGAATATGAACAAGTAATGAGAGACTCATGGACTAAGCAAACCAGCAAGATGGATGGCCTGAGTAGCAGACTCAAACAGATCACACAACATCTACACTCATGGAGTAAGAAAAAATTCTCCAATGCACATAATACAATTCAGCACTTAAAAGAAGAACTCCAGCAGTTAACAAACTGTCCAGCAATGAATTACGACAAGGATAGAGTGGAGTTGCTAAAGAGTGAAATTAAAAGATTATGGCGCCAAGAGGAAATTTATTGGGGGATGCAATCCTGTATTCAGTGGCTAAAGTGGGGGGATAAGAATACTAAATTCTTCCACGCAACTATGGTGCAACGGAGGCAAAGGAATAGAATTTCAATGTTGAAAAACTCCAATGAAGAATGGACAAGAGACCCGAACCAGATTAGACATATGTCTATAGCTTTTTTCAAAGAACTCTACACTTCAGTGGGGGACCGAAATTTTCAGCCAATGCTTGATCATCTACCATGCATAGTGACAGAGGAGATGAACCGGGCTCTAACAGGTAAGGTCACACTTGAGGAAATACAACAAGCTACATTTCAATTGGGAACTCTAAAAGCCCCTAGACTCGACGAACTGAATGGGCAATTCTTCCAACATCATTGGAAGGACATCAGCCCAAAACTCTATACAGAAATTACCAAGTTTTGGAGGGCTGGTCGCCTCAACCCTGAACTGAATAAAACTATAATAACCCTCGTCCCGAAGGTCCAGAACCTAGAAAAGTTGGATCAATTCCGACTGATCAGCTTGTGTAATTTTGCCTTCAAAATAATTTCGAAAGTGATGGTGTTGACACCTAAATTTTGATTGATCATTCATAATTTAATGCACAAAAATTTAGGGATTAATTTTAACCCCTAAACAAAAAAATATTAGGATTAAATTGCATAGCATATAGTTTTAGGAGCATTTATTATTATTGCATTTGCATTGGACAGGTGGAAGATGCGCTTCAATTGATGGTTCTAAGCTTTAATTTAACAAGTTGGACTAAGCCCACGGTGAAAAAGAATTTGGCTAGACCCGTTAAGGGGTGACAAGTTGGAATATGAGAATATTCCTGGGAATATGAGAATGTTTCCGAGAATATTCACATTATTCTTTTAGTATTCGGGGAAGGTGTCGGATGAAATATTCTCGTTAAGGGGTGGCGAGTTGGAATATGAGAATATTCCCGAGAATACGAGAATGTTCCGAGAATATTCTCATTATTCTTTCAATATTCAAGGAAAGCGTCGGATGAAATATTGGAAAAAAATTGCACGTGGGATACAAGAGCTAAATAGGCAACGTGCATATTTATCATCTTTCCTTAAATAACATAGTTCTCTCACCTATAAAAAGGGGCCACACCCTGAAGAGACACACACACAAAAAAGAGAGAGAGAGAGTAGAGAGACGGCCACAACGGAGAGATACGCGTAAGGAATAGATAGAGAGGGAAGAGATCTCGGCTAGCCTTGGCCGAGACCTTGCTGCACGTGGCTCGAGTCTCGAAGCGGGCCATCCCTCCCGATAACGCTGCTGTTTTGGTCTCGCCGAAACACCCTGAACTGTTGTCCCTCGTCGCGCGTGTTGCCAACCCACAACATCAACTCGGTGGACTCTGTTCTCTAGGTTACCGAAGGCCAATCTAACGCTTGGGAACTTTGCAGTCAGCTTTCGCCGAGTCGGTAAGTTTCTAAGCAAAATCCTGCGATTTCGACAAACGTGTCCAGCATCCCAATTGCGCCGGTTCATCCTTGGCCGTGAGTCCAAGAGGTGGATTTTGTCCTATTATCACAACCTGATAGCCAAGGTCAAAGTCAAAGAAACCAATGGCCACGTGATCTGAAGACTGAAGTAGAGAACTCCTCAATAAAAGACAACAAAAGGGAAGATGGAAATTGGAGATTTCGGTTGCATTAATCAACGTTACATCTGCAAATCAAGAACTCGTCTGTCAACTCTCCATCACTGGGTTTAATCCGCAAGTCCAGATCCCACGTTGGCGATTCTCTCCCACCTCACAACCCCGCCGCCATTCGTGAGTCCCTTGGCGCCGGTCCCCTTTTGGAAGTTATCTGAAGCTCTCGCTTTTGCCTGAGACATCAAGGTAATTTCCTAATCCGTTCGCTTATCTGTATATAAAATTGCCTAATTAGCAATGCACTTACTGCTCATGTGATTTCCTTGAGATATTTGGCATATTCCAATTGAATGAGATTGTTGTGTCGTGTTAAAAAAATTTCGATAATCAAAAATATTAAGCCGCGAGACGTCGGATTAGGTTTTTGATTGTTTTGATTTTCTATCTTGGGTCGCGGTAAATTGCGTGCTTTACATGATCGGTTGCATTATATGTGTTGATTTTTTTTAGTAAACTTACAAAAATGCATAAAAAAATCTGTTACATAATAAGGTAGATTAATACACTTCATGTCAGACTAGTCTTATAGTTTACATTGCATATGACGTAGAAGCTTAGGAAATTTCATTAGTTATAAAAAAGAAAACATAAAAATTACCATGCTCATGTTATGTAGAATTAGGTCATCATTCGTGTGTCATCTAGTCATTGCATGTTTAGGGTCATTTTGAATGCGTGACATACTAGGGTAGTTGCATTAAATATTTTCTAACATTAGATTAAGTTAAATAATTAATGTCACGTGACATATAGTTTGCATATTAGGTTGTACATTGTACGCTATTATAGTTAGACAATTTCGTATGTCATAGTTTTAGGCTTCATTAAATAAGTAAAAACCTTGAAAAAAATATTTGAATGAGCGCATGTTAATTATAAATTATATCTAGGATCACTGATGTAATTTTTAAGCTAACATCGCAAATGCTTTCGTAACTTTAAGGTAAGTAACTTCCTCATTTTCCTTGCAATTTATTTATTGCTTTGCTTCATTGAGTATTAGATAATGGTTTGCGCACTCGCATGATCACATTGCATGTTAGGGAGTAAATTAAAATCAACAAAAATTGCCCGTAAATCATTTTTTTAAATAAAAGAGAAAATGTACCGAAAAGGCGTTAGAGAAATCTAACGTAATCAAGTCCCCGATCCCATAGTCTCTGGTTTGTAGGAGTAAAGTATTACTTGGGTTTCTAATCGACCCACCAAAAAATAGATTAGTGGCGACTCCAAGTAAAAATCATTTGCATACTAAAAACTTAAACCCTAAGTCGCGAATTGGTATGGGCTTGGGAGAGCCCGAACTAAGTTTAGGTTTAGTAATCCATTAGCCAAACCCTAGGTGGTGCACCCGAGGTGAGGTCACGACAGATGGCAAATAGACTGAAACCATTACTACCCAAGTTGATTACTATGGAACAGTGCCTTCGTTCAAGGAAGACTGATACAGGATAACATACTACTTGTGCAAAAAGTACTCCATCAGCTGAGAACAAGAAAGAGAAAAAGGAAGTTTGCAGCAATCCTCAGACTTGACATGAGAAAGGCCTATGACCGAGTTGAATGGGATTTCTTAGAGGCTAGTATGCTGAAAATGGGATTCAGTAATACATGGGCTTCATTGGTGATGCAATGTGTATCTACTGTCTCCTATAGTGTAAAAATTAATGGTCAGTCGCTACCATTCTTTCAACCATCTAGAGGCATTCGTCAAGGTGACCCACTATCCCCCTACCTTTTCATCTTAGTTGCAAATGTCCTATCTCACTTGCTACATAAAGCGGTTGAGGATGGAAGTATAAAAGGAATTCAGCTAAACAGGGCATGTCCTACCCTATCCCACCTAATGTTTGTAGATGATCTTATCCTATTTATGGATGGAAAAATTTCTAAATGCCAGAATGTTGCTGCTGTCCTAAACCAGTATTGTTTTGCATCTGGACATGCTATTAATCTTAACAAGTCAGGAATTTTTTTCAGCAAAAATTGCCCCACTAACCTTGAAGCAAAGTCTGGCGGCTGAGATGAGAGTTTCAAAGATTAAGAAAATAGAGAAATACTTGGGCATTCCCTCGGATTGGGGTAAGTCTAAGAAGGAGATGTTTGCCTGGATACTAGCTCACACAAACAATAAGTTAGAAGGCTGGAAAGAGAAGCTTATATCTAAGGCCGGAAAAGAAGTATTGATCAAAGCGGTGGTACAAGCAATACCACAATATGTCACGTCAATTTTCAAAACTCCGCTATCCATCTGTCGAGCCATTGAAAGAAAAATTGCTGACTTCTGGTGAAAAACAAATGAACAACATAGAGGAGTCCACTAGAGGAGTTGGGAGATACTGAAGGAAAGAAAAGCAAACGGGAGGGGGCTGGGTTTCAGAGATTTAATCTCATTTAACGATGTTATGCTTGGCAAACAGGCTTGGCGGCTAATTCAGCAACATGAGCACCTATGGTGCAAGGTTCTTAAAGGCTTCTACTATCCACATGGACATATACTCAAAGTAGTAAAAGGCAGCAACCCCTCTTGGGGATGGCAAAGTGTGATACAAGGGAGAAACACTATTCTCCCTTCTCTTAGGTGGATCATTGGTAATGGTGACAAAGTAAATATCCGAGAGGACCAGTGGCGACCTAGAGGAGTAATCGGAGGCTTAGCAAATAGGGAGGATCCCGGAAGGGTGTTCAAATTGATTGACGAGGAACAAACACAGTGGAAAGAGCAAATTATATGGGATTTGTTTGCCTAGGAAACAGCAACAGAAATTCTCTCAATCCCCCTAAGTCGAACAAGGCTAGAGGACCACATAATATGGACACCAACTAAACCAGGCACATTCGCAGTAAAAAGCGCATACCATTGTCAGCAAGCAACAAAACCCCACATCAAAAAGGGAGCAGCCTCTTCCTCCTTTCAGACACCTCATACACTATGGCAACGTATATGGCAAACCCAAACACAGCCTAAATTTAAACAATTCCTATTGCAACTCTGTCATAACGCACTCCCTACATGAGTTAACCTCAGGCGAAGGCCTATTATATCTGAAGACCTGTGTGAATTATGCCACGGACAACCCGAAACAAGCGAGCGTCTATTCCTCCTTTGCCCCTAGACAAAATCGGTTTGGGAACACCCAGCCATACAGACCCACATAAATCAGCAGCTTATCACAAGAATCGAAGAGTGGATCGACAATTTTAGACATGCCATTGTATCTATTGAGCTTCTTACCCAGCTTTTATGGCTGATATGGAGGGGAAGAAACGATTACATCTTCCGTGGACTAAAGCCAAACCCAGCGTACACCGTTCACTTGGCTATGGCCAAACACTCCAACATCAACAAATGGGTCCCTCGCAGAAAAAGCGGTAAAGATCAAAGAACAAACACAACAGAAAAATGGAAGCCCCCAGCATGCGGATTGCTCAAGTGGAATGTAGACGGATCTTACGTCAGTGAAATGGGCGAAGCTGTTGTCGCCGGAGTATGCCGAGATCACACCGTCATCCTGCTCACCAGATTTGCTCGATTTGTCTAGGTGGAGTCGTTGATTCAAGCCGACGCCTTGGCCCTTCTTGAAACCCTAAGGTGGATGGTGCGTGAAGACCGGGCAGAAAGAAGAACGTGCGATTGGGAGCTTGAATCGGATCAGTTAGAGCCAGTACAAGTGATAAGTGCTCCTACGGATTAGACAAGCCGGGAGAACTACTCTGTAGATCAGTTTAATAGACTGAACTCCCCTGCAAGTCAACTGGGTTGGGTTGCGCTTGGAATCATCACGAAGCCCATAGTCTCCTGCACCAAATTGGGCCCATCAATATATTACATCGTAAGCGAGAAGCAAATCTAGTCACCGATTGGGTAACAAAAGCCCAACGAAACAAAATTTTACCAGAAAATTGGGTCCAATACCCCCTCCGAGTTTATTAGATGTTTTATGCGCGGATGTAACCCATCTTTCTCCTAATTAATGAAGTCTACGTATTTTTCGACCAAAAAAAAAAGTAAGCTAAATCCCATAAATCAATAAGTTGGCAAATGAATTTCCTAAAATTAACCCCAAATTTGGACCTAACTTACGAAATTGAGTAAAATATGAATATTCATTTACAAATTTGTTGAGTTTAAGCTACTAAAATTAAAAGACGATAAAAACTGGTTTGATTTTTTTTGGTTTTAGATAGGCCTTTATTTTTCTTTTTGTGGCTTTACTCGAAGTTTTTGAAAGTCCTTCTTTGCATTAAATGAACAAAATTGTTGGACAAAACTATTCGGAAAAGTTTAGGGTATGTTTGGCAATTTACCAAATAGTAATAATTTATATTCTTTTGTTTTCTAGAGCAAATTTGAAACATAAATCCGTTTGGTAAACTTTTTGTTTCCGGGAACAAATTTGTTGTGGAGAACAAATTTGAAACAGAATCAAGAATAAATAAAAAAAGTTACTTCTTTGTTTTCAAGAATAATTCCATAATCAAAGCCAAATTTTTTAAAAAATTTCTCTCTTCTCTTTCCTTCTTTTTCTTCTTCTTCCTTCTAGTTCTTTTTCTTCCCTTCAGCTATTTGTTGACCTCAACCATGGCTAGAGACCAGCATACGAGGGTCGGCGCCCTTGCCGAAGCATCGCCAGCCCCAAGCGATGCCATGCCACGACGAGGCTTGTCAACTTGAGCCTTGCCCAGCCATCGGTAAGGCTCGGCCTCACCAGCCCATCGCTAGGTTGGCGTTGCCCAGCTAAGCCAACATCGACCTGGCAGTGGGCCGGTGAGGCCGACGCTCGAGCCAGTGAGCTTCGGGGGCTGGCAACACTCCAGAAAGGGCCCCAACCCTCGTATGGCCGATTGTTGACAACCGGCAACTTTAGAAGAAGAAGATGAAAAAGGAAAAAGAAAAGAAAAATAAAATTGTATTTAAATCATTAAAAAATTAAAAGAAAATATTTTGGACTAGAAATTTTAAAATCTTACCAAACGCATTTCTTTCATGGGAATAAAAATTTTGGACAATTACCAAACGCCTTCAAATATTCAGATATTGTTCCCGGGAACATAATAAAAAAAATCATTTCTAAGTAGAAATTGTTCCCATGCATAGAAGTGTTACCATGTGCACCTTTAGTATAATCTTAGGGTGCATTGAATTTGTAGTCCATGTGCATGATTCATGTTGATGGGAGAGCATGCCTTCAAGGCAGCTTTATCCTCCTTGTTTAATAATATAATCATATGTTTTATTTATCTTTTTTTACTGCTAATATCAAAAAAATTTAAAATTAGTATATTTTTAATAAGTTTATCTTAAATTATTTTTGAGCCAATAAAAATTACATGTGATAAAATTATGTCAAACTAATTTTTGAGTTACCAAAAATCACAAACTAGTGCACTCATATTTACTTTATGTTAGTTTTCATCAAACTTTTACTATGAAATTGCCAAGCTGGATGACACATGATCAAAAAATTAATTGAGAGTAAATTTGTTGCAAATGCATCAATTTAGGATTTTTGATAATATTATTTTTTATTTTTTGGAAAAAGGCGGGGAGGGGAAACGACTCAACTACTATCTCATTCTCTCTCTCTCCAAATGTTACCATGAACGTATCGCACTAGCTATGAAATGTACGGGGTCGTCACTTGTAACATCACTTCCAAGTTCCAACCGTTAGTTCGTGGGAGGTGGGCCGATTCTATAGGCCACCCAAATGGCTAGAGGATTTGAACCCTTCCACCAAAGTGAAAATACATGCACCACTATTGGAAACGGTTTATTTCATGACCATCAACCCATGACACTGGGACATGGCGGCCACCACAAATGTTGCATGCTTTGAATTACCCACCAAATGATAGGCATCGCATTTTTTTTGTGATGAAAAAGAAATACTCATGATTTCATTTTAAACTATGAATCTAATTTAGGATAGCCATACGTAAATTGATTAAAAATCATTCATATATGCTCGCTATTATCTACTCTCCTTTTTTTTATATTAATATCATAGACTTGTATTGTGTTAAAGACATATAAAATGTGGGCTATCGATTAATTATAATATGAAGTTATCCCAAATCAATTCATCAAAATGAACATCGAGTATTTCGAAGAAAATAGATTAAGCTCATAATTTCATTAAATTTTTATGAGTAATAATACTTAGAAGAAGCTACTCAGCTTATTAGGGTCATATTTGGATTGGATTTGCTGAATTCCGACCTATTTAATTGAACTAGTCATGCGGACGATGTTCCATTAACTTTATTAAAAAAAAGATATTTCATGTTTGGGTTGAGTTGTTGACATAAATATTCAATGAATCATGTTCAAGTTTAAGATATTTATACTCATCGATCGACATCAGAACATGACTTTTTGTCAGCCTTACTCCAAACTGAAGTGGCCGATGGAGCGTCCTTCCCAAAATCATCTCAATCGCGAACCATAATACAAAAAAGGAAAAAGGAAACACAGCCGAAAACAAAATGTCCAATCCAAAACAGGAAACGACCGATTCACGTGCGAACGCAACATCTGCGTCAGTGAGTAGTGCACCAATCGAATCAAATGTCAATGCGAAGCAAATTAAATAAAACCGAAACCGGAAAAACAGGGGAATTTCGACGGAATATTACGGTTGAGCCACCGAACAGAAACCGCGCCTGGGACTCCCCCTCTCCTCCCAAACTCCACGCCCTTCGTCGTCCTCTCTCCGAAAACGATTTCCGAGTCGCAGAACAGACGGTTGAGAGAGAGAGAGAGAGAGAGAGAAGTCGTCATCCAATCAAATTCCCAATTCAGATAGAGAATTTGGAGTGCCCTCTGTCAAATCTTCGAGAGCTATTATGGCGATTCCTGAGGGTTTCTAGGGTTTTTGTGGGCGGGCTGACGAGGGAGGGTTTTGTCGATGGAAATGCCCGGGAGGCGATCCAACTACACTCTCATCAGCCAATTCCCAGATGACCAGCCGCCCGCCGGAGCTCCTCTTCCTTACTACGAGTCCTCCCTCTCCGGCGATCACCGGGGCAACCGGATCGGGAACTTGTATGCTCCGGTCCCGTTGCAAAGGGAGTCGAGCGGGAGTAGCTTCGGCGAGAGCACGTTCTCGGGAGAGTACTGTGCGCCCACTCTGTCGACTGCGGCCGCGAACGATATGGATTTGTTTGGCTATGGGCATGAGGACGTGTATAGAATGGGGGGTGGCGGTGTGGGAGGGGATTTGAGGTTGAGGGGGATGGATGTGGCGGTGGCTGTGGTGGCAGGTGGGGGAGGATCCTCGTCGGGGAAGAGCTGGGCGCAGCAGACAGAGGAGAGCTATCAGTTGCAGTTGGCTTTGGCGCTCCGGCTTTCATCCGAAGCCACTTGTGCCGATGATCCAAACTTTTTAGATCCTGTTCCCGATGAGTCTGCTCCGAGGTCTTCATCTTCTGGTTCAGCTGAGGCAGTGTCACATCGCTTCTGGGTACTTTTTTTTCTACCTTTTGCATCGTCCTCATGTGAATTTAGGTACTCGGTCATCTGAGGTGGATATATGAATTCGCCCACTAATTCCTTATCTGCGTTGACACTGAAATTAATTTGGTGATCGTGAATATACATTGTTGAGTTTTGGAGTATATGGAGTTCAGTGACCTTCAATTTTGAAAACATCTCAACCGAATAGATACGTAAGTGTGGTTTATTCTCTGGTGGAGTGCTTTGTCCATCATCATTTTGATCTTAAGTGTAGTTTATCAATCCTTTTGTTTTTGATAGAATTGTGAGAGTATTTTTAAATAAGACACTCATTCAGTGCTTTGTATAATCAGACATTCATCATTGTCCTTGGAAATAGAATTCTACCGGGGAACATGGACACAGTTGAGGGCCTTTGCTTTTATAACTGTGTGGTGGAGTCCCTTGTCTATCATCATTTTATAATTTCTTTATTTTATCATTCTTTTAATGGTTTATAGAACTGAGGCTTATCTTTAACAAGACATCACCAACAAAAGTGGTCATTTTCTTATTCTTTCTTTTTTTCCCTTGTATATATATCTCCTCAACTCTTGTACATTTTAGCAAGCATTGCCTTACCCGGATAATTATGTTTAATGAGTTGTAGCATATAGTTGATGATTTGGCCACAAACTAGGATAATATTAGTTTAGGTAAGGTGAAGCTCTCACTTGATCCTGTTGTTGTGGAAAACATACTTTCAAATTGATATTAGGCCTGATTTGTCTCAGATTAATTGCCTCCCAATCTAAGTTAGCAATGTGAGCATGGAGTGGAATGTTCTGTATTGGAAGTTGGTCTAATCTTATGATTGAAATTTTAGTCCATGTCAGGCTTTAGTTTTCACATGAATGCCAAGCTCGTGCTTTCATCCTCCCTAAAGCATACCACCTGTAGACCATATTAGAAGTTAAATTTGAGTTCACAAAGAGGATCATGGGAGGATCCATAGCAAGAACTTTCTTTTTCTTTTTCCTTTTTAGGGTGAAAGGGGGGGTGTTGGCGAAAGTGTAGTATGGGTGATTCTGTTCATATGTTCATATGTTACAATATGTAAGATATGGAGCTGATGAAATATGCAAATTGTGTAGATACTTCTATTACATATGTATCTTGATCTATGCTATTTATAAACATGATCATAGATGCTATCGCTTTACGGTTGTTGGTTAGATGGGATGCATTAGTACTGCGTAGGCATATTTACTTTACCACAGGAAATATTATGACATAATGAGGGGATCAACCTTTTCTAAGTGATCTTAACTAATTTTAATTTGCTAATATAGTTTTTCCTATTTGGGGTTTTCCCTAATATCAAGTGAAAGTCCAAGGAAGACTCATTTCATTATCCTCTTACTATCTTTAGGCATATGGAGTTATTGTTTCAATATAGAAGGCAGTGCCATACTGCAATTTTATAAAGCTTTGGGGAGCTATTGGCCTTAACCACCTCCCAAATTGATTATTAGAAAGGACATATCCACATGTTTTATGCACTAATAGCTCTACAATTAAGTAAGATGAAAAATTCTGCTCTTCTAGGGGAACATAGTGGCAATTACAGGTGAATCCAGACTTGTATGAAAAATATATTACAGCAGTAGTCATCCTCTACTCAGCAGCCAATACATCATGCCTGCAAAAAAAATAAAGAGATTATGGTTCACCATGCTAGCTTCTAACTTTCTAGTCAACGCATCTTGCGAGATCAGGATATGTAAATGATATGCAAACTAAGTGGTCCATTAACACGACAACCCAATGCTTCTATAGATGTATACCTTGGTCAAGAGCTGAAATGGTGTAAGCCTTAGGCCAACAAATTATGGGACAGGGGTTCTTGGGAGTGTGCATAGAGAAAAGCTCTCCATAGTTCACGATAAACATTATCTCAACTAGGTATAGTTACATTAACCAGCGTTACAATTTGCCCTCTCGAATTTCTCTTTATATCTTGTTCTTGTCCTTTGTCTTTGGCAGCACAAATCTTTCCTTGTTTGACAAGGACAAGAAGCAATGAAAGTTTAGGTTACGACTAGTGATTGACATGATGCAAACCAGAGTATGATAAATTATGACACAGCAGCTGATGTATGGGCACAAATTACCTTGAGCTGCACACAGAAGAGATTGTTGAAGGCTCTTCTAGGGCCAGGCATGCAATCTTAGCTTAATTTTAGTTAGAGAAGTACTATGTTATAGCAATAGTGAGATGACTTCTGCCAGCATAGGAAGCTCTGATGGAGTTTGTTGCCTTTTCTAGTATCACCTTGCATCTGGAAAGGGGTGCCTGTTTTGTCTGAAAATACATTTGATCTTTCCCAGTCTTCATGCATTGAACATTCGTGCCTATTTGTGGCCTTTACTTTTCTTCTCTTTTCTTTCTCTATCTGGGTATGGTAGGTAGGGCTGGAGTTGTCAATCTGGCAAGATGCAAGATCAATCAGAGTCTTTAGGTGAAGAATGGCTATGTTCCTTCTGTACAGTTAATTTCTATTTTCATGGATGGTCTCACATCTTTATTTTCTTGGGAGTTGGGATTGCGGGGCCTGGTGTGGGATGCTGTTGATGGATTTGCGTCACGGCATGATAGTGGCCTTCAGATGAAAGACATCGATTTTTTTGTGCAGTTCTATCCAGACTTCCAAGATAGTTGTCCCCAACTATAAATCCATCAATAGACACAACAATTTGCATAGTGAATCAAGAAGGAAAGACTTTTTGACATGAAGAGGACCAAGATGGGTGCATATGTAGTAGATACTAATCCTTTAATCATAGCATGCTTCCTTTACCTTAATTTCTGAGACTTGTGGCCATTGAATCTTATGAAGTCAAAGAAATGGAGAATTAATCTTCTCGAAGTTTTGTTTTAGATGAGTCTGATTTGCCCATTTAACTTGATTGTCTTATCTCTGTCTTTGGAAGAAAACCATGGCAAGTTATTGTTTTAGGTATAGTTTCCTCTTCTTCTAGTTTTTCTACTTCCTTTCTTCTATTCCTCTTATGTAGTCATTATTGTTGCTCAAGTTTATGTTGTCGTAATGCTCTAATTGTTTATCAGGTAAATGGCTGCCTGTCATACTCTGATAAAATTCCTGATGGGTTTTACCTTATACATGGAATGAATCCTTATGTGTGGACAGTATGTACCGATTTGCTGGAGAATGGTAGAATTCCAACGATTGAATCTCTCAAGTCTGTTGATCCTTCTGCCAACTCTTTGATGGAGGTGGTTCTGATTGATCGGCGCAGTGACCCAAGCTTAAAAGAATTCCAGAATAGGGTTCTTGGTATATCTCGTAGTTGCATAACCACTGAAGAGGTGGTAGATCAACTTGCTAATCTTGTTTGCAGTCTTATGGGGTATATTTCAAGTCTCTAAACTGGTCTTGCTATATATATATATATATATGATTTTTCTATTGATGTAATAACTCTCTATCACTGGTCTTGAAGGGGCTCAGCTTTTGGGGGAGAGGATGACTTAATTTCTATTTGGATGGAATGCTGTCATGATCTTAAGGATTGCTTAGGATCTGTTGTTGTTCCAATAGGTAGCCTCTCAGTTGGTCTCTGCAGGCATCGCGCCTTACTTTTCAAAGTAAGGTTTCCAAATATATATGATGCATTATTTTGATATAAGTTTAGGATGTTGTATTTTGTTAAACATTTGATCCTTTCTATTATAATTTGGTTTAATCACACTGAATTTTTTTTAATACCTTTGATGGAGCAAACATTGTTCTTAGCCATTCTTCTTGAGGTACATATCTGATGTTCAGGTTTTACATGAAATTTGGTAAACCATTCAGGTCTTTTTTATCTATCCCGTATGAGTTACAGAGATGTATCGTCAATTTAACATTAATTTTTAAGTTAGAATAGAAATTTTGATACACTCAACATGTATATTTGTAGGTACTTGCTGACATGATTGATTTACCATGTCGAATTGCAAAGGGATGCAAATACTGTACAAGAGAGGATGCTGCATCTTGTCTTGTCCGTTTTGGACTTGAAAGGTATTTCTTTTATGGCATGTTGCTATTTATAGATCTAGAGAATGGTCATATGAGTGAGCTTTTTCTGTCATGATCACATTGGGATTGATATAGTTGACCCAATTGGTGGGACAAAGCTTGTTTTGTTGCTGTTGATGTTGTATTGATACACTAGATTGTTGTGGGATAGCCATAAGAAGTAGGAATATACCAATCACATATGGTAATTTTATATTTCAGCATCATATGAAAAGTTAAGTAATTGAATTGATACAAATTTGGGTGTACTTGTTGAATATAGATATTTCACACCACCATCTTGCTGACCAATTAATAGCATTTAGAAGTACTTATAGGACCTCCAGCATAAGGTTTATATTATATATGATGCAGTGTTCCAATCAGGTTGATCCAATATGTAGTAAATGAAGATAGGGAAGATCTCCATCAAGATTATCCAATTCAAATATAGGAAAGATATGTTTCACTATTTTTAACCTGCAAAAATTAGTCAACCAATGTTATAAGCTGTTTAATGGAATTTTTGAAGTACTATACCCATGTACCTAGAGAAAGTAAAATTTTTTTGTAGAAATTCATAAACTCACAAAACAGAAAAGAATAATATTTGTGAGGTGAGACTTTTAAAATCACATTTTTCTACTTACAAATGGGAATTGCCTAGAGTCTATTTTGAGTTCTTCTTCAAGATAGTTTACTTTTATATTTAAATCACCTCACATCATGAGAGGAAACAAAATATCACCTCTCTCAATCAAAATAATGAACTATAGGAAGAGGAAATTTTCAGCCAATTGAAAATAAAAAAAAAAGTTTATAAAAGTAAGAACGTGTGGATAAAGAGCCATTTGAAGTAGCAGATAACTTCTCAAGAATGTTTGGCTATTACAGATGTTGGATATTCATGCTTGCTCCTTCATGACTTTCTCTATTTCTCCCATCAACGAAAATAGGGAAAAATGAGAGAAGTTGGAGATCTAGTGTTAGAAGAAGAAGAGATACAAAAAAGACAAATTAAGTTATGATAAATGGTAACAATGAGAAGAGAGATTAATGCAATAAAAATATTAAGAAAGATGTTAGAAAGGATGAATAAATTTTTACCTTAATGAAGATTAATTTGGTAGGCAATAATACACCTTAAATTTGGTAACAAATTAATAAAATAAATTACCACGGATTAATGAAACAATTAATTAGGAATAAATGTTAATATTCATGAAGTCCACGTGTATTGTAATTTGAATGACAGCAAACTTGAGTTTAAGAAAAAGACTATAAATGCTGAGTTGGCCATAGATTAGAGCTTGTTAACATTGCTTAGAATGGCCAAGTCCCTTGAAAAGTTTGTGTTTTTATTAATATATAGATTGAGATTGCATTTTCATCTTTGATCATTGTATTGTTGAGCAGTGAATGTCAACCACATTAATAAAGTATTATGAGCTTCCCTCCTGATGGTTTCATGTTTGCCTTGCAGTTTTTAACGTTGAAATTCATTCAGCTTTGCTTAGTGTTGCATTTTTTCAATCCATTGTCATAGGAATGGAGAATTTTGCTGTCTCCTATGCATATCATTATCTTGGAGAAATGGTGGTGACTTTTGATGAGCTGGTTTCTTCGTGGCAGGGAGTATCTTGTTGATTTGATTGGGAAGCCTGGTCATTTGTGTGAGCCTAGTTCTTTGCTCAATGGACCGTTATCCATCTCAATATCATCACCACTTCGGTTTCCACGTCTTAAACCTAGTGACCCAACAATTGATTTCAGGTCATTAGCCAAACAGTATTTCGCGGATTGCCAAATGCTTAATCTTGTGTTTGATGATCCTTCAACAGGTAGTAAATTCTTACCTTTTTGGCTGCAAGCTCTCTTTTCCTTCTCAGATGTTGATATATGGTGGATTGTTTATCTTCATAGTTGTCAATGGCTAGTGTTCGCGGAATCACAAAACTAGGCATAATGCAAGTGGGGTTCAAAGCTGGTATTATGCTCACCAGTAATAATTTGTTGCCCAAAATTTTCTAGTATCTTTGCATTCACTGTTCAAGAGATTTTTTCCGCCTCTCATTTTCTGTAGTTGTTTTTTTTTTCCTGGTGTTATAACTTCATATATGCCATCCATTTAGGTGATTCACAATATTTGAGTTCCATTGTGGTTGCTGAGGGTCCATAGATGATATGTTTTAGAGATCAGTCTGCCAAAATGCAGATGCTATAAATCAGAGTTAGTACTATACTTTATATGTCCCTGAAACTGACAGTATGCTATATTGAACACTTGCATTTGTATAGGCTACTTAGACAATAATCTTGATGTGCCTTCCTTGTCGCAAACAGATGGTTGGGTTCTCGACATCTGCTTATCCTTTACATATTTATCTCTGAATCCTCCATCTGGGAATATGTATGCAAAGAAACTCTTTCTTTGATTTCTCTTCTCTTTTTATGTTTTTGATAAACTAAAGATTTAGTTTTATTTAAATGGCTCCGTTTCAAACAGATCTCTTCTTTTTTTGTTACAATGCTTGCTTGTGTTACATCTAGAGGGCTGAAATTTATATGCATGCTGCCAACCATCCAGAAGTCCCCTTTAGCTCCTTATAGGGTGCAAATATATAGGTTGTTGGGCTGCTGCAGGAGACTGATTCCTTAGCCACTCTTTCCTAGTTCAACAGTACGTTGGAACTGCTAACTTTATCCTTATTATACGAGCATTAATTCTCATCTTTACTCCTTTTTCAGATGCTAATATAGTTCTCCAAAGTTGTTAGCATCCTATTGCATTAATTGACCAGTCATTGGGGAATCAGCAGATAGTTTGCCTGTCTGTTTCCTCCATTCCTCCTGTCTTGATCCCTTAAACCACCCTCCCTCTTACTTTTGTTCCATAGATAGGGAACATTGTCATGAAAATATCACAGAGAGCTAGTATTTTCTATATATCTTTTGCAATTAAAAGTAAATAAAACCTTCATGTGACCGACCTTTTTCTGGTATGGGAACAGACTTGTGTTGTCGCTTTTTGCAACTATGGAAAATGGGGTTTGAAGAGACCTTTTTTTTCCTTACAAAGCTTCCTCTTCAAAATGCTCGTGAGCTGCTAAAAGATCATATTTCCATTGCTAGGGTAGTCAAAATTTTCAGGTTACCCATATTTGAGAGCATAGTAGGAAGGCTGTGTCATTATTTGACAGCACAATACGAAGACTTAATCTAGCATGCTAGACCCCACTCACAATTCATTCATTTGCCGCTGTAGGTATTGTTGATGAAGATTTGTCCAGAGTTCCTATTTATCTGCAGTCTGATGCAAGGGACGTGGAAAGAAGTGGCAACATGCAAAGCTCAACCAGCAGTGATGAAAACCCACAGTTGCTGCATGAAAAAGCTGCTGAGCCAAGTGCTGAGGAAGCTGATTCCCAACAATTTAAGTCTTGCAGACCTCCACAAAATATTGTACATTCTGCAAAAATTGGTGGGGATCCAATTCCCCATAAGAACATCCCTCCAAGTGGGCATCCAGCTTCTCGACCAATGATAGCCATGCCTGATCCTAGAGTGGATGCCTCTAGAGATTCAAGGTTTGCCGATGGAGGGCTGTTGATATCTCAAGATGTATCACTTGATATAGAGGATCTAAAAATTCCTTGGAGTGATCTTGAATTAAAGGAGAAAATTGGAGCAGGTATTGTTGTCCTTTTTGGTCAAATAGCATTTCAGATATTCAAGTATTAGTTAGGTGGTTATGCAAAAGAAGTATTAGTATGGTGGACTTCCTTTTCTGTGCTTTTGGTACATCCAAATTTTGGGAAGAATTGTTTTTGGATCTGATATGGTGTCACTGCAGGGTCCTTTGGAACAGTTCATCGTGCTGACTGGCATGGATCGGTAAGCAAATTACCTTGGTGTCTAGTTGCTGGGAATTTGGAAGGAAAATGTCATATTTGAATGTGGCGTCAGTGGTTTATAGTTCCTCATGAATGTCCTGGCAGTAGTACGTTCATCACATAACACATCGTTATTATCTAAAAAAGAGTGGTCTAGTTAGGATGGTGAAGGCCTCAATGGAAATGGTGATGATGCTTCAATTAGAAAGGTCCTTTTGCAGTTCAAAGCCATTTAGTCATTAAATTTTGCACAGGGTGATAAAATGTGTGAGGCTTACAAGGTGCCTGCAGCAGTATACTGTTGTTTCTTGTATTGTCAACTGTGTCATAAGGCATGAACAGGCGTTTGTGTTTTCTTGCATCAGAGTGCATCTTATTGTAGACCTGCCTTCTCACATTATCTGTCATGTAGTGTAGTGCCATTGTAATATTTTCAAGAATTTTCCTTTTTAATTTTGTGATAGATTATCTACTACTTCATCTGGCAACTTTTTTTCTCTTTATTTCCAGGAAGTTGCAGTGAAGATTCTCATGGAACAGGATTTTCATGCAGAACGCTTTAGGGAATTTTTGAGGGAGGTACGCTGCAACTTAGATTGTTCCAAATTGTGCTCTTTGTTATCTTAATTCAAAGCTATATATTTGAAAGATTACTTCTCTCTGTAGTTATCTTAATTCTGGTTTTATTTTCTACTTTTATGTTCACTGCTCTGGTGATTGTCAGGTTGCCATAATGAAACGGTTGCGGCATCCAAATATAGTTCTCTTTATGGGTGCAGTCACTGAGCCTCCAAAATTGTCCATTGTAACTGAATATTTATCAAGGTTTAATTTTCTTTGGAGTTACACACTTGCAAAAGTTTATATAATTGTAAACCTGTGATTTTTTTAGCTGCAAGTTTAATTTATTATTATATTATATTGCAGAGGTAGCTTGTACAGGCTTTTACATAAACCCAGCGCGAGAGAAATGTTGGATGAGAGGCGTAGGTTGAGCATGGCTCTTGATGTGGTATGCAATCATTGACTTGGTCTTGCAGATTTTTCATTGATGTTATGTGCTGTCCTTTGTATTTCCTTATGATATTCTCCTTTGGTTTGCTGTTTATCCAATGATTTTCCTTTTTTATCAGGCAAAAGGAATGAATTATCTTCACAAACGCAATCCTCCAATTGTTCATCGTGATCTAAAATCCCCAAATCTTTTGGTCGACAAAAAGTATACTGTTAAGGTAGGACTGAGATTTTCTTCAGGTCACAAAAGATGCGTACTCAGTTTCCTTTGTTGCATTCAGATTGATTTATCAGGATGATTTGTTTACTCTCTTTTAGAAGTTGTCCAGGGGAAGAGGGGTTTTGGCCATTGGGATTGGTCTGGGGCTTGGAATTACAGACCAATAAGCTATACTGAGTTAAAAAAAGAGGAGACCATTCAAAATGACCATTTTGCATTGATACTGAAGTAGTTAATTTCTTCCAATATTTATGTCTACTGGTTCAAAAGATGCTCTTGAATCATGAGTTCTTTACCAATAGTAATTTCTTCCAAAATTATAATCTTAATTTGCCTTTCTGATTTTAGGTTTGTGATTTTGGTCTTTCCCGTCTTAAGCCTAGGACATTTCTCTCATCAAAGTCAGCAGCAGGAACTGTAAGTAGTATTATGATTGAGATTCCATGAAGTCATTGTATCATGTTCAGCCTTTTCTCTCCCCCTGTAATCATGGTCTTTAATTGATGGTTATGATTGCATTTTGTTAGCCTGAGTGGATGGCACCAGAAGTTCTCCGTGATGAGCCATCAAATGAAAAGTCAGATGTTTATAGCTTTGGAGTAATCTTGTGGGAGCTTGCAACACTGCAACAACCATGGAGTAATTTAAATCCTGCACAGGTCTGTTTGGTGAAATTATTCAAGATTTGAGAATTTAGTGGAAGATACGCGATACAGAACTGTTTGCTTAAATTTAAAGATCATTGAAAACTTTGGAGAGAAATGATCTCTTTCTAATCTCAGAGCATTTGTTGCTAGGAAGAGGGCAATGACATGAGAAGTGGGAAACTACTTGTATGTTTTTGGTTCATTGAGTGAAATAGGACAAATAGATTAGCCATTTCATGATAATAGAATAGAGTAGGGAATAGGCTAACATTGGTCGAGCAGGAGGACCAGAAACATAAAGTCTTGAGCCCTCTGGTCCATTTCTAGGACTCCATTTCTCGATATTACCCTTTCCATCATATTCAGAGGTACCATGGATCCACAAAATTTGAGTGATGGCTGATTTATCTTAAATTGATGTGGATGACACATTTTGTAGCTCTTGTTTGATCTTTTTAGGTGCTTCTATTGAAAGTAGATCCGCTTTTTCTTATCCAGCTATCATGTGAGATGCTTATTTTTTCCACTTGTAGGTTGTGGCGGCAGTTGGTTTCAAGGGGAGAAGACTTGAGATTCCACGAGATTTGAACCCCCAAGTGGCTTCTATTATTGAGACCTGCTGGGTCAGGTGGGTACTCTCTCTCTCTCTACAAATGTGGGTGTGAGTGGATGTGCTTGCGTTGGGTAACTGATATCTATGAGGTTGTAAGTGGAGTTGGTAAATCTTGGGTGAATTTTCAGGTTACCGACTAGAAATTATTTGTGCTTCATCCATGACAAAAATGATTCAATTGCAGTGAACCCTGGAAACGGCCATCTTTCTCCAATATTATGGAATCTTTGAAGCCATTGGTCAAACCTCCATTGCCTCAACAAAGTCATATAAACATGCCGCTCTTGACCTAGACGGGTGCTGCTTGAGGAGTGTTGATATGACTTGGGACTTTTTTGGGGTGATGCCCAGTGGTCATGCAAACCTTATGACCCTCTGCGGTGCGCTTCTTTCATATAATTTTCTGCATTGTCTAATCATATATATAGCTCAACAGAATTCTTACATCTAGAAAAGGGGAAAGTTTAAAATCTGAAATTGGCTGTAAAATCATAATTATACTTAATGTTTTATTAAGTTTACACTTTCCTATGAATATACATAACCAATGATGATTGGATACTGTGCGAGCAAAGAAATAGGACAGCCTAGAATTTCCTTGTTTTTTGTTCTTGCTTGTGCAGTCGTGTGACCTCTGAGATGTGGGTGTGGCTGCTCTCTGAAAAGACTTAAAGCTATGAATGAAGGATGGCTGTTGATATTTTAGTCAGTTGAGCTCTTTGAATGAATAGCATGCGCAATGTCACTGGTAGTTTTTCTTAGACTACATTAGATTCGCAGGCTGTAGTATACCCACTCTTTTCTGAGTAGTGTTGGCAATTTTCAAGTATACTATGGCATCAATTTGCTTCAAGATCTTGTTAGCTCGTATTTCATGATATGTTCTAATATGTCCCTTTTGGCTATTTGCAGAATCTTTCTTGTACATGTCTCTTCGTCGTCAAGGATTCTGACATTTACGTTAAAGTTGCCCCAACATAGTTATTATGATCATTATTTTTCTGATTCCTGTCAGAACATTAATCTAGTATTCTGTCATATTATATTGGTAAGATGTATAGTTATTTCTCTCATAATTTTGTATGTAAAGGTTGTATCTGCAATTGTTGATTGAGAGAACACTTCCAACGGCAAGAAGTTGGAGCATTTTGCAAAAGCTGAATTCTTCTCTGTTCGTGTGGTTGTTTTTGCCTGATCAATACTGCTTTTTATTTTTAAGCCTCTTTCTTCGTCTGGTCCTAGACACAGGATTTGCTGGAAGGTGTTGGCAATGCTACCTGTAAAGACTAAGTTCAAATTTTGTGTCGACTTACTAAAAGTCCAGAACAACCTCCTGAAAGTAACGTCTCCTCAAGTTCCTGACCTAAAAGTGGGTAAAAATTGCCTTGTAATATCTCAAAACCACTCGACCCATGTTTTGAGGAAGTTAAAATTTTCATCCATGAAGGTAGTTGGTACACATTTCCCGCATGCGCATGCTGGAGTTGAGGGAATCCTCTATCAAAAACCACTTTTTTGGTGGAAACACAAAGAACATATGTTGGAAAATTGAGTCCTAGTCAACGGGGAAAATTTATTATAATTCAATCGAACTCAATAGTTTGTGGAGTCTCACTTCATAAATCTGGCTCAACTCAAAAAGCCTATTAAATTTTGAAAGCAGATTCAGATTCACACCCACATTTATCAGGCAGTTCGGTATAGGAGAAATAGTCTGATTATTCCTAGATTTATTATTCGAATGTCAATTTAGTTATAAATTTATTTATTTTTTCTTCTTGAGTCTTAAGTCTTAACACAAAATTCCAAAAAGTACTTTTGGCCAATTTTTGTTAACACAATAGTATGCCATATATGACGGTCAATATTGACTAGATCATCACAATAGCAATTTCTAATAAAGTTTATTGGAAGAGCTATATTGAAATTTCACATAATAATTTATGACTAAAATGGTAAAATTGGAAAGTTTATGACTAAATTGACATTCGTACGATAAGTTTAGGATTGAATGAGGAAATTTTTCCGTTTGAAAATTATTAGTTTTGTAAAGTTCCTGAGGTAACGAATACCACCTTTATTTGATAGTTTTGACCAAAAAAAATTTTTAGTAGCGCTTAGGAGGGTCTTCACTTTGCTATTTATTGTAGGAAAAATTGTTCAAAAAGTTTTATAACATATTGCACTTTTGTTATTCAATCCTAAACATTTTAATTATATCAATGAAGTCATAACATATTCACGTTTTGCTAAGTAAGTCCATTTAGTAAATTTTGACCAAAAACCGCTAATGTCGATGTATGTTGTCTTATGTGATATGGCCGATGTTGAAATAAATAATTTTTTAATAATGTTTTAATTTTTCTCTAATTTTTTGTTTTATTTTGTTTTATTTTCTTAGTTTTATTGTGACATCTCTAGCCAGCAAGGGCTAGTAATCCTCGCTTGATCTAAGTGAAGGCATCACAACCCTCACCGACCACTAGCGAGGGCCACAATGCCCTTGCTTGTTAGCCATCAAGGGCTGCAATGCCCTCACTTTGATCATGGCAAGAGCATGTAGGCCTCACTTGTGGTCAGTGAGGCCACAAAGGCCCTCACCCATACCGGGTGAAGGCCTTGCTAGCTAATAGGCAAGTGTCACAGCTCGAAGATATGAACAATCCAAGAGGGTTTCTACACGACGTTATGACTAATCCTTAGAACGAGCGACCCTCAACCGATATCCCTAAGTCCTAGGGTTTTCTTGAGTCTTCTAGAATATTCCTAAGGGCTGTTGATACAGTAATTGTACACCTATATAATTAAGGCAGATAGGTAGTAGTTGGGGAGATACGATCTCCACCATTAAATCGATGAGAGATCTACAGATACGGTTTGCCATGTACTTGTATATATAGGGGTCACCTCCTCTTAATTTGTCCCATCTCATTTTTTACAAGAGTAATATAATTCAGAGCTTCTCTCTTGAATTTTTGTGAGTGAGTAGGAAAGGATGCTTGGGAGAAATCCTAAGGCCGCACGGGTTGAAAGGAACGCTAGATCGATCGACCCATAACACAAGGGTGTCAGCCGTCACCTAGAATAGGCGAGGGTCCATCAAAGCCCAAGCTATGTCTCATTCTATTCGGGTCTACAGGTCTAGCACATACCAAGAAAGTCCCAATTGTTTGTAGAAATCCAATCTAGTCTAGATGGGATCCAATCCCAAACATGATGGATGAGAATAACCGGAAACGAACTTGTCTCTCCATATATTTGCTGCAAATTACTAAGTAGGCATGCAAGTTTTTTTTTCATATCGACAGTTCTTCAAATCCTATTAGAAGTCACTCATTAAATTTTTTAAACTCATTCTTAAATCGTGACGAAGTCCACAAGAAATTTCTTTTAAACTTCTGGGATTATTTCATATCGAATTCGGTCCTTATAATGAGTTTGCTTGGGGTGAAATCATATTCACGAAATATGCTTATTATCCTTCATCAAGTTTCAAATTCTAACTCTCAAAATTTGAGCCTGCTCTTGAGAGGTTTAAATTTGACAAGATTGAAAAATTGAGTGCTGCATTTTCCCTGTCACTGGGTTCTAAAGTTATTCATGGTTGAACTAGAGAAAACTAATGTACTCGCGCTTATTCTTGCCCTTTTCGGTCATTTAGATTTCTTGGCTCACCTCTCGATAAAATTATTAGTACAATATCCAAAGGCGAGAATTGTTATTTAGGGAGTTATATTTGGAGAATAGGTGAGTCGATAAAGTCAAATATACTTCTGAAGTAACATGAAGTTTCGGATGGATTTGAGGAGGACAAGCAAATTGGTATTACAGTAATTGAAATCATGTCAAGATGGTTGCTGATGCAAGAGAGGCGATTGTTGCTCATGAAGCAACACTATTTCTTGACTCAATGCAAACGAGATTGTGTTCACTTCACTATAATTGTCTTATCCCATTAGTATTCTAGATGTTAATCTTTACAATATTATGTTTATTTCGTTAGGTAACTATGGTTTACTGGTGATACTGTAAATATCATTACTGTACAATTCTTGCTTATTGTTCCATGAATTAAATTAATAATATTGGGGAAAATTACCAGAAAAGTCCTAAACTTATTATAATTGTGCCAATTCAGTCCATCCGACCTAAATTGGCTGGCTGGCCTCACGTGGGCATCAGTTGTCACCGGTGAACAAAATTTTAATATTATTTTATTATTTTGAATCTTTCTTTTTTTCCTCACCCAGCCCCTAGTAAGACTCGCCTTGCTAGATCTAGGCGAAAGTGAGCTTGCCTAGCCATTGGCAAATCCAGTGGGGGCTTGCCTTGCCAGTGACTAGGCAAGCTTGCCCTTGTCCAATGATAGCAAGGTTGAGCTCGCCAATCCACCGGTGAGGCTCACCGTTGCCTAGCAATTGCGAGGCAAGCTTGCCACTGGCTAGTCACCTCAATTCGACAATCAGCCACCCTTGGTCAATTGCTGAAGCCAAAGGAAGGAGGAGGAAGTAAGGGGAAAAAGAAAAAGAAAAAAGCGAAAGGAAAAAAAAGTAAAAAAAAAAGGAAAAAAAGAGAGAGAAAAGATTACAAAATTAATAAAAAATTCTAAAAGAATAAAATAATATTAAAAATTATTTGCTAGTGTCATGTCAATGCCAGCTGGCCAATTTTGGCCAGATGGACTAAATTGGTGCAATTGCAAATGGTTTATGACTTAATTGGTCAAAAAAATAAATTTATGACTGACTTGACATAATTACAATAAATTTAGGATTTTTTTGATAATTTTCCCAACAATATTGAATTACTGCTAAGAGTTTGCATCTCCATCTTTTTGCTATCTTTTCTTTGGTCCTCTCTCTTTTCTTGTTATTCTATTTTTCTCATTTTCCAAGGTTCTTTATTAATATATTCCTATGGGCTATATATGAATGTTCAAGTTCTTAGTTTTGGGGAAAATTACAAAAAAAGTTCTAAACTTATTACATTTGCGTCAATTCAGTCTTAAACCTTTCAATTTGGCCAATACAATTCTAAACCTTTTTTGACAATTTGCCAATCTAGCTTTAAAATTTTTGACGATTTACTAATTTAGTCATTTTGACTAATTTTGGCCGAAATCACTAACATGGCTATCCAATCAGCCGGCTGACGTGGCATAACTAGCACTAGACTAAACAATTCTTTTTAAATTCTTTTGAATTTTTTATTAATTTTTCTTTTTTCTTGTTTTCTTGTTTTCATTTCATTTCTTTTTCTTTTTCTTTAGACGGCTTCGTAGGCCACAAGTGAATATCACAATGCCTTCGGCCAAATCCAAGCAAGGGTGTTGCAGCCCTCGTTGACCAAACGAGCAAAGGTTGCAGCCTTCACTGGATCTAGGCTAGGTTCATCAACTTTCATCAACCTAGGGTTAGAAAAAATAATAATAAAAAAGACAAAAGAAAAGTCTCAAAAAAATTTCCACATTAACACAATGATGTCACGTGGAATGGCCAACATTGACTAGATCACCACATTAGCGATTTCCGGCTAAAATTAGCCGGAATGACTAAATTGATAAATTGTCAAAAAGTTGAAAACTGAATAAGTAAATTCCAAAAATTTAGGACCAAATTGGCAAAATTGAAAAGAACCGAATTGGTAAATCATCAAAATGTTTAGGATAAAATTGCCAAACTGAAAAATTTATAATTGAATTGGTGCAAGTGCATTACCTTAAGGACATTTTTTGGTAATTTCTCTCTGGTTTAGAGAGGTTGAAAGGTCAACGTTTCTTTATCCCAATTTTTTTTAGTTCTTTGTTTTTATAATGGGAAGAGGATGATCCACTACTCTTTAGTGTTTAATTCTGTCTTTTGCGATAGTTACTCGTTCGAAGGTTCCAAGTCGCTCATTCCCGGAATTTTCTTTTAGGAATCTGATTGTTTGGGAATCGAATGCGAGAGGATTAGCCAGAAACTTTGGTAGAGACGAGACCATAGCTTTAGTAGAGAATAGGTTTTATTGGCCTAACTTCAAACATGGATGTCGCTAGGATGATCGTCTCAGGGTATTGCACTTGTCTCTCAAACTTTTTCCCTTTCCACGCATATAACCTGAAAAGACCTCAGCATGGATTTTGTCTAGGGCTTTCCAAGATTGTTAGGGTTTAGGATTCCATTCTTTACATTGGGGATAGGTTCTAAAAGATGGCTCATTTCCTTCCTTATAGTGAAGACTGCGCGTGCCTCCAAGTTGCTAAGTTTTTCTCTAGTGAACTTGTTAAGTTTTATGGGTTGCCTATATCTACTGTATGATATGTAAATATTAAGCTCGTTAGCTACTTTCCAAAGACACTTTAAAATTCTTTCGTACTAATTTAGAATATTCAATTGTATTTTCATCCACAGATTGATGGTCAAGCAAAGGTTGTTAATCGTAGTTTGGGCACATGGCAGTCATCTTAGGGCTCTTGTTGATGATAAGCTAAGAAATTGGGATTTCTGGTTTATTTAAAACTGAGTTTGCATGTGACAGTACAACGATTAAGAGTAGGTCTATTGGTAAGAGTTCCTTGGACTGTGTTTATTTTCGTAATGTGTGGTAGCCGTAGACTTTATTCCGTTGCGCCTTCGTGGACGTCCGTCCCAGTATACCGAGTAGTCTGCATTGCGCAGACCTCAAGCTGAGATCAAACCAAAAAATGCAACTAGTCATGAATTTATCCATGTACTGCTACCGTTCATCCTAGGATAAACCAGTTGATGAAAGGGCCGGAAAATTTTCCAAAAAATCATAAGTGCATTACACTTTTGTCAATTTAGTCCTAAACCTTTCAATTATGTTAATTTAATTTTAAACATTTTCGTTTTTTGTCAATTGAGTTCATCTAGCTAATTTTGGCCGGAAATCGCTAACGTGGACGTTGGCAATGCCACATAGACCATTGGCGTTGACATGGACAATTTTTAATAATATTTTATTATTTTTGAATTATTTATTATTTTTTCTGATTTTTTCTCGTTATTTTCTTTTTTCTTTTTTTTTCCTCCTTCTTCTTTTGTTTGTTGGTGGTGACCACTGTCCTTGTTGGGCCAATTGGCCTTGCCCACCATAGGCAAGGGCGAGCCCCAATGAGGGGAGCCCTCACTGAGGTGAGGCCAGACAAGGCCAGCCCTCACCTAGGCCAAGGTAGCCTTGTCAAATCTGGCTTGGGCAAGGCCAACCTTCATTGGGCGTTACCTAGGTGCTGATGACACTCGGTAAGGCCAACCCTTGCTAGGCCTCGCTTAGGCTTGTCCTTGATTGGTTGTACCTCGCCTGTGGTGGGCAAGGTTAGTAGGCCCAGCATGGCGGTGGGTAGCCACTGGTGAAAGGAAGGAGGAGGAGGAAAAGAAAAAGATAGAAAAAAATCAAAAAAACATTATTAAATTATTAAAATATTATTAAAAAGTGTCCACATCAGCGCTGGCAGTCCTACGTGACATTGTTGGTGCCCACGTCAGTGATTTTCGGCTCAAATTGGCCAAATAGACTCAATTGGCAAAAAATGAAAATGATTAGGACTGAATTGGTAAAATTAAATGGTTTAAAACTGAATTGGCAAAAATACAATAGGTTTAGGACTTTTTGGACAATTTTCCCAAAGGCGATATATGACGGTTCTCATAAAACTTGAGAGGCAAGAATCCTTTGTTTTGCGGGAAGTTGTATGATATGGCAACTGAACCATACCGTGTGGTTTGTAATATTGATACTAACGCTTATGAGCTTAACTGCCTAAGAAGATGAAATTTGATCTAGTTGTCAATGTTGAAGATTTATTCTCAAACCGAGGGGCCTTTGAGTGAAATTTCTTCCTAGGTATGGAGAAATTATGGAGCATGTAGGAGTGTAAATGGTTTGGTTCGATTCAGTTTGAAACGATTTTTTAGTTTTCTTATTTTTATTTTGCTTATTGGAACCTAAGTGAAGAAGAGATGATAAAGAAGAGAGATTATTCAATTTTTATTGAGAATTTTGGTTTGATTTGGTTAACCGAACCGAACCGAACTGAAAAAGTTAACAGTTATTTTTCAGTTAACCGAACCGAAAACGCATGAAATTTCGGTTCGGTTCGGTTTTCAATTTGATTTTTGACACCCCTAGGAGCATGTGCAGGATTAGGGTTGCGTAGAGGCATGCAGCTCGAAGGATAGACTTATCAAAGTTACTTCTTCGAATTTGGATTGCTAATTAGGAGATTCCTAACTATTTAGGCTTGGTTTAGAAGAAAATGAACCGCTTAATATATATTTTCTTAAATTGATTTTTTTGAAATAATTAGTCGATAGAAATTATTTTCATTATCGACAACAATTTATGTCTAAATATTTTCGTGAACAATAAAAATATTTTATGTTTATTTAGTTTTTTAAATGATATCAGTGATATATTTAAATGTTTTTTAAATTATTATTTACTTTTGCGAAACAAATAAGTTTTTGTTTCTTATTTCCTACATAGGACGAACCCTACTGCGAGAGGGACGCCTCGCGAGCCTTGCTCGGTCCTAAGAACGGTCAAAGTCGTAGAAGAGATCAGGTTGAACTAACACGGGTTAATCTAACAATTCAATATCTATATCAGCCGCTTTCAATAATCCTTGGGTACTAAATATCATTGTTTAGCCCCGGCGTTCATTACACTTTTTTATTTTTTATTTTATTTTTTGGCATGATGACAATACAGTGGAAAAATCACCTAAGTGGTTTTAAACCTATTATAAAAATACCAATCAATTTTGAAATTTTCAATTTTATCAATTTATTCTAAATCTTTGTATGAAATTCAAATTTAGTCATTCTTATCAATTTTCGTCGAATATCACTGAAGTAATGGTCCAATCACCATAGGCTACCCCATATGTTATGCCACCACGTCATTGATTTCCGTCGAAAATTAACTAGAATGACTACATCATGTAAGTGATGAAAAGTAAATTTGCAAAACTAAAAATTTAGGATTGAATTGACATTTGTACAATAAATTAGGGCTAATTAGAAAATTTTCCTCTATACAATTGTGCTGAGTTCCATTCTTCCAAAGTTCTTCTCCGTCTCTCTACTCTTCTTGTCTATCCCCTCTAAATTTTTCCTGAGGTTTTCTTCATTGAAACTACAATGCTCGGTTGTGCATGTGTTTGTCACAGAGTCGATATCTCCTCGCACCTCGGATGGTTTGTCTAATCTTCTGGCCATTGACTTATCCTCGTGAGGTTGACAAGTTAGTTGATCTCTCCTCAAAAGGGTAGTTGATGATCAGATGGATCCCGAGAGAGAGAGAGAGAGACAGACCCTTTTAATTATTCAAACCACCCTTACGCATTGACCAACTAACCAACCTACTTCACTCCTAACCCTAGCCCATCCAATCCCCATATCAATTTTCCCCCAAACAATAACCAACTTCTTAATCAATAATGAAAACGAATAGATCTCCATTATATAACTAATCTCATGACAATGATTTGATGAAGAAGAAAGAGCAGAAATGTTTATTTTAATTGCTAGAGAACTTAAGGCCTTCAAAGAAATCAGTCAATCTTTACGTAATATGAAAAGGTGTTAGTCCACATCGTACGTTAAAAACACCAATTGGGTATTCGATCAAATACCTTGATTTGTGTCCAATCTTTTATATGATGTAATGGTGGCACAAATTTTTAGTCATATTGATTTGTTCAATGAGAAAATATTTTTGAAAACCCTAGAGAATGAACGTCATAAGAAAACAACCTATAGCTAAAAAATTTCGTCCAAAGGACACTATCTATGACATCGTTTCAAATAAAATTTGTACTAAGGACACGTCATGACATTGTTCGTGTGAAAAAACTTATAATAAGCCAAACATGGGCTTTCTTCCTGTTGCAGATCCAAGACAAATGGTATCTCCTTTCCATTCCGGACTAGTCTGGCTGTCATTCATCTAACATATATTATTTATTTATTATTTCCTTGAAGCGTGGGGTGATTTGGACGGGCTCCCCGGGATCTTCCTTGAAAACTTCTCTCAGGATTGAAAAGCTATAAATGCATTCATATAAGAATGATGCATTAAAAACAAAATCAAACTACATTTAATCAACCTATTAAATGATTTTTTTTATTGGAATTCCCAGTAATTTTGATTGCGTTCAGTTACCCATTTTGTCTTGTGAACGGAGAAGGGCACTAATGTGGAACGAAAACATTGATTGACATTTTTTTAATTTACGTTAGATATTAATTCAAAGTCTCATTTACTGTTGCGACTTTGATATGAGAGGTGAGGTAGGTGAATGAGGAAGACCTTTTTAAATTTAGGGGGGCCAATATCGCTATCAGCAATTCATGAGCATCATTTTCAGATCCAGCCCTGCGTTATCCAGCAGTTGTCCGAGTCACCATGACACGAACTTGTAATAACTAGTGAACTCATCACACGATAATTGGATGAAAAGTGAAGGAAGTATAATTTGATTTGGATATTATATATAAATTTTTGCAAATGTAAATTATGAATTCTTAAATCACAATGAACTCATTCATAAGAGTACTATTATACCTAACAAAATTTCAAAGGGAGAAAGGACACCAAAAGCGTCAAAATTATTGTGCGATTTTAGTTTGATAATGGAACTTTACGCGCAATCATTTTAGATTTTAAAAAAATTTGAAATGGTTCGCTTTAGTATTCCGTGCTACTTCATTCACTAGAAAATCATACATGATGATATTCTAAGAACAAAATATCCGGTATGGTTCAAGAGGGAAGTTTGCCTTTATAATATATGCGAGATGGCATCATTGAAGGCATATATCTTCTCCTAATTGAGAAATCTAGTTCAATTGGTTACCAAACAAAACCCTTACACTAACCCTCACTGATGATTGGAGTAAAGCATTGGGATCACTAAACTTGCATGCATATATTGACATTGATTTTCTTTAATTGATTAGAAGCGACTCTCTATTTGATTTAAGAATTTGATTATTTTAATTTAGTGGATTACACCCGGATCTAAGATTTGGAAAGATCGTAAGAACCGAGGCACTACTGCCGGATGAACCTCAATTTCCAAGATTCGATATAAATGAAGAAATTAATTGAGTACAATATCGAAAGGGCAACTTAGGGAGTGCCTGACCCTTCTCCACCATTGGACCCTAGGATTTGATTTTTATTAAAAGATCAATTGACATTCCTAAGTGCTAAATAACTTTTCACTAACTTATAATAATTTTATTTAGGTCATCCATAGACTTAAGAAATTGATATGTGCCGACTCCTAAAATGAACTTAAGAAATTGAATCATCACAATTGATCGTTAAAATAGAAAGGGGAAGATCTTAGTGTATTCAAAATTAGATTTTTTTTTAAAGTTCTATAGCGGTGTCTCGCATGCCAACGATGACCACTGCGATGTGGCCACCGTGGCAAGACTGCCCAAGTGGTATGACCATGCGTGGTGGTTGCTAGCGGCACCAATTTTGGCACATCTTTTTTTATGTTTTTAGTTCATTTAGTCTGTCTAGGGGTGAGGGGCCTTAATCATCCCATCTCTAGCAGCCGTTTAAGTTACTAAAAATTTTTATCAAGACTTATCTGGACCTATCCCAGTAAGAGACTGCCTCTAGACACCGTAAATAAAAAGACATACGTCTAATTGGTCTTTTATTAGGACGACTAAGTACAGCCTTATCATTCAGCTGAAGTACCGACCAAAAAAAAAGACAAATCAGCTGGAGTTACAATGACCACCTTAAAATTACCATCATCTTGGAATGATTGATGAGCATAAGGTACCGTCGCTTACAATAAATCAATTGATAAACTTATCATGTAACTGAAAAATTAATAATTGATAGCACGATGGAGATATAAATTCTAATTAAATAATACAATAAATCATCAAAAAATTCTAAATAAATATATGTATCAATATGTGCATTTTTTTAAGATTTTAAATTTTTAACATTAACAAAATATTTTGCGAACAATTGACCCAAAACACTTTCATAATATAATTTTTGAGCATATATTCCATCGTCATTGATTATTCACATCACAAGAACAATCAATGTATTTTATCGCATCTCACAAAATCCTTTAAAAAAAAATCAAATTTCAAACACCCCAGGAAAATGAAAAAGAAAAAAAATGAGCAAAAAGGTCCATAAAATCAAAAGAAAATTAGTAAATTCGCAAAAGTTTGTAATTTCTCTTGCTTGTTCGTAACTGCTCCTTCAACCATCGGAAGTTGCAATAACCAGCGAGCTGCTCTTTTGGTCCCTGGGAAATTCCGTTTTTTCCAATTTTGTCGCGCTGATGATGATGCATGCGCAGAAATGATCAGCATCTCTTGCGATATCAGCAGAAAAAGCTTTTTTCTTTTCCCTTTCTGGAAGCCTTTTCTGAGAGTATATGTTCATTTATTTATCTTTCAAAAAGTATTTAACCCAATTATCAGCACATGATCGCCTTTACTCTCCAGAAGAAAGGGATCAAGAGATCACAATTTCGGAAATCTTCCTTGCTTTTCTTTCTCCTTTCATTCCATCCCTTCATGAGACACTGGTGTTCGCACAGACGATGTCAGAATATATTCAACTGAAGTTTTCCATTTACAATTTGAAGCACAAATTTACATCGCCAACTACGTACTGTTACATCCAGAAGATCACCATCTATCTTCTTTCCTTTTTTTCCACAAAATAAAAAGCCAAAATGACAAAGCAAAAGGGCAATCAGGACCAAACCCAACAAAAAAACACAGAAGAAAAGACTGTAGAATCAATTAATTAGGACTCTTACAAGCACAGATCAGAAGGCAGAACCCAACGTTGTCCTGCTCTTTCTGCATATCCAAGTTCTTCTCTTCCAACCACAGCCTGTTGTCCAATCCGCTCCTAGTCCTGAACATGAACACCGCATACCCATATCTCGGATCGAAAAACCAGTCATGCGCATCCCACATCATGTCCACCAACACCCCATCCACGTAAATCGTCTGGTTCCCCCGGAAATTCCACCTCAATTTCTTCACCTGAAAAATTTTCTTCTTGTCCACCATCACAGACAACACTGGATTCTGCGAATCTTGCTCGTGAGCATACTCAATCAGAATGTCATGGCTCGTCCCCGAACTGCTGAACTGGGCCTTTGCCGAATAGGCTGAATTGCCCGAGAAATGTGCGTTCCTAGAAACCAATGAGAATTTTGCGTTGGGGAAGCCGGTTCTCAATCTGATCACATCCAGTTCTTCATCCATATCCCCAAGAAGCAGACCCAATTCCGAGTCAAACAAAACAGCAACATAAAACCCATTGACCGGCTCTGGCCCGCTATCAAACTGAGCAGAGAGGAGATCCCAGAAAACTTCAATCCTCGAATTCCCGGATTGGAAGCTTTTCGCACCTTTCCTCTTCCACAATTGCCGGGAAGTCGCACTACACTTGGGAGGAGAAGACTTGTCGTCTGCGATGCTTATGGTCAGGCCTTGACCCAAGAAATTGTTGCACCATGTGATCGTGATCAGGAGATGCCTCTGATTGGAGAGCCTCGATTTGTACATGCAAGTGACAGCATTTGGCATCGAAGGGGCCGAAACCGGGGACAAATAGGACCGGTTCGAAGGCCCGGAACAGTAGGAGTCCGATACTTTGATGGCATGTTCGCTGTAGCAAGTCCCCACGCTCCTCATTGCAAGAGGGAATGAAAGCAATTGCACAAATTTCTCTGAAGAGAAGAAATGTAAGTTGAAGGGGGTTGAGTGATTGAGGTTGAATTAATGAAGGAGGAGGAAAAGGGTCACTATCCCTTGCCTATACTTGAAGAAAAATGGGTGGATTATTGAAGGAGACAAACAGAGGTTCTCTTCGTCACTGAGGTATTCCATGTGAAGCGTACTTTCATATTTCCTGTCGCAGTTATTGTGGGAACAGAGACTTATAAAAATTGATTTTTGTGGGTGGAAACGGAATCCATGTTTCTGGGGCATCCAGTACTGGCCAATAAATGTGATTCCATTACCATGATAAATCTCCTTTATTAAAAACGGAAAGTGAAAATTAAAAATCACACCTTTATGATTTTCTCGTGACAGTTCATAGGATATAAAATAACTGCATATAAAAAACGATGGAGCTGACCTGATCTTCTGCAAATTTGGAATTAAGAAAAAGCAAAAAGAGACAAAAAAAATATAAAAAAAGAAATTGCTGTGCTGCTTTGCTAGGAGAACTTTTTCGTTTCATCTGAGTTAATCAGTATAAACAAATGCATGGCCATAGGTCAGAGGGAGAGAGATTAAAAATGGGTTTTCCTCAACGACTCGAAGACCTATCATTAAATTATAAGCAAGCACAAAGCATGGCCAGGGGAAAAGATTTTGACCGGTAATTTCTGCTCTTGTCCTCTTCTATTGAACGACGCACGAGGTGAAAATTGGCTTGGAGCACTTGACCAGTTATTGATTTAATGGTTCTAAGGTGAGAGAGTCAAAGAGGAAAGCGTGCAAAGGAAATGTATGGCCCAAACAAGAAGTACCTAATAGAAATTGCTAATCATGTAGGAACAATGTCGCCTGATCAATTGATGGACAGCAAACATGCAAAATTCTAGGATTTCACGGAGCAAAAAACTGAAATTTTTCAGTGTTGGGCAGATTTTCGAAGCCGATTGTAATTCTCAAATGTTGTTGGTAAAAGGATATGACTTCCAACTTGCTTATCTGTAATTTGTAAGTAAGTTACTAACATCATAATGAATTTGCCAATGTCAAAACTAATTAATAACTAGTTACTAGCTTTATTTAAATATTACAGATATGGTCGATATATTACCAAGATTGTAATTAAGTCACCAACATCTAATAATATGTATAAATAGGTAAAGCTCATACTGGGTCGAACCATGTGGTATGCCCAAGTTTCGAGCTTTGCACTTTATTTGTTTTTCATTTTCACTAGAAAATCTATAGATATGTCTAATTGTTTAACTCCGTCTAACTTGACTAACAAATACTGACATGTCATTTATTATTATATATCTCCTACGTGGGGCTAACTTGGCTAAATTATGAAGGATTAAAATGACTTTGTTTTGGTCCAAATCTGATTTTTTAAACCTAAATTTTATTTAAATTAGATTAACAAATAAGCTAAATTGAAAAAAAAAAAATGAAGGAAGGAAGAAAACCCAGCTTTACCCTCATTGGCCATCACCCCCACCATCGTCGAAAAGGGCCAATAGGGGTTGTCAAACTTTGGCCAAATCTAATTGAGGGCTTGATCTTAGTCATCTGGGCGAGGGTCAACAATCCTTCACTTGTGATCAACGAGTGTCGCTAGCCAATGGTTGAGGCTAAGGACACTTGCCAACCAACACCCCCACCATCATCATACCCTAGCCAAGATCTAGTGGCCCTCGGCCCTATCTAAGTGAGGGTTGAGGGCCAAGGACCCTCACTTGCAATCTGAGAGGCCATCGTCCCACCATGGTTTTCAATGATGGTGGGGGCCAGTAGTGGTGAGGTGGTGGCAGGATGATTTCTTTCTTTCTTTTTAAATGTAACTTTTTTTAATCTAATTTAAATAAATTTTCAATGAAAATTTTATATTATACCAAAATGACATCTTCTTAACCTTATCCTTCATATTTCAGCCACATTAGCACTAGGTAGAAGAGAGAAAATAGCAAAAAGTCACGTAGGCATTTTTTGTTAGTCAAATTAAATGGAGTTAACAAAATGACTTGATTACACTATTTAATAAGTTGCAATACTTTATTGCATTTTTTAAAAATTTTAGGATTTAATTGTATTTCGTTAAAAGTTTTAAAACTTTCGATACACTTATAAAAAAAACTAGTGAGTATATTTCATTATTGTATATACTTTAATAATAAGTAGTGAAATATATAACAACTAATGACTGTCATGATTAAAAAATTGTATTGATATCCATTATGAAAAAAATAAGTGAATGATATTAAAAACAGCTACTTATGATGAAATTTTTGAAAGAGTTTTAACAGTGTAGGGAGACATATCTCGCATATGACTCATATTTGGCAAAGAAAGTAATATTGAAAGATTGATCTCCTATAGCGCTCGTAGTGCTTCGCATCTTATGCACCAGCGTACTGGAGTTTTTTCGAAGGACTAGAAACTTTAAAATCAAAGATCATAATCAAAACATAAGAAGAATAAAGCAATTTCAAAAATGCATCCCTCATCTAGTTCAGATGGCATTATTGTGATTCAAATGTTAAAACATTCTAGGAATTGCTACCAATCATTTTTAGATCGATTGGGAATCTCACATCCTAAATGTTGTGAGAAGTTAACCAATCACCTAAAGTTTAACTGGTTTATGAAAACTTAATATCTGAATTTGTGGGTTCCATTACTTATGAGGGGACGGTTACCAACCCCACATCTCCCTTTTATTACTACACCTCTTGGTTTAAGTTCTATCATACAATATCATAGGATATCCTAATTAATATACATAACGTCTTCCTTTTGGTTTTGAAAATTGGAAACTGCATTGATGGCCCTCGGGTAAAATTACTACAAATGGAGTGGATGACGACTCAGCTCCATCGTATTGTTGGTGAGTAGTATCTTATTGAACATATGCAATACATGCATGCAGTCAAATTCATATAAAAAAAATTCCAATCCATATCAATCGTACATTCCAATGACAAATAAGCAAAGCAGCACGAATCCAAATCTAAAAAACATCAATTTTTGTGTTTTCAGCGAGACACATCAAATGTCCCATCACCGAAGTTACTCACGTTATTGATTTTCTCAAGTGTTACACTTACGTAACAATTCAAAAGGTTTTAGCACCAAAATAGGCATCATATAATAGTGGTGTCATTGATCCCGCCCTTGTCTCATGTAGAAGTGAAACCACATAATGAACAAGGAGGAAAATTTAACGGAAAAGGGAAAGCCAGTAGCAAATAGAAAAGGAGAGAGGGAGGTCTGCCTGGGAGGCCCATTCGGTTTTTCTGCCTTTAATGTCTCCACTTCCACCAGGACTGCAAAAGACTGCAATCTTAGATTGAGGTATGTGGGCTGGGCTTTGGCCCAGAAAAAAGCACATGGGTTGGGCTAGCACGAGGCAAAATCCAGTCGGACAATTACATTTTTAATATTGTGAATTCCATTTGAGCAAACCCAAGTAATAGCCGGCTGAGGTTATTCAAACTTCAGGCTTTGTCCCCAAGGTTGTGTGACCCAACCGATGATCACTTGAGTCGAGTGATCTCAAGCGAGGTTGCCAACAGTCAAATTTAGACTCGCTGGAGTATCACTGATACTCACCGTCCTCTCATCATCTATTGAGTCTTGTTGGCTTTGTGTTTTTTAATTGACAAAAAAGCAATAATGCTTTTCAAAGTGTTATTTTTCCAAAGATCATTTTAATTAGAGTTGTTTTTCAATGCAATTTAGAATTACAATCAAACAAATATTGCTTACATTTCAAAGAATTCCTTTAATTTAAGACATTTACATTTTCCCAAAGACATTTCATTAAAGCCAAACCAATCGGATCTTAGCCCACAGAAATTGACCTGGGAAGCATGTAGGGTTCACACGCGACCGCCCTCGTGTCTGTCCCACCCCAGTGTATAAAAGGCAGATGTTGCTGTCCTCGAGAGTCATTGTCGCATCACACACATAATCTCTCTCTCTCTCTCTCTCTCTCTCTCTCTCTCTCTCACATAAAAAACCTGATGCCACATTGCATGCCCTTCTCCTAACCAAAAACCCAGGCCCCGATAATGAAAATGCGACTACAACCTATCCCCGTAGTCACCTGTTAATTTACAATGCTTGCAAAGTAAAATGAAAGAATCAAGGTGAATTTGCGGGGTCCAGGGTGCCTCCTTTTCTCTCCCGTCCCTAAAATTCTCTCATCTCCCTCTTATCTTCACAAAGCTTTTTTTTTACCTTTATGAAAAAGGGGATGATTTAAGCTAAACCTCTTCCTCTCCTCCTTTTTTTTCTTTGGCTATCTTGATTCTCTGTTTTTTTCTCTTGCTTTCCTCTCGTTTGAGAAGCTTTTCTCTTCCAATCTAGTATAGATTTGAAAACTTCTTTCTTCTGCTTCGGGAAGGTTTCTATCCGATTTAGTCTAGATTTAAAAAAAATTGTGTGTAAGATTTCGAGATTTCACTTACCTTGGGTTTTGTTATAGTACAAGTCCAATTTTGAAGGGGATTGGATGAGCTTTGTGAGGCATCAGATCTATACTTATCCAACATTTTTACTCTAAACGATGATGGTGTTTGAGACACCATACTTAGGCGTGAAGACAATTCGATCGACCATTAGTTTTGATTTGGAAAATTCATAAATCTATTCATTAAACGAGTGACCTCTAACATTGTTCTGATAATTCATCTTGTTATTTAGAACTTGTTTTGTTTAAACCTATTTAGGATTTGTCTACATAGCAAATGTATCCCTCTCGTATTTTTATGAAAATGAATGAAATGTTACTTCAATGAAAAATAAAAAGGTCAACCTCATCGTTTCCCTCGCTTTTTTTTTTTTTTTTTTTTTGCAGAGTTACCCCCACCACACGACTTCCACCGCCAATCGAAACGCAAGCAATCATCGTTGCACATAGATCCCACTGTTAAGCCTCATCCTTCATCAAATTGACTAACGGCATCGGGGAAATTTGATACAGGAAAATCATAGGACAAAACTTCTTCAGGATGGATTTAGGTATAAGCAGAGAAATGTCGGGAATACATAAGAACAATTCCATACAGGAAGGAGTAGCTCCTACAATCTGCAATACCACTCGATTGTATGTAAGACCTGAATCATTTCAAGCAGATTCGACTAGGCTAACCGGAGATAAGTATCTCTTGGACAACAAAACACCACTTTCTTCAAAAACTCCTCTTTCTCTATTGACCCCTCTGGCTATTTCAAAAATGAAAACTTCCAATTGTTCAGCCTGCATCGAGCAAGTTTCAAATATATGAGAAAGGCAAGAGGAAGGGATGATGATAAAACATGCACGGAATGCATTGCACCTTGGACATGAAGCATTCAACATGGGAAGCAACGACGTCCATGATCTTCATGGATGAATCCAGAGCGTTCCCTGCCTCTTTAACATCAGCCTGTAAAGAATACAATTTGATGTGCAGGAAGTTCATCAAGAAAGCATATATACCGACTTTCATCAGATGAGTGAAATTAATGCCATAAGCTGACATTCCACTGATTGGTAGTTGAATGGAAGCATTCAACAAAGCTTGGGTCATTTCAGACAAAGACGCCAGATAATCACCCTCATAAGCATACCACTCATCAAGGTATGGCATTTAGATGCAAGAACAGTATAACCAAATATACGTAAATACATTAAAAAAGAACTGATTTTACAACAAAATTAATAAAGTGATCGGTGCAGGTGAACATTAGTTTATATATAATGGGCAACTGACTGTGAGTTGACAAGTTCAGTCCATAAATGATTTATAATTAAAATTATACACAAAGCTCGTAGCTATACTTGAGATTTGAGAATTGCTGATACTGCTTTTGCTCTTTGCACCATACCAAGTTCTGTACGTTTCCTCATCACAGAATGGTATAAATCACCTAGCTTGACAGCGAGAGAAAAGAGCACTTTCTGCAAGGAAATTGAAAGATGATAAACAACTTGGACATGCTTAAATCAAGGTAACAAATGCAGCACAGAGTTCATCATAGGAATAAGCCTTTAAACTAACCAATATTAAATGGTGGAAGAGGTGAGAGGTGAGAATCCCCACTCTGTCAAGGGGTTGAGGTGGGGACTAGTTACCTTCATATGTGGATTTCAATTCTCACACCCTGTAAAGAGGCAGGGCAATTGTCTGAGAGCGAGAATTAGAGTAGGAATATAGAAGGATTAACAAAAAAAAACACTAAACCAATATTAAATGTAGTTCCATGATAGAAAGAGGACTACGGATTGGCCGTCAACAAATTACCACCAAGCTTCATCTGTGCCAGATATTTCTTTACATGCATGGTGTTGGGTGAGTTAAAGGGTCGACTAGCCATAATGTAGATAGGAAACTGACCACGCCAAGTCCACCATAGAGAAATGTTGCTTCAAGAATGAAGCTTTTCTTTTCATTGATGCAATTATTTCTTTATTCACTCAAAAACATTTTAAGCAAAAAGTCTAGTCAAACCTTTCGATTTGAAACTGCCCACCTTTTTTATTATCTTTTTTGGGCCGAAGAAACTGCCCAATGTCAAAAGCACCACAGACACAATAACGAGGAAAGGAAGAGGGAAAGGAAGAGTGTCCACTTCAATATAAACTAACATATAAAAAGTATTATCTTTTTCCAGAAAATTTTCAACTAGTATTTGTGACGTTCTGAAATTTGAGCCATTTGAGGGATGAATAAACGTGAATTTCGCCAATGCATTGTTGGTTGATTTCGCTCGGACCCAATCATTTTCGAGATATTGACCTTGAGGGGAAAGGCTACTGAGGACAGAACTCATGCGACTAAAGAACTTAACCTAGGAAAATGACTCAACCATGAGACTTGCGTAAGGACGATCCTGTAGTCATGCAGGCCGATTTTAGGGACGAATAGAAGTCGATTTGTGGACAAAAATAATGGGACAACGGGTGATTTCGTCTACTGTTATCGAACTCGCGAACGGGCCTATGTTGATCATTGATAATCATGTACTTTGAAATAAGAATCTATCCTTCACAATTTCATGTCGTCTAGGACGTCCATGTATCAAGAAGTCTTGAATATGGTTTGGCACAAGTCGGTTACGCGTGAATCCTCGAAGCCATCTGTCAGTCTGAATTATACTAAAATGACATTTGGGCGAAATTTACAAGGCATGAGAATCCAATATTAGACTTCGAATTTTCGGGATTGTCTGGGATGGACTTTTGGACGATACTTCCTTGACAATCGACAATGTCGGTTGAGTCGAGTTTTTGGAAAAGGGATTTTCAGACTGAGGAAACGAGCCTACGAGGACGTGGGCTAGGCAAGAATAGTGTGGGCCACATGCCCAAGGTGGGATAGTCACCATGGAAGACCGAGACAAATGAGCGAGCCCGTTGGACCCAATCAACCCCTCACCCTTCCTAGCCCATTATCCAAACTCGAACCAATTCGAGCCCAACAAATTCCCAAGCTTGTTCCTACTTGTTTCCTAGCCTGTTTCATAGGCCCGCCTTTCATTTTCAGCCCAAGGGCAGTTTGAGAAATGTGCAATGTGAAAATGACCAAAATGCCCTTGGATATTTTGAAGAAAAGTCAAAAGAAGATAGAGAAACTGAGGTCATCTTTCTTGGGAGTTGAAACTTGCAGTAATGGCCTTAATGAGGCCTATCTCCAGCTCTCACTTCACTCTCTCTCTCCCCTTGCAGCTCAGAATTTCAAAGCCCCTCTCTCCCCTTGCTTCTCCTTGCATTTCTGCAATTTCTACTTTGGACCTCTCACCGAAATTTGAGTTGTTCACTGCCTTCCCAGTGGACTCTCAGGCTGAGCCACCTATCAAACTAATCAGCACAGGAAATCCATACCATATACGTTGGCCGATCACCGGAACCAATCCCCAGCAGTCCCGTACGGCGGCTTGAAGTCAGCAGTCCTCCGTCCGTCACTGTAGCAGCACATTCTGGGTAGCTTTGCTTTTTCTTCCGTTTCTCTCCATTTTTGGCCTACTCACTGCCCACACCAGCCACACACAACTCCCACTTGACCCCCCGAAACCACCAGCCTCCGGCCACCAACTCACCGAAATTCCGGCCAGCTTGTTTTTGCTCCGACCAACAACCTCCTTCCACTGCAATGTTGTCCTTTGGAGTTTGGGGTTTGTGCAGAGGTTGCTACTGTGATTTCTAGCTCGGGACCTCCTTGGAGGGTCGTGTTCAAGGTCCTCGAGTGTCGCCCTCGCCCTTGCCCTCGCCGCCGCGTCCGCGTCTCCAGCCCGCTTAATGGGTGAGTTTAGCTCCTAAACCCTATTTAGTGCCTAAACTTGCTTAGGGTTGGGTTAATTAGTGCTAAGGGCTGATTAAGATGTTTAATTAAATACATTAGCCCTGAGATAGATGGTTAGATTAAGGGTTAAGATTATATTAGTTTAATCTTGTTTAATTATGCTTAATTGTGTGTTATGTGCTAATTAAGCATGCTTTGCTTGATTAAATTGATTAATTGTTTTAATTAATTGATTTATTTAATTTTTGCATTTATTGATTTAATTTTTTAAATTCAGAAATTTACTGTTCACGTGCACTATTCATGATTACTGTTCACAACACTGTTCATTCGGAAGTGAAATTGTGCATAAATTCATGTGCCTTGATCATATGAAGTGAATTGGATGTGGCATTGCATAAATATCCGCTTGAATGATGTGATTTTCACAAAAGAAAGAAAATGGTTTGTCCGAGGGACATCGGAAATGGACTGCCTTTATGAGAAAGAAAGTGATTTATCTGAAGAACACTGGAAATGGACCACTTTTATGAGAAAGGTGGGGAAAATGGTTTGTCCAAGGGACATCGGAAATGGACCGCTTTTGTGAGAAATGATTTGAGGTTTCATATGCAAGCATATGTGCATTGGCTAATGCTTAAAAATAATAAGTGGGTTGTGATTGTATGCTTGTGTGATCACTAAGTTAAAACTGCTGTCTTGAGAGAGTATCCCTTGACGTTCTGTGCGCATGCGGTCTCGGGAGAGTATCCCTTGACATCCTTTGGGCATGCAGTCTCGAGAGAGTATCTCTTGACGTTTGTTGGGCATGTAGTCTCGAGAGAGTATCCCTTGACGTTCATTGGGCATGCGGTCTCGGGAGAGTATCCATTAACATTTGTTGGGCATGCAGTCTTAGGAGAGTATTTCTTGATATCTTTTGGGCACGGAAGGGCACGGTTGCGCCTCTGTGGAGGAAGGGCGCCGTAGCACCGTTGCGCCTCGGTTGTAGCCCTGTGGGACAGTAATAATCGGAACGCGTGTGGATGCAAGAGTACATGAGAAATATGGCATCATTGGTTCCGATTATGCATGAGGTGATTACATCATGATTTAGGGCACGCACGCATGAATTGATAACGTGTAGGGTGCGGCAATGGCCAAGTGAGATCGTTTGTGACGCGACTCACATGTGATTGATGAATTACATCATCTAACGGCCATGTGCATTGCGTGTATAGTGCTGACTTATAACGTGTAGGGTATGGCATACCAGGTAAGGTTGCATGCGAACCGACTATTCGATTGTTAGTTGCATTGCTTGCATTGAATAAGGTTTAACACACAGAGTATGACATACCGGGTAAGGTTGCATGTGAACCGACTTTTAATTGTTGGTTGACCCTATCTGTGGTTTGATTGCTGATTATTGGTTGTTTGTGGTTAGGTTGAGTGAGGGGTGGTTCTGGAGAGATACACCGGGTTGAGTTGGTGTACTAACCGGGGCTTAGGGGAAGAACTCACTGAGATTTTATCTTAACCCGTCGTGGTTAACCATTTTCAGGCCCTTAGAATGGCACACCTGTAGTGGAGAATCCTGCTCCCATTTCTCCAGTGATCGACATGACGGAGTCGAGTCCGATGGGTTCGAGTGACCGTGGTGTTGAACCCGAAGGTTCATTTTGTATAGCTGGATTAACTTAGTTTCTTTTTGGCTTGGCTTAGAGAGTGGATCGGCCCCTTTTGTCGGGCTTGTAATTCGAAAGACAATCCTCCATTGGTTAATCCAATAAATTGTATTAATGAGTAGCCGAGATTTCTATTGTTCATCCATCTATCCTTGATTGATTGTTTGTTGGACTGGGGATGGTTCATCTTCTGCTTGTGCATAACAAAAGATTAAAGTGAATGGTCGTCGACAAGTCTCGGGACGTCGCTTTCAATTGACCAAGAGAAGGGGTTGTTGCGTGATCGGGGTTCAGGGCGTGACAGTATTGAATGCCCCTAATTTGGCCAAACTCCTCAAAAGTAGTCAGTAGTTGAAAATGTCCTACTCTCACAATTTTATAAGTTAACGATTCATCTGACATAGGGCAATAGTAGAAGAGGATCCATTTCACCCCTTCACATGATGGTATTTCACTAAACATACGAAGTTTATTTACAAGACATATAGAGTTATATCAGGAATGGCAACTTTCAAGCAAGTCACTCTACTCTAAAGATTATTTGAAATTGAAGTCACTTCATCCATATGTTGCATTGCATGCCGCATCATCCTTTTCATATCATCCTAATGTTGGCTGCGACAAAAGATTTACTGATTTTCATCTGTCGCAATGCATACTAAAATGAAAGTGGGCAATTATCCAAATTCCGACATCATTTTCTGATGCAGCTACTTTATCTTGGATCTGAAATTGAAGTCAACACATTTCAATCATTAGGAGTTTTCCCCTTTCATTAAAAATTAAGTCAATCCTGCTATCTCTATGAAGTTTGAATACCTATGCAGGCCATAGCTCCACAAAGGCTGACATTTGAAGGTATTAGAGTTCCATATTGTAAATGTCCTAGAAAGGTGGGCTTTAATAGTTAACATATCATTGACAAAAAATTTGGAGTTCAAGCAAATCAAAGTATGAACTACACCATCTTTTTTATTTCCTTTCGAAGTCTAAATTTCTTCAAACCCTCCGTCCTTTTCACTCTAGGAAGAAAACATTCGGAGCTTCCGTGCACAGCTCTTCATCCAAATTCAGTTTTGACCACTCGATTTATATCTTTTATACTCATACCAGTAACTCTGTCGCCATCACATCAAAATTCAATCTCATTCGTGAGTGTCTACTCAAAACAGGACCTCAGTCTAGAACAACAAGTGACATAATAACCGAGGATGGCCTTAGGTAAAAAAAGTGATAACTAATAATTGCTATGTGTTCATTCAGATGATAGATCTAAGCTAACTATGACAAATCTCGGCATCGCTTTTTTGAGCGTGCATAGTGGCCTTTGCTTTTGAATTGGCAAACTCCACCGGAGATCATGGTAGTAGAGCAACTTTAGAGAATGTACCTCTTTTTGATTGCCAGAAACTTTCCTTTACTTCTTTGCATCCATCGCTATCTTTGTGCATGGCGCTACTGCAGGTAAACAGACTTTTCCCCTATTCATCGGCATCATATGCTGCTTTTATGACCCTTGTGCTAAGTTTTCACTGCCTTCACGGAATTCAATACGTCGTAACTTGATAATGGTGAACTAAATGAATGTGAGAGTGGGGAGGCAGAGATCTTAGAAGAATCGGAACCACTAAAATTACCAGTCATGTTCACATTTCTCTCAATTAACAACCAATTGGAAACTAAGGCCAACATATATGCCTCAGACATGGAAGGTCGCAATAATTGTGCAGAATTCTTGCTATTACAATCACCAACGGTACTGGCTTCTGCGTTTGAATTCACATCACCAACCATTTTCAAACCAAAATCATGACCACCTGTAAGCGACATCCCACTCAAATGCAAGAATTTTGCAGATGTAAAAGCTCTAGCACTGATCGCTCACAGAAGATTTTGTGGTGTCTGTCTAAATCTCATTGACACTATTCTACCCATGCTACTACTCATTATTGGAGGGTTGGACCTAAAGCTCGGTCAAAACTTTGGACCCTTTACTCTGGCCTAGCTCCGAGGAACTGTGTGTCCAAGATCCTAGTGAGTTTTGACTTACTTTTATCATATGAGACCTAGGCTCGAGGTCTAGTCGCCACCCCCTCTATGCAAAAACTGATCGATATTGCTGCTGCTGTAGCTGAGAGTTGGCCATGTGCCTTATGACTAGCAACTTATGGTACACATGGTAACGCTTCTGTTCCAAGAAACTGATTCTGATCGGAAATGATTTTTTTTTATTATGCTCCGAGAACAAATTCTGAATATTTAAGGTGTGTGATAAACTGTTTAAAATTTTTACTCCAGGAATAGAAATGCATTTGATAAAAATTTTCAATCTTTTGATTCTTTTAATTGTTAATACTTTTTGTTATATTTTTCTTTTTTCTCCCCTTTTTTCTCTTGGCTACCGTCGGCGAGCGGCCGGGCGAGGTCCAGCAGGCTCACCGAAGCCTCACCTAGCCACCGGCGAAGCTCGGCCTTGCAAATCTGGACAAGACCAAGCCTTGCCGGGCTGGGCGAGCAAAGCTCGGCCGCCATCGGCGAGGCTCAAGCTCGCCCAGGCGGCATGAGGCCGGGCTCGCACCACCTGGGCAAGCTCGAGCCTTGCTGGTGGCGACTGGCAAGACTCGTCCGTAGTGGCCAAGCGAGGCTTGCTCTCGCCTAGCCCAGCAAGGCTCGGCCTCGCCCAGATCTACAAGGTTGAGCCTCGCCGGTGGCTCGCCGGACTTCATCAGACCTCACCTGGTCGCTCGCCAACAGCGGCCCAGGGGCGGCAATGGGGTGGGAGGAGGAAGAGAAAGAAGAAGAAGAAGAAAGGGAAGGGAAAAAAAAAGAAAAAGAAAAAAAGAGAGAAAAAAAAACCGATTCTCAAAATTGTTCCTAAGAGTCAGAAGCAACTTTTTTTTTATTCTAGATTTTACTCCAAACCAATTTTGGGGAACAAATTTGCTCTTGGGAACAAAAAATTTACCAAACGCATTTCTGTTCCAAATCCACTCCTAGGAACAAAAGAACAGAATCAGTTGTTACTGCAAACAGAATCAATTTTTACCATGCAAGCCCTTAGAGCCCGGGAGGTGGAGATCGCCAAGGGAAGGAGACGAAGAAGAAACCATCAAAGACATGAATCTCAAGCAGACTTCCCGCTCCTGTGGATGGTGTTGCATTGGTGGCAATGGCTGTCGGTCACCAATTGCCAAACGTTGGTTGGCGGCCCTCGCCCACCGGCCGTCGGTTGCCGCCATCGCCTACCACCACCGGTCTCTTGGTTGCCGCCCATCACACCAAGTCGCCAATCGCCACCCATCACACTGGGTTGCTGATAGGGGTGTCAAAAAGGCCCTGCCGACCTGACCCGACCCGGCCCGAACCGACTTGACCTTAAACTTAGAGTATTTTCGAGTCGAGTCGAAATATTATCTGAGTATAGAGCCGGTATCATTTAGAGCCAACCCGACCCGGTATCTATACTCAAAATATTATCTTAGTATTGTTTAATAAAGAGCATAATGTTATAGAGTTTTTGAGCTAAACAGGAAATTGAAACCAAACTTGTAAAGGGTCATGCTCTAGCCCGACCCGACCCAATTCTTTTTTCAAGTCTAATGTGTTTTGGGTCAGGTCGGGTCGGGTTGAGTTAGAGCATGACCCTTTACGATTGGGGTCGGGTCGGGTAACATCAAGACTCGACCCGACCCGACCCATTGACACCCCTAGTTGCCGATCGTCTCCAGTCACGTTGGGTTGCCAGCTGCCGGGAGAAGGGCGACGACTAGAGGCCGGTGACTGGCGATCGATCAGTGGCGAGCAAGCGGGGGCGGCCAACAACTGGCGTTCGGCGGCCGGTGGTGGGTAAGTAACGGTATGCTATAGGCGGTGAGTAGTCCCTAAGAAATAAGTTTTTAGAAATTGTTTCCAGAAATAAGAAGTTAATTTTTTTTTCTACTTCTCATTTCTATTCCAAATCTATTTCTGGGAACAATTTTCTATTCTGAAAAATAGAGAAAAATCAGTTGGCGTTAGCAAACGGATTTATGTTCTTTTTCTATCCCGGGGAACAAAAGAACAAAAAAATTAAGAAACAGAAATGTTGCCATGCGGAGCCTAAGGGTCTGTTTGTAATCTTGCCAATTTTTCTATTTTTCTGTTCTTTTGTTCCCGGGAATAGAAAAAGAACAGAAATCCGTTTGGTAACGCTAATTGATTTTTCTATTCCCCGGAACAAAAAGTTGTTCCTAGGAATAAATTTGGAGTAGAAATAAGAAGTAGATTTTTTCTACTTCTTATTCCGGGGAACAAAAACAAGAAACGGTTTCTTCACTCGTGAAATCCAGGTTTGTGGCTTTAATTTCTTTTTATTGTACACTTTTTAGTTGTCATTCTTTCTTCTTGAAGTTGAATGGCTATGTTTTGCAAATGGATTTGGTCTGCTCTTTGGGAATTTGGAACTCTAACATTGCTTGTGTTTAGATTAATTATTTAGCACTAATTATGTTCTAGTTGTGATTCTCACTTCAAGAACTTGAATCTTTGTCCAGTAGCCTCTGTTTGTGCTTGCTGTTCGTGCTTGTCTCGCCCTTAATCCAGGTTTGTGGCTTCGATTTCTTCTCATTGTACACTTTTTAGTTGTCATTCTTGCTTCTTGAAGTTGAATGGTTGTGTTTTGCAAATAGATTTGGTCTCGCCCTTTGCCTTAGTGATTTAATGATTGAGGAAATTCCTTTTTGTGTATCTAGTAAAGATCCCATGATCTTCTAAGATTTTGATGGCTTGTTTTTTCCTCAAAAAATGTACAGCTCCATAAGTAAGGGCAATTCTTATTATGGTACCGAATCATATCTGGGCTGATTTCTGGAAGCTCTTGTGTAACTTTTATGTTGATGAAGTGTTTTGAGAAGCCCTGCTTTATGCTTTTATTGTTTGGTAGACAATGCAGACCATGTTTCTCTTACTGTTAAAGCTTTACAATGTTCTTCTCCAGCATGCACTATTCTTTGCCTGGCCTCTCTTGTTCAATTTTCTTCCCCTATTTTGAGGTTTTTTTTTTGGAAGGGGGGGGGTGAGTTATTTAAGCTAATGCTTGCATTAGTTAATACGTTTGATTTGCAATGTTGCATTCGTGCTGCCTTACCTACAGATTAACATATGGGAAGAGAGGAAAGTCTTTGGTTCAAGGGGCTGAAACTCTAACATTGTTTATGTTTAGATTAATTATTTAGCGTCGATTATGTTATTTCCTCGTCTTCAAAGCACGGATTAGATTAAATCACTTGAGCCTGATTGCTGCCCAGTCTTACTTTACTAGCACTAAGGGCAGGAGGGATTTAGGAATTTAGTATTAGGCTTGTAGTTTTAGAATAACTTGGGATTTGATTAAATCGCTTATATGTCCATACATTGCCGCATTTTGTTTTAGGAAGCTGAATACTGGATGATGAATGTCTCCCATGAAATGAGAGAGAAACATGAGTGCTATATTATATTACGTCATTCTCCTTTAGACTATACCTATATTTGTGAATTTCTCTTCAAAAATCGGTTTTCCATATATTTGATTATCGTGAACTCTCATATGATGCTCAACTAGTGAAGGTTAAATGGCATCCCAAAAAGAGGCATTCAACGCAAAGTGGACCGAGTCTTTAACCAACTTGTACGTTAGTCTGTTGGTAGAAGAGATCAAAAAGGGAAATCGCATCTCTTGTACTTATAACAAAGTGGGATGGAATAACATACGGATTGAATTTAATAAACGGACATGACTCCAATATACTCAAGTATAGTTGAAGAACAAGGCGAACAAGCTGAAAAAACAATATTATAGTTTTAAGAGACTTCTTTCACAATCTGGATTTGGTTGGGATAATGTGAGCAAAACTGTTGTTGTCGATGATCCAACTATATGGGAACCTCACATTAAGGTATGATTTAAACTTTGGTCATTTTGAGTTCTCTGTAGATGTACATGGCAAGATGTTTGTTTATATTGCTGATGTATGTTATCATTTTGAAAACTGCAGGATAATATTGAGTGGGCAAAATTCAAGAAAGATGGGTTTCCTCAATATGCCAACTTGTGTATTGTATTTGGTGATACATATGCTACTGGAGAGCATGCAGTAGGAAATACCGAAGATTTTGTGTTGTTAGACGAACTTGGTACCGGTGGTGATGATGTAGACGATGGTCGGGAGGACATAAGTGAACATCATGTTAATGAAGGAGTTTTTACATCCAATGACACTCCAGTTCATGATAAGCATAACTTGGATAGAACTCCAAGTAAGAGGAGAAAAAGGCATCATTCACTTGGTATTGCTAACACTTGCAAAGCCCTACAAGAGATGATTACAACTAGGGCTAGTCTATCTGTGAGTGGCTCTGTCACCTCACAAGCCCCATCACCACCTATAGACCCATTTTCTGTATCTGATGTGATTGATGTCTTAGTTAACATGCCTAAGTTGGAGCAAGATCTTTACAATAAAGCAATGGAACAAGCTTGCAATAGTGTCGTATGGAGAGAGGCTTTCATCAAATCCCCGCCTGAAAGGAGAAATGGACTTCTCCAGTGTCTTTGTAGATGTTGAGAAATGCACGATGGATTCTGTGGGATTTCTTTTGACTATGTGCACAATGGATTGTGTGGGTTTTTTTTTTACTATGTCACTTACGTTATTGATTGTTATTTTGTTTTTAAAGATACTTATGTTGAGACTCTTGTATTTGTGTGGTGACTTGGATATACTGGTTTATGTGGAATTTTTATATTTAGTTTGCTTTGACTCCATGACTTATGTTATTAATTTTTGTTGGTGTTTTTTTTAACTTATATCTATATTGATGTTGTATTTGTGTGATGGTATAGGTATTATGGAAGGGGGATCAAATAGTGTGTCTAATGGGGAGATAACAGCAGTTGATCTTGAACGATACTTGGAAGAGTTTGATATTGACATAATGATAGCATGGTTGTGTCTTGTTACGTTGGACATGTGTGTACATATGAGAGAACCTATTAGGGATAGTAAATTGTCAGAACCCGAATGGATAAGGGAGATTGTTTATGGACATTTAGATAGGATATATGAAGCATTCAGGTTGGAGAGGCATGTTTTTCTAAACTTATGTGATTTGATGAGGGCTAGAGGTTGGTTGAAAGATAGTCGATATGTAAGGGTGGATGAACAAGTTGAGATTTTCTTATTTGTGGTTGGTCACAAAAGTTTCAACAGAGATGTATGTGAGAGATTTCAACGTTCAGGAGAAACAACAATAAGTAAGTATTTCACTAGAGTGCTGAAAGCATTAATCAAATTGTCCAAAGAGATTATTAGATCACCTTTCTTTGATGTTGTTCTGGAAGAGATTCTTGTTGATCCTAAACATAAACGCTACTTCAAGGTATATTTTTCTATCGATTTTAGACCATTAAATACATGAAACTGATAATCTTGTGTAACACTAGATTTTTATAAAATTACAGGGTTGCATTGGTGCTATTGATGGCATCCATATTAGTGCTTTCATCCCAGTGTCACAGTAGATCCCATTTAGAGGCAGGAAAGGGAGTACCACTCAAAATGTGTTGTGTGCTTGTTCATTTGATATGAAATTTACTTTCGTGTATGCTGGTTGGGAAAGATCTACTAATGATTGTCGGGTTCTCTCGGCAGCACTTGAGACTCCTCGACTACAATTTCCTCGAGCACCACTCGGTATTTACTGTGTCTATATGAATTAATTTTCTTTATGATTGTATAGCTATTGCATATCACAACAAATTTGTATATCTTTTTATAGGTAAATACTACGTGGTAGATTCTAGTTATGTAGCACTTCCAGGATTTTTAACTCCATTTAAAGGTGAACGGTATCATTTGAATGATTATAGGGGTAATAGAAGACGGCCTAGAACAGCCAAAGAACTGTTCAACCATAGACACTCTTCATTGAGAGGTCATTTGGGGCATTAAAAAATCGCTTCTTCATTTTGAGACACATGCCTCCATTTGCAATTTGAAAGCAAGCATTTATTGTAATTGCATGTTGTGATCTCCATAATTACATTCATGACCAATACAAGATGAACAAAAACTTTGCCCTATATGGAGATCTGAACTTCCCATTTGGACCTACACAAGAGGAGGTTGCAGATGATACATCACTCGAGGGAGTAGTTGAGATAAACATGATTAGGAAAAATATTGCAAACAAGATGGCAAGGGATCACAACATGGATGAGATTCCATGACTTTGTATTTCTGATTTTTGTAATGTGTTTGTAAACTATTATGAATACATTTCTTGACTTTGTATTTGTGACTTTTGTAATGTGTTTGTAAACTATTACAAATGCATTTTTGTTAATTGTATTAATGTCATTCCATTCTATATTATTTTATAGAAACACATCTTATCTATTTTGGTAAAGATGGATAATCATTGATGATCCTATAGTAATAGAAATTCGCTAAATTGTTAAGTTTTAGAAAAAGAAATTGACGTTCTTCGATTTACAAGTGTAGCTTGAGCGTACCAGTCATTCAGAGGGGTAAAATGCAAATAATCTCTAGCAAAAGCAAATGCTCTAGCCTTAAGAATTAATTGTATCTAATTAGACAACTTTATGCTTTTGATTAAAACAAACTTTCCTAAAGAGGGATGAAAAATAAAATAAAAGGATCTAGAAAAGATCTATTTTGGTTGCTTGAGTTGAGATTTGTGGTGAATGTTAAAACATAGCATCATTTTTCTTTTTATTCCAGCACACAATAATGGTCTCTTAACTATTAAAAAAATAAAATAAAATTGGGAATAGAAATCTTATTAATGGAAATATACAAAAGAGGAAAAAAGTTTATATGAACTAATCCTTAATGCAAATCTATAATTAGTGTAATGAGATTTTGATCTTGTCAATTTTATATAATCTCTAATCTATTATTCTAATCTCTTCATTTTTCTTTTTTCTTTTTTAAAATTAAAATTGGAAATAGAAATAGAAATAGAAATTTCGTGCAATTTTTTACCAAACGGATTTCTGTTCTTTTACTATTCCAGAAATAAAAATTTTGTGCAATTACCAAACGCGTTTTTTTTGCTCAGAAATTGTTTCCGGAATAGAAATAGAAAAGAACTATTTCTGAAAAGAAATTGTTCCGGTAATAGAAATGTTACCAAACGCACCCTAAATAGATGGATTAAAAAGTGTTTGGCAATGAAAATTTTTTATTGTAAGCTTTTTAAAAGTAGAAATTTTTCCAAAAGCAAAAATCACAAAGGAAATGTTCTAGTTTGAGACTATTTTTCTTATTTTCTTAGACTCGCAAGCCAAATCACAGCGCAAACAATCTCTACAAATAAATTTATTTAAAATGAAATGAATCTATTTATTTGCCTCAAAAAATAATACGGAGGCAAGAAATTTTTTATTCATCTTCATAATTTTGCATTTGCTTCTACCTTGACCTTACTCTTTTTTGAGACTGCATAATAGCGCTGGGAATATGGGGAAATGGATTATTTCATCTTCAATCAACAGCAAGGATCAATGCTAGGGTATGTACCGGGACAAATTTAATTGTAATTGCCCAAGTTGTGATAAATCAATGCATTCATTGACGATGTAGGGTAACTGACAAAAATTAAAAAAACGTTGTTGTGTACATAAATTGTGCACAACACAATTTAAAAAATATCTTTATGCTACAATTTAAAAAACAATCATTTTAGTATCAAAACTTTATGAACTAGTGATTTAGTGCCAAAACTTTTAAAAGTGTCTATTTTAATGACATCAGTGAGCTACATCAAATATTCAGTCACTGAAATTATTGTTTTTTTCAAATTGTGCACTTAAATAATTTTAAAAGTTTTAGGACCGAAATAGTGGTCGTATAATTGTGGTGCCATTGAACTTGTCCTTGTCTCATGTAGAGGCAAAACCACAAAACAATGAGGAAATTATAATGGAAAAGGAGAAGCTAGTAGTCTATTAAAAAAGAGAGAGGAAGGTCTGCCTGGGAGGCCCATTCAGCGTTTGCCTTTCATGTCTCCGAAAAGGTGATGAATTCCTAGGTGGGTCCCCGGAATTGGGAACTAGCCCACCTTATCCTAGAATTGAATTGAATTGGATGGATGGATTGGTCCATTTTTTGGGTGGATCCAGGAACTTGCGGTGCTTAATATTCTTTTTTCCTATTCCTTGCGGTCGCTCGGAGAATTGAGAGAAATGAAGAAAGGTTGTCATATCTAGATCTAAGCACTGGATTATGACCTTAAAACAGCTAAAAACAAAGGGAAAAATGAAGTCCCCACCTTTCACGTATCTGAGATTCAAATCGTGGATGTGGATGAAGAACACAGTAGAGATCTACATGGGGGAAGGGGGGATGACGATCGTGGCATGGTGGTTGAGCCTGGTGAGGCGAGATCCAAAGGGAATGCCGGAGATGTCGTACTGGATGAGACGGTAGACATTGACGTCGGTGGTGGCATTGTAGAGCTCTGCCTAGTTGACTAGCACAAACACAAGGGCGATGATCAAGTACATGGACTCGAGCGCTCGGCGGCCCTTGCTTCTTCATCACCATGTGATTAGGGAAGGATCTAGACTTACAAGCAAGATAGAGAGGGGGCAAGAGAGAGACGCGAACAAGATAGACGAGGCCTGGGGTGGGAGAACGTATGTGTGAGAGGGGGACCATTCCTTTTGCTCGCCCTAAGTCTCTAGTTCCATCAGGACTGCAAAATACAGCAATCTGAGATTGAAGCGTGGGGGCTCCGGGCTCGGCTTAGGCCCAAAAAGTACATGGGCCGGGCTAGCACGAGGCAAAAGACGGTCGGACAAATACGGCTCCGTTGGGGCCCACTAGCGATAACATTTTTTATATCACGAATTCCAACCTTTGGGAAGTCCAAAAGTCCGTACCTGGGAAGCGCCTAGGGTTCGCACGTCACCACGTTCGTGTCTTTCCAACCTGGCGTAAGAGGAAGATGTCGCGGTCCTCGGAGTCGCCGTCGCATCACGTGCTCTCTCTCTCTTTCTCCCTATCTCGTCCTCTTTAATATTCATTGTCTAGTCAAAAACCTGATGCCACACCGCACGCCCTTCTCCTAACCTGAAAAACGGCGACCGCGACCTACCACCCACACTTGCCTTTCCACGCCGATTATTTTTATATTTTTATATTTTAATATTTACGTCGACAGGAAAACGTCCTGGACGCTACATATTCTAGCCATGCCCCACGCGAAACCGACTGAACTGATTGCGGGTGACTTGGATCGATTTGATAATTTACTTGAGGTGGACTCGTTCGGTTTGAGCTGTGCTCCTTGAGTCAGACCTATTTCGAGCTCAACAATTCTCATTTAGATTCGTTGGCTTAATCAAGTTTCTTTTATTTTCTTTCCATATAAGTTTTCATTAATTAAAGAAAGTCGTAATTATCCTAAAAAGTATGTAATATAAAAGCCGGCACAATTTGATTGTAGTCTAGTTACTGGAGATTTCAATGTGGTTGATTGGAGCTCAAAATTATATGATACATAGGCAAACACCAAATACAATGAGAATTGGTTGATTGCTAAAAAAAAGACATCTACCAAGATATTTTCCTTATATGCATTAAAATATTTAGGACCAAATGCAAAATCAAAAGATTTGGCTATCACACAATATAGACTTTTTATTTATAACTTTTTTGAGATATTAGAATATCTACTGATGATGCAAATTATAAATGATGTGGATTGACATAAATGTCAAACCTAATTCAAACATTCCCATTGTGATAAATTGCCAAAAAAAGGACATCACAATTTTATATCTAGATATTTTCCTTATAAGCATCGGGATGCGTCTTTGGATGTGGATTTGAGAAATATATAGTCATAAATTTTTTTATTACTTGAGTTTCCTTTTAAAAATTACTTACTTGAATATTGTGGGAAATTTCCCTTTTATCGAAAAATTCGAGGCGATGACTTGCCCCATCCAATTAGCAAAAGAATGCAAAGACAATGTTGTGGGATCTTTGTTCTTATTTGGAGCGACACCCGATCGACCAATCGAGAGCTCCAGCTCAGAGAACTTGGGATCAAGGCTACGATTTCGAAGAGGAATTTTGCTCAGAGCTATTGCAACGTGATTGGGTTCTCCACTCAAAGCACTCGCATTTGATTACGCAAGGTTCGCATTCTCTAGTGCCGCGAACGACTTGTGGACCTACACCACCTGTCATCAGCACGACAGCTCTGAATTTCTAGCAATTCATTCATGGCCTCAGCGTCGTCCATCATTTTCTAGCCAATAAAGTAAAGAATCGTCGTCGGCATCGTCGTCATTTTCTCATTAAGCTTAAGCGTTGCGGAGGAATAATTTGAATTTGATGCTTCTGCTACTACTCACAATTGCCATGTCGATCGAAGAGTGTCTACTTTCAACTTCTAGCTTCTTTAAGAAAAAAACCACAGTGAACTTAAATATCTTTAAATAAAGCTGCATAAGGCAAATAGTTAGAAAAATCACGAGTGGAGGAATTGAAATAAATGATTTTTAATCAATTTGACAATCAAATAATCGGAAAAATGTTAAAATACTCAAGTGAGTCTTATATAAAACATATAACACTTTTAGTGTTTATTTCCCTTTTTAGGTAATTTAAAATTTTCTCTTTACATTAGTTAGCATCCATTTATTATACTTCGTTCATAAAAAAAAAACTTTCTTTATCTCAAAAATATTATAAATGGAGATAGTGTTTGAAGTTAAAACCTTCCCATATGGGAATGGGAAAGTGATGTGTTCAAATCTCATATTCTCGTAGGGTTGGGGTGAAAATGATTTAATTATAAGTGCGGGTTTCGATTTTTACTTCTTGTAAGGAGGTAAGATAAAAGTTTAAGAGTAAGAGTTAAAGTATGAATCAAATATGACCGATAAAAAAAAAATTAAAAAGTACAAACAAAGCTATAAAATAAGATGTATCGCATGCTTGAGATTAGGCAAACTAAAGAACCTCATGCCTTATGAGACTTCCTAAGAGGGTTCAAATGCTTTTTTTAAATTCATGAATCAATTTAATCATCGATATTTACTCAAGTGGTCACCTTCTTACTTGAAAAAGGGAATGCGAAAGAGTCCATCTTTCTAACCGTTGAGACGAAGATGTATGAGTGACGGAGCATAATTTGTCAATATACACACGGTGACCGGTAATATAAATAGAGAATTCGATCTGACAAAAAAAATAATTAATTAATTTCATTGACTCGAAGTTCGTGATTCCTGTCTGCTTGAGCGCGATACCGTGGATCTTACTAGAAACACCGTGCACCGGCGTCTTTGGTCGCCGAGTGAGACGCACGAGGAGCGCTACTTAACTCCCCTTGAGCCTCGTGTCAAAAGTTTCCGGTGGCGGCGGTGGTGGTGGAATCGGATTGGTCACTTTCCCCTCGCTATATATATATATATATATATACATAAAGTCTTTAGAGAACGGCATATTCTCTCTCGCATTTTATTTTATTTTATTTTATTTATTTCCATATATATAATATTATCATAAGGTCCGAAGTGGTCGACAAGGCGCATTAGTCTAAACCCACGTTCGTCTCCTTCGGTGGATTCACGCCAACTTCGATCGAAGGACCTTTCTCTCTCTTTCTCTTCTCCGTCGAAATCTTCCTCCCCGAATTCGATCTCCGGCGGTCCAGCAAGATGCATTCCAATCACCTGCTTCTCGAGGAGCCTATCAGGATGGCCTCGATCCTCGAGCCGTCCAAGGCCGTGAGTTCTCTCCCCGCTCCCCCTCTTCTTGCTGTCTGGTTTGGTTCCGTTCTAGATCGATTCGCGTTCCTCGCTTTATTGGCTGTTTGGATCTGCGGCCGATTCGATTCTCGTCGGCGAGGAGTGTTTTGGTTTGTTGTTGCGGCTGCCCAACCGGCCCTCGCTTCGATCGTGATTGTTTTCTCACAACCCTTTTTTCTTTTTCCCTCGTGTTTCTTGATGCGCAGAGCTTTTTTCCAGCTATGACAAAGATCGTGGGGACTCTCGGTCCCAAGTCCCGATCGGTTGAGGTTATTTCCGGTTGTCTCAAGGCTGGAATGTCCGGTAATTAGCTTGTATTTTTGAGTTCTGGTGCTCGGAATTGGATGGTTTCTGTTGATTGTGGCGGGAATTAGGGTGTTGAGTTTCTAGCTCGAAGGTGGTTGAGGGAGTTATGATAGCGTCTGACGCCCTTTTGTTTGGACAGTGGCTAGATTCGACTTATCTTGGGGGAATCCCGAGTACCACCAGGAGACTTTGGAAAATTTGAAGGCCGCCATCAAGGGTACCAAGAAGCTTTGCGCTGTAAGTTCCTTATGGCGACTCTTGTGCTTTTAAGTTTATAAAGGTAACACCTTAACGTTGAGACACTGACAGAATTTTTTTGTTGGGTTAGTTGGTGTTGCTGGTTTTCATCTCTTTATTTATCAACTAAGTTTTCGATTAGTAGGTGAAAAAGATGTCATTTTGATGGGACATATTCAAAGTAAATTACAGAGGCCATGCAGGCGGTCTCTATTTCCCCACTTTTTGTGGACATTACTGATTCAGTGCTCTTTGAGCGCTGTTGGTGTTACTGTTAGTTACTCAGTGGAGGGGTACATTTGTGAGCTAGTGATTCCTATTGCGTGTGCATTCACAGTTTCACCCATGCTATGTCTCGCAACCTAGAGGGAAGAAAAAAGAAAAGAAAACACCCATAGATTTAAATTTTTGCACTGCTTCCTTCTAGTAAAAATTTCCTAATTTTCATAATTTTCCATTTAAAATTTCTTTTTTACCACTCTCCAAACATAGCCTTACTCTTCTTTTGTGATCTGTCTTTAATGAGTTTGAGATTAATGGAGGAGTTTTGAGTTTACCCTAGTTTTGTTTTTCATCAGGTTATGCTGGATACAGTTGGCGCTGAGTTGCAGGTGGTTAACAAAAGTGAAAAGTCCATTTCACTGCAGGCTGATGGTGTTGTTGTCTTGACCCCTGACCAAGAAAAAGAGGCCTCTTCAGAGCTATTGCCTATTAATTTTGATGGATTGTCGAAGGTACTAATTTAATTTTGATCTTGTTGTCATATTGCTGGACATTCCAGTTTTGCTTTGTTTGTTGAATGTACTCTTGTGTGAGCAGTTTGAATGTGTTGCTGATTTTCTTCTGTGGATGAAAAGTTTGCAGTTGGTCTTTTGAGTTTCAATTCAAAAAATGCCTTCTTGATAGAATTAAGACATTGCTGATGGAAAACTCACGTGAGAAATTATCAGGGCAGGATCATGTATTTTCTTTACATGTTCATGAGCCTTGTGTAGTCAGCTTTGAGTTGATGAAGAAATAATTAATTTGGCCCTCCCTATGAATTCAATCATTGTTTTATTTTTACAAACCTTGTGTCATTGGCATGTCTTTTCACAGATACTTCTTGAATTAATGTTCAGTATCTGGGAAATATGTGTGTGAATGGATAATTTTTGGGAGTGGGAGGGTGGTTTTCATGATGATATATTAAAATGTTCTGATATGTGAGAGACTTTGGGTATGCCAGGACTGTTCTGGACGTAAGCTCACATCTTCATGGTTATTTTGCTCTATTACATGCCTAAACATATTCATTAGTTCATCTTTTAATTTGGATGATACTTTCCCCAGTTTGAAAAAACCCAATGTTTTTCTTTGTCTATTGCAGGCAGTGAAGAAGGGAGACACCATTTTTATTGGTCAGTACTTGTTCACTGGAAGTGAAACAACTTCTGTATGGTTGGAGGTATGAAAGATCAATACTTATCAATTTTATACTGGTGATGTGTTTTTACGTTTTCTCATGTTTTAACTTTAGTGTCGTGACTAATATGTTTGACTATGTGTGAGCAGGTGTCCGAAGTAAAAGGAGATGATGTGGTTTGTGTGATAAAGAACTCTGCTACATTGGCTGGATCACTATTTACTTTGCATGGTTCTCAAATTCGTATAGAGCTGCCTACACTTTCTGATAGGGACAAGGAGGTTTGTTGCTTTAGATTTTACACATAGTACAGTAATAACTATGATAAAAACAAAGCAAGTCTTCTTTTGCTAAGTTTTTGGCTATATAAATCTTATTACAATGTTGCACTTGGCCCTATGTTGGACAGTTAGCTTTTCCTTGTGCTGTTCTCTATTGTTTACCCTGGAAATTATTTTTGGTAAATTCAGGTTATAAGCACATGGGGAGTTCAAAATAAAATTGACTTCCTCTCACTGTCGTACACCAGGCATGCTGAAGATGTCCGCCATGTAAGGGAAAAAAGTTGTTATCTGCCCGCATTTTTTAACAATAAGTTTTATTTCTTAAATCACAATGTTTCTAGCAGTTCTGGGAAATATTGGAGTAACAGGATTTTCTTTGTTATGATGCAGGCACGTGAATTTCTTTCCAAATTGGGTGACCTCAGTCAGACTCAGATTTTTGCAAAGATAGAGAATATAGAAGTGAGTGCGTTGTAAGAGAAGGGTTATAGTTTGTTGGAAAATTGACCATTTATTTACTATCTGTTCATTCTGTCTAGGGTTTGAATCATTTTGATGAAATCCTCCAAGAAGCTGATGGTATCATTCTTTCCCGTGGAAATTTGGGTATTGATCTTCCACCTGAGAAGGTAAGAGATAGTTGAGATGCTTTATGAGTTTCTGATCCTAATTAAGTGCTATTGTAAGCTGCTTACATGTATTAATTGACAGTGTCTCCTTATATGTGAAGATGATATGCTTAGATAATTCAGTAACCTTTGTAATGTAGCATACAAATGCTGAATACTTGTCTATGGTAAAAATGATCATATCATTTGATGCATGGATCTACATAAAGATTAGTAGATCCTAGAAATGACATTATCTTTTGTTTTTTGTTCTGTCTATTATAAATTTTGACTGTGTTGTGTAATGTTCGATTTATTTGCAAAAGCCGCAGAGAGCTATGAAATTGATTCTTGGATATAGTTGTCTCAAATATCTCAAGGTTCCAAATTTAGACTTATAATCAATGGAGATTATATGATCATATAGGCTTTCATATTTATCATCTCATGCTGTTCTGTATGACGTGGTCCTGGCTAGATTCTGTGGAGCTTTTTTGTGAAGGCACTGTTACTAAGAAATTCCCTTTTTCCTTCCTACTCAAAGATCTGCCTACTTATCTGTTTTACCTTTTTGTTAGGATATTTTCCTGGATAGATCTTGGGTGATTCTCATTGCTAATCAGTTCTCTTACTTTTCTAGGTGTTTTTATTTCAAAAGGCTGCTGTTTATAAATGCAACATGGCTGGGAAGCCTGCAGTAGTTACTCGTGTTGTGGACAGTATGACAGATAACCTGAGGCCAACTCGTGCTGAAGCAACTGATGTAGCTAATGCTGTATTGGATGGTGTGTAGTTAGTTCATTAACCACAAAGAATTGTAGACTGTGATTTATTCTGTCTCTCCTTAAGGAGGCAATGGTGGAAGTATTCCTGCTCTTTCTTCTTTCTATTATTCTGATGCTCAAACTATTGAATGTGCTTGCAGGGACTGATGCAATTCTTCTTGGTGCTGAAACTTTGCGTGGATTATACCCTGTTGAGACTATATCAACTGTTGGTAGAATTTGTTATGAGGTAGGTCATCTTCTTTTAAGTACATCTTGTTCAGACAACAGTACTGTACTACTTGCATTGTACTCATACTTGTATCGGTAGTCTATGAATGTAAAGCTACTCATTTGTAAAGTTTGTCATTTTCATTATGTACTTCTGCACATGCCTCGAAAAGTTACTTCCTCCCATGCGCAAAATGAACTTGTTTGGAGAGATGGGTTCTTAGAATGACTGGGTTGACTGTCATTTTCTGTTTTGAGTTTAGAGTGACACTTAAACGGGATGGGAATTTTTTGTAGCTGCTCGACAGATAGATTTTATTTTTCTTAATTTTGGGGGGGGGGGGTTGGGCATTTGTTAGATGTTTAAGCATGCACACATTCAAAGTGGCTATGCTCAACAGTGAACTGCAACAGTGCTTCCAGATAATTGCCTTGATTGTTACAGGTGATTTTGATTTGGTCTGCTCAGTCCAAGAGCTGAAAAAGCAAACTAAGTGAACAGTTTGGTTTTTTCGACTGAGCAGTTTGAATCTTTTCATTTACTTTCACTAATCAATAGAATAATGGAATGCAAGTGTAGGTATCAATATCGTGTTCAACTCTTTTATTAAGGAATCAGCCTTTGTGCCTGTTGAAATCGAAACTAAAACAAATCAAATAGTTTGATTATCAGAAGTCTGCCTCTACCTGATTTTACATGTAGACTGTCGCACCTCACAGCTCCTAGGCCTAGAATGATTTTCAAATATTGCTCTATTAAGATCCTTTTTCTTGGTTTGGGGGACATTGTCATAGTGAAATGATTCAGTCCTCAGATGGTGAGAGTTTGGAAGTTAAAAAGTGCATATTTATCACTGATTTCTTCTTTATTTATTCCTCATATATATACAAAGTAACCGGGATTGTGACCTCAAATTAAATAGGCTGAGAAGGTGTTCAATCAAGATCTTTATTTCAAGAAGACTGTCAAGTATGTTGGAGAACCAATGACCCATTTGGAATCTATTGCTTCATCTGCGGTATGCTATTGGTTTCTTCTTTCATCATTTTCTGATACATGCTTGTAGACTATGCTCTTTACTTTCACATGGAATAATTGTGACTGGATCATTTTGATTTTTCTCAGGTACGAGCAGCTATTAAGGTGAAGGCATCTGTTATTATATGTTTTACTTCTTCTGGAAGGGCTGCAAGGTACCCTTCTGTCGATCTCTTCATCCCTTCATTTGTAGATTGTTTCATTTTTCTTCTTGTTTTATAATTCTTGTTGTATGAATGGACATTTAGCCACATTTTCAGAGCTAAATCTTATTCCATGACAGAATAATGAGATGTCCTTAAAATCTCCATGAAATTGCAGGTTGATAGCTAAGTACAGGCCAACAATGCCTGTTTTATCAGTTGTCATACCTCGTCTAAAGACAAACCAACTTAGGTGGAGCTTCAGTGGTGCTTTTGAGGTATGCTCTTGCTCTTCCTTTCTTTATGGTCTTTTCACTGTTATGGTTGTCTTGTCAGTTAATTTCCATTGACCTAAATGGTACACATATTGGAGAAAAATAAATGGAAGAAATGCAGGTTATAATTCGTTTGGGAAGGTAAGTGGGGTCATAGCAGCTGTTTCCAGTTTTTCCTTTCTTTGCCAACTATTTCAATGGCATTCACTAGCTGTTATTCTTTAACTTATTAGATACTTGGTAATTTTTGGTTATGATAATATATTCACTTTTATATATACATCCCTTACCTTGCTTACTAAATCTACATTTTGCATTTTAAGCTTTACTTTTCAATAATCTTGCGCACAACACAAGTATGTTAATTAGTGTTAGAAATTTATAGCAACAAATGCCTAATGTGATTCCTTTATGTTTTATTTTGCACAAATGTTCTTAATGCTCTAAGGGACAGGCTGTTAGATTCACTGTTCAGCATCATGATATGCTACTACAGAAAGATGTATCCTATCTCTCCATTTTCTGTCAGTAGGAGTATTAACTCGTTTGTTTGATGAGGAGGTACCACCTGATGGAAGATGTGGCAGCATATATGGAGAGAAGGAAAATGATTCTGCTTTGCCTGATCTGTCCACTTGGGCACTTTGTTGGGGGAGGGAGAAGAGAAGGAGGTTGTTGCTGGGGGGAGGACAAAAGAATGAGAAATAGAACAGGCAAACTAAATACATGGTTGAAGAAACAAAATGTATAGAACACTTGCAGTGGAGTCATGACCCTAAGCAATATAGAAGATTCTAATACTGTGTTTGCCAAATTAGGGAACATGGGGGGAACAGAAATTTGGGATGTAAAGTTAAAAAACTTTGGGAGTAGGGAAAGGATAGAAGATTTAAAATATTGTAGATTTTACATTTTCCTCACCCACCTTGCTCCCAAACATAGCATAAATATTAGTGTTTCACACAAACATGTTTGGTTGACCGCAAGCGTGTTGCCTGCATGCTTCTCTGTTTTTCTCTTGTAAGAAAACAAACTTATGGCTAATCTTTCTACTTAATTAGATAATTGATATTGTGATGGTTGATCGCCTTATGAAGCTGCCTTGCTTTGCATAGGTCATACACGCTTTTTCCTAACTATTATCTGGGTCAAATTACTATTGTTGAGTGATAACAGTAGCAGAAGATGCTCTTTTATGTTTAGCTGTCATTGTTGATGATTTGGATTTTGTTTGTTTAGCATTAAAGTATAAGTAGAAATTAATATGAATTTATGTGTCAACATTATATGTTATTGTTTTGGTTTGAAAAAGAGTCAGTGTGCGGCGCGTGTGCCATGAGAGATTAAGTAAAAAGTAAAAGTTAATTTAGAGACATGTCAGTAGGCTATGTTTGGTAAAGGGAAGAGGGAAGGACGAAAATTTGGAGAGAAAATGATGAAAAATATAAAATGAGAAAAATAAATTGTACATGTTGCAGAGGATGCAAATCACAGACATCCTTTATTATCTGAGTAATGCATCTGATGCATGGAGCTACAAGCGTCCTTTCTTTCACTTATCCAATACTGGTGGCATAAGTTCACGCTAAAAATGTCTTTGTATCAATATCTCAATTGAGTATGCATTAGTCTATTGCCAAATAAAAGAACCTGCAGGATAGCTTGTGAAAACTTATGAGCAATCTGATATTGGTGGCAGTGTACACTTCTTGTCCTTCTAGTTTTATTTTTCTCTAAAAGTGTTTAGTTTTTGTTTATATATTCTCTTTTTTTATTTGCTTTATTAATGAACTATTTAAGTACAATTCTCAGGCAAGGCAATCACTCATAGTAAGAGGTCTCTTCCCCATGCTTGCTGATCCTCGGCACCCTGTGAGTTATATAATCTCTATCTTTTGATTCTATGTTGCAGTTAAGTGCATTTTGTTTACATTCAGCTGAGTATATGTACCCATTTTAATGCATTTGTTTCTGTTCTGTAATCTATAAATGACGTTGCTCTCCTTTTATTTTGAAAATTCTTCAAGTTCATCTATCTGACACTATTGCAAACGAAAGACACCAGCCTTGTTTTAACTTCAGCATTGAGGGATATTCACATATACATAATCCTGGTATCGATGGAAAACACTGCAACTTTCTGCACATATATACAAAAGTGAAGAAAAGAACTCAAGGTTCATCTCTAAGAGACATAGTTGGATGTATCTTATAATTGCGTTATGGGATAAGGCAAATAGCATTGTAAGGAACTTTAAGGAAGACTTGAGTGAACCTCCAGATAGTTGATACTAGCAATTACAATTTTCAAGCTAGAAAGTTGGATTTGGTTGTTAAACTTGCCTTCTTTGTTGATTTTCCTAGTAGGAGGATAAATGCCGGGATGGATACATAATGATATGCATCCCCCACTAACTCTAGCAAAAAATATACAAAGTATGATACTGCACTGATTGCTACGTCCTTCCGTTGGGTGAGGCTAGAATCCTACTCTTTAGGTGATTTGTCCTGAGATTGTGTAAACAATTGCATCTAATTATGTATCCTAGATGCTACGAATATTTTCACACAAAGTTTGCCAGCAGAACGCAAGACAATGTTGTATTCTTTGTGTTTACTGCAACTTCTTCTGAACATTAGTTTGCTTTGTTATCCTGACAATGGGGTCCACTGGATGTGGTAATATTCCTGTCCCGATGCATATGGGATAGTTGAGGGAGCTTATATGCTTGGGTTCATGGGTAGCTCCAGGAGAAAGTGCAAACCTTATTAATTTGTCTTTTTGTTCATCTTAGTCCTTCTCGCTCCTTGTTTTAGTGACTTAAGGAAGTTTTGTCAACTTTGCCTTTGTGTATTTCTGTGGTTGAGTGTCGTTTTCTTATGGTTATTGGCATTTTGAAGTTTCAAATTTGCTTGTATTTTTCCTATGGAGAACGTTAATCTTTAGACTGATTATTTTCACATTTTCTGTTGCCCCTTATTTGAATCGTGACCTTCCTCTATCTTTCACTCATGGCATACTTATTATTCTGTCATAGCCTGATTATGAGGCAGTTGATTGGATGGAGAAACAAAAAAATGTGGTAGATATTCTTGTTTTCTTCATCATCTCCTCTCATGGAGGAAATGTCTTTTAACTGCTTTGCAGGCGGAATCCACAAGCGCGACAAATGAATCGGTTCTGAAGGTTGCTCTTGATCATGGAAAGACATCTGGAATTATAAAGTCGCACGATCGCGTTGTGATTTGCCAGAAAGTTGGAGATGCTTCTGTGGTTAAGATTATTGAGCTCGAAGATTAATGCATACTATCAACCTCTTTACTGAAAGGGGAAAGAAGAAAGGAGAATCTTTGTCCAGAAATTTAGGGAATCTCGATGGTCTTTTGCTCTGTGTTACCCCGAGATAATGATGACTTGGAAGGGGGTTTTGGAGGTTAGATTATGATCTGACCTGTGTTGAGGAATACTTGATTTTTTTATTTCATATTGAAGCAAGTTAGGGAGGTGACTGACTCTCATATGTCGTTCCAAGCGTCAAATGTTATCCTTACATAAAATCACGGAAACTCTCAAGGGATTAAATTTACTACGCACGTTTCTGTTGCGATTTCTTGCGTCTGGGAGCTGTTATCCATTTCACCTTTCCTAAAGCTTACGATGAGATTTAATTTGATTTTCACTATTTTCTAGTGATTTTTTTTTTAATTTTCCATGAGATTCCTTCCGATAAGCTACGGGGAATATAAAAAAAAGATCACCAAAAAAAGGATGCCTGATCGTTTAAATTAAAAAATTCCTCAATTTTATTTCTTCTTACTGTTATCTCATTAAACAATTGGGGTGGCATTTATCATTTATGCATCGCGTGCATCTTGGGTAATCTAGGGTTGAAGTCAACCTCTTTAACCCATGAACTCATAAATAATTCTTCTGCAGTCCTGGTGCGCTTCAAGTTAGAAATTAGTTGTGGATCCCTGTGCAACGCACGAGATAATCAACTGATCGCACTGATAATCACAAGGTCAGTTGCACAAAACATTTATTGATTGGTTTGATTTGAGTCAATATAATTATTGTGATAGGTTATGGGCATTAAACTCTACATCTGTGGAATCTTGCCGATTCATAAAGTTAACTTTAGACATAACATTCATCTAATATATTTAGCAAGTGGTATTGGCCATGTAATTGAGTTTAAAAGACTCATAAATTTGTCGCAGATTATCAGCCAATCAATACAAATTTAACAGTGGATTCCAGAACGCAAGTGCATCGTTAGATCTTTTGTATATGTTTAAACGTTCCCATAGCAAGTCAAGACGTCTAGTTTGATTCATCTAAACTTTTGGATCTTATGTAGTCTACCGTGTTTGAAGCGTTGTTGAGTGCATGAATGTGCATGCGATAACTTGCTCGCTTGCCATGGTGGCTGATTTCTTCAGCCGCCGCCTCAATTACTTGCGCAGGTCAACATCTGATGCTGCAGGGAAAATCAAGGTTCTCTTCCCCCTCCTGAAGCTCAAGGGCAAAGATGAATACGCGTGGAACGATGAACAGAATCAGGCTTTCGAAAAGCTCCAGCAATACTTGTCAGAGCCCCCACTAGTGCCACCTAATCTTTAGCAAGCCCTTCGAACTTCGCGTCTCTGCTTCGATGGACTCAGTTGTGCTCTGTTGGCTTCAAGAGGATGGGGAGAAGCGTGTTCTATACTAGTAGATTCTTGAGCAGAGCGGAATGTTACTTGTTCTCCTATAGAGAAACTATGCCTTCAAATGGGTAGATCAAGTAAGACCTGATCTGACTTAATTTGACCTGTTTAATACATGTTTATGAGATTCACATTTGATGATCTATAATTGGCCCAACCCAAATTCAAATTATGTCCGACTCGATCCATATTTAACCCATCTAGAAAACCTCATACCCACTCATTTAATCTATTTTAATTTCTTCATGTAAATGTTTTTTGTTTTTGATAAAATTTTATATCAAATTAAAAAAATTAAAAACAAAAAGTTGTCAAATACAATTCCTCTTCATGAGATAATCTTGTTGTCCTTAAACTTGGCATGTCGAACTTTGTGACCTCAATTACTTTAATGCGTAATGTAACATGTAAAGTAGTGTATTTAGATTTTTTTTTATTTGTAATCGATTTAGTGTTGTTTACCTATAAACATACTTGCTTATGAACGTTTTGGACTGGACAAGATTTTTGGATTGTCTTCCTCACGTCGGCTAGGATCGAAACTTTAGAGCCTAGAGCCTCGGCCGGCATTGCTCATGTTTCCTGAAGCGAGAGAGAGAGAGAGAGAGTCCTATGAAAATATTAGGAAAGTAATTATCAAAGCTACACAGAAATGACAGGAAAGAGTTAGGGAAATTTCACTTTGTATATATAAGCCTCTTTGTCTTTTGGGGCTAATCTAAAAAAAAAAACAAAAAATTTAGGTCAAATACCAAATCTGGCCCAACTTGTGAAAAATCACAAATTTTAGGTTGAGTGCCAATTTTGGCTCTAACATTTTTTGTTTCGTAAAAAATCACAAACTTTCGTTATTTCACCAAGTTAAGGAGTACCAACTTTGGAAGTAACCCTCGTCTCTTATGACATGCTGTTTTGAGGAAGCAGGCAAAGGACAAATTGAACGTCAATTTAAATTACGTAATATTTATTGTATTTAGTTATTGTTATTTGTTGAGTATTTATTAATATTGAAAAATCTGATGGAAGGGTTTTAGAGTGACAGGCCCATTTGTGAAGAGAATGAAAAGCCAAGGGTTGGGACCTTTTCTCTGAGAATTTGGCACTTGAAAAGTGCATAATCATTTACGCTTATGAGGCTAGTCTATATGAGTTAAATATGGGTTATTTAAACAATCCATCATGCTCGACAAAAAAAAAAAAAATCCATCATGACCCATTTCACTGGGCCTCATTTTTTCATCAACCCATTTTGATCCACTTTGTTGCTAAATGAGTTACCCATTCTAGTAGGGGCTTGTTAAATATGAGTTACAAAATCAGTTTACCAAAAAAAAACAAAGTTTCTCTTAAATAAATTGATGCATTACTTGCTTTTTGTAATACGGACCATACGGTTGCTCATTCAGATATCATCAAAATTCATCATTCAAGTCCTTTACTAACTAGTCAAAAAAAGACAAAATCTCATAGCAATACTATTCACCGGTACCATACACAACTTGCATATTACTAACTTCAGCACGTTAATGAAGAAGTCTTTTCACTAGTTAGGTTTTTCAACAGGCTCCGATCCTTTTTTTGGGTTTAGTATAAGGAAGTACTCCCGTCAAATTGGACATCAGGCATTGACGGACAATTATTTCTAGTGAATAAACTTGCGTCCTGTATCAAATTTGAATGTATGGGGTCCAACTCATAGGGAGGACAGCCAGACGTGCGTCATCTGCATTTCTTTATGGAAATGGGAGAAGTTGCGCTGCATGCTTGAAAATCGATGGGGCACCAACCAACCTGTATTACTAAAAAGTCAACATCATCATAATCAATTCTAAAGTCAAAACAGAAAACCCAAACGGACTTTCGATCCTCATGTATGCACGGGTCTTGCGTATGCATGATTCATGCGCGTGCATCTTTCTTCATCACGGGCATCATATATAAAAAAACTGGAGGTTCGTTTGGAGCTTGCTTTTTCTCTTTCGGGCATGTTAGCCTTTGACTTTCGGAATCAAAATTGTGCACGCGAGGAGTCATCGATGGCAAGCGGCATGAAATAGAAGACGCACGAGATTATTTAACATCCGAATCTTTCTAGCAACACTCGACGCAAAATCAGAAGGAAGAGCAAGGACAAGGACAAGACGGCACACGTTATGTCATCCTTTGGTCGAATTTTGTAGGAAATGGATTTTTTTGTTAAGCGTCTCTATTGTACTTGTTAAGCAAATAATTGACAAAATTTTGTTGGTTCGGAATCCGTAAATTTCGTCGTGCTATATATGTGTCATCGATGGTGTGATATCGAACTATTTTATTTTTAGTATGTTTAAGTGTGTGTTCCAAAATACTCTTTACAATGAACCGTAAAAATATATTTAGCTCACAGAATTTAAAATGATGGTTTTCAAATCGGTAATTCTGGTAATCATTGCTCAGTTATCCAAGTGTTGTTATTTGTGCCATTTGGTTTTCCCTTAAGTTTTTGTGCACATTTTTAATTTTCAAAATTCATACAACCAAGTCCTTCTTTTCACCTATTGTTACTAACCGAGAATATTATAAATAAAATTCTAAATCTATTATATTTGTATCGAATCAATCTTAAACCCCTCATTTTATTCAATTTAGTCCCAAATATTTTGACAATTTATCAATTCAGTTATAAAATTTTCAATTACACTAATTTAATCCTAAAAAATTTGACGATTTGCTAATTTAGTCATTTCGGTTAATTTTGATTGAAAATCGCTATCGTGACGGTTTAGTCAATATCGAGCGATGGGCATTGGTTATCATATGTGGCATAGTGACAATTGGCACTAACGTGGACAATTTTGAAAAAAAATTCTGATTTTTTTATTCCCTAATCCTAGGCCGACAAGGTCATCGGCCGATCCTCACTGGTCATAGGCGAGGGCCACACCCTTGTCCACATCTAGGCAAGAGTCACAACACCCTTGTCGGCTAATTAAGAACTCATCACCCTTGATTGTGGCAACCGAGGGTTGTGACGCCCTCGCCTGATCATGCTCAAGGTTAAGAAAAAGAATAAAAAAATCAGAAAAGAAATTTATAATTTATGTACATAAGTGATTTTTGGTCAAAATTAACCGGAAGTATTACATTGATATAATTAAAAGATTTATCACTGAATTAACAAATTGTTAAATGATTTAAAATAAAATTGGCTAAATTGAAAACTACGATTAAAGTGATATAAGTGCAATCAATTTAGTATTCCATTTTCGCGTTACTAACTGCATCAAAACGTTACTAATCACATTAAAATACCAACGTGACAAAATTTGGACGTGCGGTGCCACGTGTCAACATATAAACAAAGAAGACAAATTATGAGAGAGAGAGAGAGAGAGAGACAGACAGAGATCCATTCTTTGGCTAGGTGCCAGAAAGTGTCTTGGAAACAATCTTCGTCGCCAAACTTTGCACAAGATTGGTGTAGGATGGCAAGAAAGTGTCGTCTGGCACTCGAGGTAGGCCCTCGCATTTATGGTGCAAAAGGGTCATTGAGTACATGCCATTTTGCTGGCACAGCAACATTGACTTGTCGTCCAGAATAAACAAGTAACAAAAACAGCTTTGCGAATAAGAAAGGTCAATTGCACTAATTTGATTTTTAGCGGTAGCATCGAAGAAATTACACTCCTTTTTCTTTTTAAATTGTTATCATCCAGGAATTTGAACTACTACTCTTCTAGTGGTAAAAAAAAAAAAAACCTACTATTCTTCTAGTTTCAGGAAGTAAATAATTCCTTTTTGCCATTTTACCTTCATTTTGTGCTTTTTCTTTTTCTATGATGGCTCCAAGTTTAGCTTCCATGCCACGAAAGATGAGTGCCTAGTAAGGGAATCTAAAAAACTTTGAGCCAGATATTTTGGATTTTCTCAAGTTGAGTCTCTTTCACGTTTAGATGATAGGTTAAAAAATTGAGCATTGGAAGGGTTTGGGTACTGATTCGAATCCCAACAAACTTGAATGTGTCTCTTTGTCTATTTGCACTCACTAGAATAACGAGGATAAGAGGCGACAACAATAGAGAGAGATTATGGTTTTTAGACTTTATGAAATTGGTTTCAAATTCGGTCCAATACATCCAGTTCATGAGTGGTTTTTCATTTGGAATCAATAATTGGATTGATTTTCAAGGCGGTCCGATCCAGTTCCCAAGTGGAACCGATTCGATTACTTAGGCCTATTATGTAGGCAAACTTCAATCTCATGAAATATCCACCGATTTCATCAATTAAATTGGAGTCAAAATAAAAATTTAATTCAATGGTAAGCATATCATCAAAATTAGATTAATCATAAGTTTTACAATTATGTCAATGCACTCTTAAACCTTTTCTAAAATATCTTTGATGTGAGGATTGATAATTTTGGTCATCCCGTGTGACAAGCTAATGTGGATAATTTTCAATAAAATAATTATATTAGACTTTTGCGCAAAAAATTAAACTACATTAAAAACAAATTATAACTAAATTCACATTAAAATAAAACTAAATTGGAAATATTTTTGCTATAAGGAGTAGGGGTGAGCATGGTTTGGGTTGGGCTGATCTAGCATGCAACCCACCCAACCCAAGGATCAACACATTTTTGGGAATGAGGATCGACCCTATTGACTGGATCGATCATATGAGTTCAATTCAGTTTTAGAGTCAATTTAGGACCATTCGATTATTTTTTTGTTTTATTTTTTATATTCCTTAAAAGAACAAACATACTATTTCAAATTATGAATACCAATACATATTAAACAAAAATATAAAATAAGATAATAACAGAAATTTACACTTACTAAAAGTAATAAACCATATAAACGAACGCACAAGACTAGGTGAGGGGAGTGAACAAAGGCGAGTGATGCCAAGGCGGGTGAGCGAGGCCGAGGCGAGTGAAGAGGGTTTCTTCTTGTTGAATTAGGGCTGGATTTTTTTTCTATTTTTTAATTTACATAACAAACCAAAATGTAAAAAGAATTAGAGGAGAAGACGCTAAAATTTGGAATAAACAAAATAATAATAATAATAATAATAATAATAATAATAATAATAATGATGATGCAGGGTCTAATGGTCCACAGAATCAAGGACCGACTCAGTTTTCTTAATAAACCGGCTAGGGTCGGCTAGCTTGGGTCAGCCCAGGATCGATCCAGAGTGCCTCTAGATCGATGGTCACCTGAGAAGGGTAAAATTGGAAATGAAAAGGAAAGGGAAAAAAGAAGCCGAAAAGCATGCGATGATCTCTTCGCTCGCGCTCCCTTTTCTGCTCTGCTCTGCTCTGCTCTGCCGAACCTGTTCTCTCCCTGGCAAAATTATATAATACCCTAACCCCTTCTCTGGATCCATCCATTACGCTCTATCGATACATACTGTTTCCTTTCTCTCTGTCTCTCTGTCTCTCTGTCTCTCGAAGACTCCTCTCTCTTTCCGCCTCGAAAATGTCGTGCTTCAAGGGCAAATACCATGGTATTGCTCTCTTACCCTACTACTTCATTCGCAATACGTAGAAACTACTCGTGGAAACTGCTTGACCCTTGTCCTAAATTCTCTTTATTCGGTTAGATCTGTGTTTCTGCTTTTCTTTTTCCTCGGTGTCGTGCGTGCCTAAACTCTGTCGATCGTTTCGGCGTTTATAGCACCGGATACTGCAGTCAGTTGATCGTCGTCCATTTCTCTGTCTGTTAAAATTTTTTAATTTGTAAGGCCAGTGGCTGTTCGTCTGGGGAATTCATTGTTTTCTTAAAAGACTTGGTTTTGTTTAGGTTGTGCTCTGGCCTAGACTGAATTGACCTGCTCTGTTTCCTTAGCTTATGAACTCAGAGGGAAAAGGGTGTGTCCATCTTTTGTTGGATCTGTTTATGTTGGACTTTTTAACGAATTTCCAGCTGTTTATTTGTTGTTCATGTTCCGAGATCGACTTGGATGAACTGTTGTCAAATCTTATTAAGTGGGCGTTAGATTTTTCTTTTCAGTACTTTACTTAAGTGAAGGAATATGCGGCTATTTTATTCTGCTTTGCTAATTTGATATCTAAAACTGATACCATTTCTTGGTAATTCTTGTACTCTCTCATCAAACAATTCAGATCATAGTGACAGTCGTTTCATGGTACTGGAAGCTGTAAATCAGACGTGAGTTGCACATCAATCATGTCTTGGAGATTAAACTGCATCCTTTTCAGACTAATTACTGATTACTACTTGAATTAATTAGTTTTGAATGAGAAAATCAAAGGTTTCAGTTGTTTCTAGAATTGGATTCTCTTATTTAATCTTCTCCTACCTATCGCAGAAAAGAAATTGTCGTCACAGTTTTCTGTTCTAACCCATCTTTATTTTTTAAAAAAAAAAGATTACACTGATTAGCTTGGAGTGATGAGCAAGCTATGTATTGACATATCTGTACGCTTCTCTGCTGCTCTGGTGCTATGTGATGTTGCAGTTGTAATGTTGTGATTAGACACAATTGCTTTATTAGTTTCAGTATTATAAAATTATTTTGATTGGAGAATTTGACAATGAAGCTTGCAAAATTGCAGATGAGCTCATTGCTAACGCTGCTTACATTGGCACCCCTGGAAAGGGTATTCTGGCTGCTGATGAATCAACTGGGACAATTGGCAAGCGTTTATCCAGCATCAATGTTGAGAATGTTGAAGAAAACAGGCGTGCTCTCCGTGAGCTTCTTTTCACCACTCCGGGTGCCCTCCCATGCCTTAGTGGAGTGATTCTCTTTGAGGAGACCCTTTATCAGAAGACAGCTGATGGTCAGTGTCAGATAGCTTTATTGTGATGGTTGATGACTATTTTTCTTCACCTGGAGATAATTGATATCTTTCAGATATCTTGGATTGTATGTATAGATAGTAAATTTTGTCCCTTAATGTGGTTGCTTTCTACCAGTACTAAGAACGCATTTGCTTTATTGATGACTTGCGAATGCTTTTAATGCTACTGCAGGCAAGCCATTTGTTGAGGTCCTAAAAGAGGGAGGAGTTCTTCCTGGAATTAAGGTTGACAAGGGCACTGTTGGCTTGCAGGCACCAACGGTGAGATAACCACCCAGGGCCTTGATGGCCTTGCACGACGTTGCCAAAAGTACTATGAGGCTGGTGCACGGTTTGCTAAGTGGCGTGCTGTCCTCAAAATTGGCCCAACTGAGCCCTCACAGCTGGCTATCAATGAAAATGCCAATGGCCTTGCCCGATATGCAATTATCTGCCAGGAGAATGGTTTGGTCCCCATTGTTGAACCTGAAATCCTGGTGGATGGACCTCATGACATTGAAAAGTGTGCTGATGTGACTGAACGTGTCCTTGCTGCATGCTACAAAGCTCTAAATGACCATCATGTCCTTCTTGAGGGCACTCTTTTGAAGCCAAACATGGTAACCCCAGGATCAGAAGCCCCAAAGGTTGCACCTGAAGTGATTGCGGAGTACACTGTTCGTGCCCTTCAACGTACTGTGCCTCCGGCTGTCCCTGCCATTGTGTTTTTGTCCGGTGGACAGAGCGAGGAGGAGGCGACCATCAACCTCAATGCCATGAACAAGCTCAAGGGCAAGAAGCCATGGTCTCTTTCCTTCTCCTTTGGACGGGCTCTTCAGCAGAGCACTTTGAAGGCTTGGGCTGGAAAGGAGGAGAATATACCTAAGGCACAGGCTGCATTATTTACTAGGTGCAAGGCAAACTCAGATGCAACTCTTGGCACTTACAAGGGTGACGCAAAGCTTGGTGAGGGTGCTGCCGAAAGTCTCCACGTTAAGGATTATAAGTACTAATGGTGATTTTGCTTGCGGTGCCTTCTGCTTTTTGTTTGAGAAAAGCAGTCGTCTGGAGATAATCCCAATTTAGTACTAGGATAATAAGCATGACTGTACTGGCTATGCATTTTTAATGATGTTTTGATGGTTGAATGTTTGTGACTTCTTTATGAAGTTTTATATTTTTATATGAGGAGGTTGGTATCTTTCTCTTTTGATGTTTCTGAAGAAAGTTATTTTTATTAAATGTAATGCCCGGGATTTTCTTTTACTTCATACTTGGGATTACTGCGGCAATAATTTCTTTGGCTTGCTATTGTGAGTCTCTGGACAAAGAGAACACTCTGCCTGTCTTTTTTCTCTCTGCTTCTAACCCCGGATCTAGATTTTAAGAGTGGCCCTTCCAAGAGTCCTCAATTGGTTCAGGTTTCCAAGCGGCTTTGAGCCCTTAAAGTCCCCGGAAAAATATTAGGTGTTTAGTAAGCATTTTTGGAAGCCCATTAGTTAAATGTCAGTATGGGGAAGGTTGAAAGACCAAAGCAGGTGGGAACTTTTATTTTGGGCTTTTAGCATTTTGGAAATGCAAGTCCGCGTTCATTGTTCATCCATTGATTTTTTTTTTTTTTGGTTTTGAGAAATCGGTTTATCTTCCTCTTCCCCCAAGTAGCTGTCGGAGGCTGGCGATTGTTGCTTGAGGAGTGGCACATCCCCGATGATCGCCGTCTGGGGGTCGCGTGAATCGGGTGGTGTCACTTGAGTCTCATGAACCCAACAAAGGTGCTTGAGGTTGCGAGATGTTTGTTCGCGGCTAGATCCGGTCATGGGTGGTGGAGCTTTATTGGATTTGATTTTAATCTTTTTTTTTTTATATAAAATTAATAAAAGCCCTTTGCAAATGTAGGATTTATCAAAGAGTATTTATATCTAAGTCACTTATCAATGCACTTTTAAATTACAATTTGCCAAATATTATAGTATTTCCAAAAACCTCTTTAGCTCAAAAATATGTACATTTTCTCAAAGTCGAACCAAATGGATCCTAGGCCAGCTTGATGGCTTGGAAAAGTTGATAGAATACTTCTTGTAAGGTGAGATGGAACTATTGGTGATCTTGCGAAGATGTCTGCACTGTAGACATGTACATAGGTTGTCTTATATTGCATTTTGTGGCATTTAAGACATCTTAATAATACCATCATTTAAAAGGTATATCGAATTAACTAAACATAGATGTTACAATAATCTAATATTTTACACGGTTTTGTCATTTGCTTCCGTCTGTTCTCTACCTTGTCACTTATATAGGCCAGTAGCCCTATATTGGCTTGTCAAGTTAGCCTTCAATTTGTTTACATTGAGACCGAGTTCAATTTGTATGATAGGAAGGCCAGAAAATGCTCAAAGGTCAGGCTCAATAGAGAGAGTTTTGCCTAACGTTGAGTTTGGTTATTGCATTTATGGCCGTCTTTCTACTTGGGAGTTTTCTTCATTCAGCTGGAAGTAGGAAATCAATCGGGGCACGACCAGTGAGTTAGTCTCCTCTCCTGCACTCAACCACCGATCTGACTGTTAGAAGAGACCGATACCTGTCCTAGGGCGCTTGTAAGCCCTTCGCTGATCACGGGCTCTCATTTAATAAGTCCAAGACTATGTTCTCCAAGTTTGACTAAAAGAAAAGGCTGGCTTTTAGGTTACGTTTAGTAATCCGGATTGAATTATAAATTATTTTATCTGGTGTTTAGTGACGTTATCCAAATCTAGTGTTCTTCCCACAAAAAAGTATAAGAATTATATTTGTACAACAATCTTAGGGAGGGTGCATTCCTTCTTTTGCAGATTTTTGTGGGAAACAGTCTGTTCTTGATTCGAAGATCAAAGATATCCTAATTTCTTAGTGATGCTTGGTAATGGGTATATTGAGAATTTCCCTAACTTTATATATCGAGTGATGTAGCAATTTCATAATATTTAATGAGTCATGAACATTAGGGGTGTCAAAAAGGCCCGAGCCAACCCGGCCCGGCCCGCCCGCCCGACCCGAAATTTAGGGTATTTTCGGGTCGGGTCCGAGTATGGAGCCGGTATCGAAAAGTACCCTAAGTTTCGGGTCGGGTCGGGTCGGGTCGGGTCCGGCCGGGCCGGGCCGGGCCTTTTTGACACCCCTACAAAGTGGGATGTTCGTGTTCAACACTTACCCGGACAATTTATTTAGAGAAATCTTATCCACATTTTCCTGCATAAATATGTTTTTCCATCCAAAAGTAGATGGTCAAATTAATTGAATTTAAGCATAAAAGTGGACAAAATTACGATCTTCTTTTCGCATAATTTCTTCAGGTTGCGGAAATTCAAATAATGCAAGTTCGCTATATATTGACGATGAAATACTTGCGGTCAACATAGTTACTGCAACATAGTTCCTACCCGAAACTTAGGGTACTTTTCGATACCTCCATACTCGGACCCGACCCGAAAATACCCTAAATTTCGGGCCGTCGGGTCATGCTCGATAGCCTCAATAAACTCTCAATTGGTCGGGCGCACGTTGACTTGGCGCGCTCGGCAAATTGCAGCAAAAAGAAGAAAGAAACGAGACAGCTTCGATAAACTCTCGGCTCTCAACTCTCTCTCTCTCTTTGCGTCCAACGATGGACATTCTTTGCAATGGAGACGAAGCTGGTGTTCCCGGCGTCGGTGGGCCGCGAGAACACGGCCGGCCCGACCCCATCCTCCTCCGCGTGAAGAACCGGGAGGAGGATGACGTGTGCTACCTGGCCGGACCGGAGCATGCCGCTCGGGGCCCTCATGGCCAATCTTTGCGTTTGCGAGGGGGACTCCGTACGGCGCGGTGCGGTTCACCTACGATGGCACCCGGATCACGGAAGCCAAGCCGGCGGAGGACCTCGGCATGGACGACGAGGACGTCATCGACGCCTGGGCCGATCAGCTCGGTGGCTAGGAGCTAGGGTCGGTGCTTAGCAGTGTGTTTGTGTGGTCCGCGTGCTTTATTTGTGTCCATAGCTGAAGCTAAGTAGGAGGAGATGATGGCCATGAGTATGAATTTGATCACGATTGTAATTGGGTTTGGGATGAGCGCGACTTTCGTTGCGTTCGTGTGCACGAGGCTGATTTAAGATGATCTGATCCCGACCCGACCCGAAACGCTTAATGCATTTCAGGTCGGGTCGCCTCGGGTCGGGTCATGCTCGACCCGACCCGACCCGACCCGTTGACACCCCTAAATACAAGGTTACTTACATTGTAGATTGCTAAGCTATGGAAAATGAAAAAAAAGAAATAGTATTGAAACCTCTTTTTATTGACCAATTAGAATTGCCTCCCATGACCTATAATTGCCTCGAAAGGTATAACATGCATACATTATTTCATCTTTTGAATAAGAGTTAAGAAGGATGAAAATGGAAGATTTTCGAATAGGAGATGTGAAACAAATATTGAACAGCCTATAAATAGAAAAAGCATTTAACAACCCATTTATTGAAAAATAAATTGGAAAACGTCTTTTTTTATTAGTTTCTTTTAAAAAAAATTGAAATGGGCTTTTATTTCACTTTTAGCATAATTTATATATTTGGAATTGATCCAGAATTTAATTGAATGAATATATCTAGGAAAAATTCACTTTAAAGTGACTATTCCTTAGATTCATAAGTTGGGATATTTTAATTCACAATTGGTATAGAAATATATGTACCTGCATTATACACACAATAATTTCTCTACTCTTTTTCTTTGAAATAATTTAGGCAGAAGCAATAAAATCTTATGTACTTTCGCAGCTTCCCAATTTAAAGAATGAAATAGTTCCCTCAATTCTAGACCGTAGTGGATTTTATAATAATCCCTGGTTAATACGCATGATTTGGCTATCCAAAAATAAAATTTTCCTGGAGATAAATAAAGTAAATATGACATAAGAAACGTGAACGGATTTATATCATATGAAGGTTAAAAACCAGAACAAAAAAAAAAGTTATATGTAACTTAATGATGATACTGTTGTATTTTTAGCTTTAATAGATTGATTTTCCTCCAATTTAATCACTTGGTAGAGACATGTGAGCCATTATTGGCATTGAAGGTAGCTTTTTGCTACTGACATGTCACAATTAACGTAGACCTTGACATATTTTGTTAAAAAAATCCATGTCATTTTTAACTGTTAATTAGAATATAGTTAGCTTAAAAAGAAAAAAAAAATACTCCATCATGCATTAGCTTCTCAATATACGCACCACCAGAGATATATTGAACTAAATCATTCTAGATGCATCGCATAAATGTATTAAATTGAAATATCTTAGTTGGGATTAGGCATGTAAGTTCAATTTGAATACACTCTTCTTGAAGAAAATAGAGAACGCAAAGAAATGTAAATACAAAATTTCTCATTTTATTCTTGTAAACGTAGAAATTTTCTCTCGGAAGTGAAAAGAAACGAAAAACCAAACAAAGTAAAAAAAAAAAAAACCAGTGGAGGAAAAGAATTGTGAGGAAATAAAGATATGTGAAGGGAAAAGAAAAGAAATTAAGAAAATAGAGGGGCCTATGTGTCAACCACACTATCGAATTGTATAGATAGGGGATCCAATGTCGAGGCGTGTTTTCTTATGAGGTCAAAGAACCGGCTTTACGGGTCGATGTTTGACCGGTTCTTGATCAATCCGGTTATTTTCCAAAACCGGGATGGGATCATGATCGGGTTCGCGGTTCAACAGGTCGTGTGCAATCTTGATACGCTTTGTCCATGTCATATAGTACGTGCTACCATAAGTGGTTTGTAGGTTTCTCATGTGCCTCGAAATCACATCATTGGTCAACCCACAACATCGTAAACACAATTTCTTACATGCTTATATCAAATCCTTGATTAAAGGAAATGTAAAACTGGCTCTTAACTGCAACACAGTTTTAAAACTGAAGATCCACACGATGCATCTGGTATTGTCTGCTCAGAAAGGCATTCGAAGTGGAGAGTTGGTGTTTGCCATTTATGACCAATAACATTGAGAAGTGGGCGAGAGAGAGAGAGAGAGAGAGAGCCTGTGCAGCTGAAGGGAATGGCATGGCATTGGCAGATACTGCTGGAGATCATCAGTAACCAGTCAAATCAAAAGAGGTTTTCACACAAAAAGCTGAGATTACTCTATTGTCATGTTTCTATAATTGATGAGCTTGAATCCTGCTAGTGACTGAGAAAGTGTCCTTAGGACATGGGACAAGCAAGTAAAGAAAACCCAAAAACCTGATCACCTCTCTGCAACTTTTTCCTCTCTGTGAAAATGACTGGACTGTCTCCTTCCCTTTTTGTTCGCTCTCTCATGGTGGGAAGCTTCTTTACTCTTTCCCCTGGTACGATCAAGTCCCTGAACTAGCAGTACCATGACAAGTTTCTTAATCTCTTGGATCGTTCATTGGCCATTATTGTTCCCTCAATTAGTCCCATCCTTGTTGATTCTGGCGCTCAGCTTCTCTCTAACCACCCTGAATTTCGTTTCTTTCCACTTTTTCTATTTTTATTTTGTTTTGCGCGATCTTCATGATAAAACAATGGTACAACAGTGTGAAGAGGTTAAATAACCATAGAATCATAGTAGCATGGTATATGTCAATGGTAAAGAAAGGTTGATCTTCTTGCGGTTTCAGTCATTTAGTCTAGAAGTATGATGATGCAGGGATAGCACGATTTTGAGTTATTACTTATGTGAAAAAGCACGGTTTCAAATCAATTTAGATAAAGCTTAAACTTGGGTAATTCAAGAATTGAGAGGCATAAATCGTAGATTTTGTTTACCTCCAATTGCTTTTTTAGCAAACATGGATCGTGCTTCATCCTAAATGGAGGAAGAGGTCTTTTCTTTTCTAGACATAAGGCAGTGTGATCTGGAATGAATTGCTGGTCTCTTATAATATAATGTGTACGTGTTGGCACTTACCTGTCGAATCGCATATGAAAGTCCAATGTTATGTGCCTATACTGAAAATGGCTGACAGGTAACTGATCTCAAAATCACTTATCTAAGTGCACTATTGCCCACCTAGGAATCGTTTGCAAGAGTGTCTAAATAGGAATGATGTTGATACTTTTGTCCAATGTTTCAGTTTTGTCCTTCAATTTTTAGCTTTTGCAATTTTGTCCTCAACTTGTTTCCAAATATTCAATCTAATCCCTAGCCTTTGTTTTGTGTCATTTCATCATTGTACTCTTTAAGGCGGTGATTCAATCCATCACCAAATTTCTTGACGGCGTTTGCTTATATGGAGACGTAACACCAATAATTTGTTATTAGTTGACAATTTCGGCTTTTGATTTTTCATCTTTTTTTGCCGATCCTCTATGTGATTATTTTGTCACTGGCATACACTCAACTTAAACAGAATGGAAAGTACACTTGGGCTGTGCGCTACACCTCCCTACTCCCCCCCCCCCCTTCCCCTTTCCCTCACCAAGCCCTACCATATCGTAGAGAAATCAAACGTATGAACAATGCCATGGTCAAATACAAAGAAGCAAGTTAACGACATTATGCCACCACATCAGCAAATTTCACTGAGAAACTTGGCAGAAGGACCGACTGGTGCTCAGTTAACAAAAGTAAAAAGGATGAAATTATAGAATAAATAAGAGTTAAGGGAAAAATAAACATTGGAGAAAGCATAAGGATCAAATTGACCAAATTAAAAGTTTATGGACTAAAAGCATTGTAGAAAAGTATAAGGACCATCTCTTTCATTTTTCTTTTCAAATAAGATCACTAATTGACACAAGAAAACATATATGAGATGATTATAAGGTAGCTTCTAAACGGTGAATGTACCCACAAATCTTGGTGATCCAATGAGTAATAGACATATTTTTTGTTGCCAACCAAGATGAGAACTTATCCCAAATTCTTGGCATATCATCCCCTATAACTCGAGATTGTTCAAAAATCCTACAGCTGAGCTCAGTGGCACCTTGAAAAGCCGCTCAATGATGCACATCAAACGGACTGTACGAAGATGGTAATAACTACTGCTTCCAAGAAGTACAATCGAACGAAGAACAACTTCTTACGAGAATGAAAGGCAGGACTCAACAAGCACATAAATTTGGTAGGACATCAGACAAAGCATGTTGCAAGCCATAATAGCCAGAACATGTGACCAACTAACTATTGGAGATCTTTAGTAGACGAACACTAAACCGTTCCGAAAAAAAATGATCCGCATTCAGAACCACAACTAGCATGGAAAGAGAGCACCATGAACAATACCTACTTTTTAAGAAAAGAGATCTTCTGTTGTCGGTAGTGATAATGATCCGGTTAGCCTTCTATGAGCAACTGCATCTCCCAATTCAAAGATCTTCGTTATCAAACTACAATCATCAGAGAGAGATATATATACACGTACGTCCTTTTTTGTTATAGCCGTCGGGAATGTCCATCTCCCTCTCAACCTCAACCATACGTCAACAATTAATCCATCATCTGGGTCAGTTTCTTGCTAAAAACTATCCAATCCCATCTCACTATCACAGTCAAATTCATCCTCCTACAGCAATCTTTCTCACTCTAATCCCGATAATTGACGATCTACTGGTTCTGATCTCCCTTGGTGAGCTTCATACCATAGCTTTCCCACAAATTATCTCCCTCAACCATCATGAAGCGGAAGCAGCTCTCCTGCATTGCATTTCCTGTGTTGGAATTGGAAGGCGAGTTCGAACCGTCGTTCATTTGAACTGATCGGGTCATACTCTCCGGTCCTTGCTCTTTAATTATTTCGCAATTTGCCCCTCCTTGGTTGTACATGACCTCATCGCTCCCGCTTGGGTAATGACACCACCGCGAGTTGTCCTTGCGTTTCTTGAAATTATCGAAGTCCTTACTCCATTTGATGAGGCCATCGCTTTGATGGGTTTGGAGTTCAGCTGCCTCTAAGAGCTCATTGGGCGAAGGCACATACTTCAAGTCTCTCCCTGTCAATTTCTGCAACGCATCCATGAAAGTGGCGTCGCGAGCTTCGATCCATGCCTTCTCTTTCTCCCAGAACTTGTGCTCTCTCTCGATCCGGGCCATCTCTTGCTGCTTCCACTCCTCCTCTCTCAGTTCTCTCTCGCGCTCTTTCTCCTCGAGAGCCTTCATCATTTTCTCCTGCCACGCTTCTTGCCTCTCCGTTAGCTTTCTCATCTGCGAGTCGATGAACTCCTTGATCTTTATCTTCCAACCCCTTTTGCCTCTCCTTACCTTCTTTCCCTTCTCCACGGACACATCCTCTTCATTGTCGTCTGACGAGGAGGTGTCAAAGTCGGAGGAATTGGAGAGGCTGAGACTTTCGCACGGTCTCTGCAGTTGATGAGGATGACGATGATGAGACGCATCTTGGTTAATATCATTGATGTTGGGTGGAGGATGAAAGTGGATTGAGTGTGGAAGAGATTGAGCTTGGAGGATGGAATTCGAATTGGCGTTCTCTCCATAGAGAGCTTCGAGCTGACGAAAGAACCTGTAGTGCTTACCGTCTTGTCTACCCGCTTTTCCTTCCTTCGTCTTCTTGTAATACTTGTACAAGTTCTCGAATTTTTCCCTGCATTTCTTGCCGCTCCGTTGATACCCATGTTCTTCCAACATAATCCTGCGAAGAAGTAATTAAGGTTCAAAGAAATCATCAATCGGGAAGTTTAACACATGATGATGCAGAAGATAAAGACGAAGCTTTAAACATGGTTTTATGTTTTTTCTTTTCGGAACTTAAACATGAAAACATGGCCTCACTAGGCGCTTTCCGAAGGACTGTGCGACCACACTTTTGGCATCTTCGACCCCAGAAGAAAATGAAAGGCACGCACAAGCGATGAGTCAATTTCTTGCAGGAAACCGCAAAAACAAAGCGAACAACAACAAACTAATGAACTGAACAGCCAAGTGTGAGGTGTTTTCTGACTCTGGGGCCAAGAAAATGGACGCGGAACAAAAAGTTAATTTCACTGAGAAATGTCATTCCTTCTGTCTGAACCAAATACTGAGAGAATCAGAGTCACGGTGAGAGAGAGTGACTGAGAGCTTTCACTGTTTTTTTTTTTTTTTTTTTTTTTCTAGTTCTCGCATAGCAGCGAGATGCAATACGAGTACTGTGACGAAAAACATGTAATGTGTTGTATTACCTTGAAACTTCGTCCCAAAGAGGGCCCTTTTGGTTGGCCTCCTTAAACCTAGAGTCCAGCCTCGACCTGATCTCGAGGAGCGTGAGAGTCTCCTGCCTGGGCCATCTCCCATTTCCGCCGTTTTCACTCTCTAACCCCCCTGCCGCACCAGCCATGGCGGCCGAAGAGGAAGAAGAATGATCACGGCCAAATTGGTGGTGGTGTTGATGGTGGTGGCTGTGGCCTTGGCGTTGGCTGTTGTGAAGCCCGCCGCCACCCATCATCATCGACTCCAAGTGCTGCGTCGGGTTCCGGTGGCCGCCGCCGCAGAATAGCTCCGGCGGGGAGATCGACTGGATGTGCGGTGGGGGTGGAGGTGGACGGGCGCTGATGAGGTGCCGCAAATCTGCTGCGGTGTACTGGTGGTGATCTTCCATCTCCATTTGCTGAGGGGAAAGAGCGAAAAGGAAAGAGAAAAGTGGAGCTCACTCAGCTCAGCTAAGTAGAGAGAAGAAAAGGATGAGAGAGAGAGAGAGAGAGAGAGAGAGAGAGAGAGAGAGGGGGGAAAGGAGCGGTAGACTCGGATCGTGTCGTCCACGAAAGCGCTGGGAATTTATGCACAGGACGATGGTCCCATGTCCTATAATGGCTCTCTCTCTCTCTCTCTCTCTCTCTCTCTCTCTCTCCGTTTTGATATTTCAGAAATCACTATAATTGTCGAATTATTACATTTAACTTGAACGAGTTTTCCCATCATGTGTAGGAATAACGAAAATTCGCAATGATATTACCGAAAATTTTATATTCACGTCATTTTAGGGGAAGTTCTACAGACAGGGATTGGCCCATTTATTATCAAGAGAGAATAAATTCCAGTCATACGAATAAATTAGAAAATATAGTAATTTATGAATACCAAAAGAAATTTATTGATTATGAGATTGTAAATGGTACCGTTGAGTAAGGTCCTTCCTTAAATCTACGAAAAACCCATGGTCAAAAAGGCTCTTGTAGGTAAAAACTATGGGCAAAAGTCGAAGTTTTCTTTGGGGCACAAAAATACCATGAATTTTGGAACCACCTAAAAAACATCGCCAACTTCTATCTGCATCCACCAGTAAGTTTTTGGTCCATGATATCTAATGTGGCACAGTATGTTGGCTCACGGTGTTCCGAAGATGCATTTGTTTGAGCCAAAATACGCCACAAACATGTCAGCAAAAGTCAGACGACACTACTTCTCTATATCGTCATCATTCAGTTCCTTTTAATTGGGGTTAATCTGCTTTTTTACATTTCAGGATATCATTGCAGCTTGTTTCTTTACTAATTGGTCACATTAACTTGCTTCTTTTTATTTTTTTATTTTTTTATGATACTAACTTATTTAAATAAATATCGTTCTGTAAGATCCGTGCTGTCTCTGTAGCAAAAAAATGCACATGTTCACCCTGTAGACACTTAAAGACTGTCTTGAGTCCATATAGAAAATATCTTCAGCCCTTCCCACAATCACTATTCGATTTTCTGTGAAAACTCTGATGGTTGGTGTTTTTGTCCCGGAGTAAAAGCTCATGGGGTTTTTTGTTTCATTTGAAAAGTGATCGTACTTTTGTCCTATAACAAAAGTGCAAGTGTTTATTTTTTTTTTGGGGCAGAAAAATTTTGCATTGGCTATTCTATTTTTCTAGCAATATGTTTCTCTAAATCATTACCATTGGCCACGTCATATGCCATATGGTCTAGCTTGGAAATTTTTTTAACAATGGATATATTTGATCCAAGGTCAATTTTGGTGGCTTCTTTTGTTTGTTCTTTTGAAAAGTCTAGGTCTTCGTATCCTACAAGCAAAAGTTCAAGTGTTGTTCTGGGATTTCGCTTGAGAAAACCTGCATATTGATAGGACACTTAAATTTACGAAATATAAAAGGGATGTTACAATAATGGAGATAAGTTAGTAACATTAGGAACAAGTTACGAATGTTATGATATATAATCGACGAGACTTTAAGATAAATCGTTACATGTGGAGGATAGTCACTGACTTGGCATTTACAAAGCTTCACGCGAGTATTACAATTTTTGAGAACAATTACTAAGCATAGTTATAATGGCTAATAACAATTTGAGGTATATTACTACACTATTGGTTATTCAATAAATGGTAGCATTTTCATTTTATGAACTCTATGGTAAGTGAAAATGAGTTACACCGATTATACGACAATTATGACCTATAAAGTTAAATTACAATCTAAAGATGCAACAAACGTTACCACTATTTCAGGTAAATTACAACAAATTGAGGGAAGAAAATTACGGCTAAAATTGCGACCGGTCTTTTTTTTTAATGTAATTCTTTTTGTTCACGATATTGTTTTGAAACCTTAGTCAATATGTCCGGACAGCGTGTTTGGAGAGGAGATATACAATAGAGAGGGAGTCCTTTTCTGTGGAGTAATTAATTCACTCAAATGATAAGACTCACATGAAACCCTAATAAAATGCATGCCCTTGAGGAACTTTGTTATGATGTATTTTGTTTGTTGCATCATTATGAAATGAGTACATGTACCATGGGAAATATATTGCAAACTATCCCATACATAGTGTTAATGTGGATTGAATGAATATGCATTACTAGAAAATGCATGTGATATCCCAAGTTTTATATTGTGGTGAGAGAGATCCTATTGATTGATTCTTAAATGTACATCCAAACAGGCACCACCATTGGCATCCTAATCTGGTGGCAAGTGAGTGGAGGGGGGCTCCAACGATGTCATGGTTGATCAAATCCTAGCGAAAGCAAAATAAAAAACACTCAAATGAATACTATCTTATATGATTTTTTAGAATACTTTTTTTGAGAATTTGATCGACGCAACAAAGAGCAAACTAATTATAGATGATATAAGAGCATAACCCCGTTTATGGATTTTAGCCGTGCACGATTCATATGATCCAACTTATATTATATTGCATTATTTAAGTTGGTAGATTTCACGCGAGTCCGCCTAGTCCAACGCGGGGTTAATATATGGCGAGATCATCAAGGGTTTCTCTTACAAGGAGGCAAATTTTTCACGAAAAAAGACATGCAGAGAGAGAGAGAGAGAGAGAGAGAGAGAGAGAGGTCTAATTGGCGAGGGACACGGAAAGGTCTGGAGACAAAAGGCTGAATGCAGAGCAGGGTGAGTAACCGACGGCTGACGCGTGTACAGTGCCTTGGATTCTTGACCATATATGAACATCATGTGAGCCTACTTTCTTGTCGATAATTAGAATAAGAGGTCAGCATCGTCCGAATTGGATCTGTCCACCCCTTGATCCTAGAATCAACTTGCACAGTGCTGGTCCTTAATTTTTGGGACCAAGAACCGATCTTATTGAGCCTAGGACCGGGGATTGGACCGACCCAATGGGTTCGATCCGATTTTAAGGTTAACCTGGGACCAATCGTTAATTTTTTTCAAAACCAATTATTTTAAATTACATATTTATCGATACTGTGATTTTAACTAACTATAAATACTAATACATATTCAACAAATTTAAAATAAGGTAATAATAAAAATTTCATACTTGCTAAAAGCAAGAAACCATAAAAACAATTAAGATTGCTTATAGAGTTGCAAGACGAGTGTTGCTCATGAGTGAAAATAATTTCTAATTAGGGCTTTTATTTCCTCATGGTTTACTCAGAATGAGCAAGGTTAGCGAATAGAGGTGAGCGGCGTAAGCGTCAAGCGGCAAGTGGGGTGAGCATGACAAGTGGGGTGAGTGTCGAGTGGTGAGTGACCAAAAGTGAGCGAAGTGAGTGTCAAGTGGCGAGCGAGGCAAGATTGCTTACGAGTAAAGTTGTTTCTTTCGATTTTACTTGGCAAATTGAATACTAAGAAGATAAAGTAGAAAGAAGAGAATAAGAGTACTAGAGGAGGACGGCATTTGAATTAGGGTTTACTCTTTAGAATAAATAAAAATATATTATATATAATATAATATATAAGGCTATGGTTGGTCCGGGTTGGACCAACCTGAAACTCTTAAGGCCGAGGATCAACTCGCACAATACTGGTCTAGGGATCTCAGGACCAAGGACCGATCTAATCCCCTTGGGAACTGGACTAGGACCAGCAGGGTTGGGCCAGTCCAGCCTAATTAAAATCTGAATTTTCTCCATATCAAATGGTGACTCGCGTAAATTATTTAAAATTCCTTTTTGCAACTTGCCGTAGATAACCTTCGTAATATGTGGAAAGAAAAATAATGAAAAGGTTATTGAGAGAAAAACGATACACGATTAAAGATTTAGTCAATCTCAGAAAGACGTTAGCTTTTCCATGCGGGAACAAGCTGAAGGAAAAGTAGGTGTATCCAGTAGAGGGAACAAACAAAAGCGAATTAAGATAAACAATATTTCAGCTTGTCTTTAAGATTACCATGTGGTAGGACATATGACAGAATTTTGCTCCTAAATTAGCCCCAGAAAGTCCGGTTAAAATTGAAACTTAGAGAATGTATGCTCTTATACTCGACATATGACACTTCGCTTCATCTTTATTATTACCATGTGGTATAGTAGAATTTTGCCACTAAACCCCCGTTGTATCGGTAAGCATTGGCTTATTAAATAGTGTTGAGGAGATTTAGGAGATTTGCTCCAATAGTCCCTTAGCCTTACGGCACACTGAACAGTAATGCTGGAAGAGTAATGAAATAGAGAGGGCATGAGAGGAGGAGCGGGCGATTCTGGAGGACGTGAGTGCTAGGTGGCAGGCGAGGAATGTTCTGATACTTGGGAGTTTTTGAAAGTCATAAGAAGTACACATTACGCTCTCAATGGTTGAACGTCGAAGAATCGAAATCCGGAAATGTTGAAATCAAGGAGCCCGATAGTCTAGAAATACTGAAGAGCCAAAGGCCAAAAGTCAGTAAATGAACGAACCAATGGCGTGTTTATATTGAGAGGGCCAAGTTAAGGAAGATGGCATGTGGCAAACCACATGTCAGAAAATCGACAGTGGATAGATTGCAGTGTATCATGGGGACGCGAGCCAATAACAATTTGTCATGTGTCGAGAGGACACGCACCAATTATAAACTGCCTCGTGTCTAGGACATGGGCTGAGGTGAAGTCCAATGCAAAGTGTTAGGGAATAGTTCCTAATGAGTCTTCTTTCGAGTCCATTAAGTCAAAACTCTCTAAAAATCTCAAATGAGAAAGAGATGACCTATGATGCTGCCACCAATCTTGAGTTGAGCCTACTCAAATCAATGTTTTATGAATTGAACCTGCTATGAATCTCTAGTAGAGGACACTTGTTGGTAAATTTTACAAATTATAACAAGAAATAATTTACTGGTTTTGAACTAAATTATGTATCTATTTTTGTCCCCTGTATGAGAATGAGGCATACAAAAGGAGTCACGCGTAAAAGGAATGCAAAGAAAGTTAATTTTCATAATTAGTAAAACAGTAAATAGATTTTTAGGAAGTCTTAATTACATTCTATGTAGATAGCAAGATAAAAAGATTTTTAGGAAGTCTTAATATATATTAGCGAGACAAAAAAAGATTAAATTTCTATTATGATATTTAAACAAATCATAATATAAGCATTGCACAATGAAATAGTGAGACAAAATCTACTATTTTTTTTTTCTGGTAAGGAAAATCTACTATTTCTTTTCTAAAAGAAAAGATCAAGAATGACACTTTTTAGCATGCAACCGGATTTTGGTCAATTTCTAAACTATTCATAAATTAGCTTCTTAAATGTGAATGATGATTTTGTTATAGAATCTTGAAATGTGGCCAAAAACTTCTTTGACATTGTTATTGATTAACAAGACCCTTTTAGTGTGTAGTGGCTAACTCGTGTGTGCGAAATTGTATATGTAAGTGTCAATCGAAATGCAAAACCAATCATGAAATAGAATAACGTGACACAACAATAATCACATGAAGAAAAATGTGACAAATTGAGTGAAAAAAATGACAACAAGATGACATGATATTAGAATAATCACATGCAATATGGCACGTTGAATTTACAAAATATGATGCTGAGATGGCATGACATGGTAATAATATCATGTAATGTGATATGGCAAATCAGATGTAAGGCATCACAACGAGATGACAAGATATACAAATAACCACATGCAGTATTATATCACGACAAATTAGATGCAAAACTGTTGACACTTAAAATTTTGACTAATCACTTAGGAATTTATTGTATAAAAACATTAGAGATTGACCTTGGTCCCTAAGCAAAAAATTAGGAGCTTTGACTTTAGTAGTTAATTAAGCCCACATAATTTGAATATTAATTGAGATAGTGCCAATTGGGTTCAAGTGAATGGTTGATAAATTGGCCTGAGCTTATGAGAGCATGTAATTTTGGCCAAGCCCATTCAAAATCTTTATGCCCGAAATTGCATAATTAAAATGCCAAGTTGGAACATTGATTTATTTAGGAGCAATATTGCAATTTGAAGAGATATTAAAAAGATTTCATATCGAAGATAAGGGATATCTCTTTGAATCAAAGTAGCAAATAAAAACCCTAAACTTGCTGTTTTTTGCTTTTATAAATAGGGACTTTAGGGTTCACAATAGAGGGGACCACGGTACTGAGAGAATACACGGCCGCATTGAGAGGGGGAGACGGCTACAATATAAAAAGAAAAAGAAGAAGAGGGTACATAAGGAAGAGAGAAAAGCAGAGACGACGGAGAACGAAAATCACGAAGCGCTCTCTCACTCCCGCAAAAAAGCTCTCTTAGACGTGTTGTCCTCTTGGCGTTTTCCTCGGGGCGTTGCTGTCCTAAGTGTGCTGCTCTCTTCAGAGTTCCATTCCGACGTCCAAGTGTCCTTCAATAATCTGTGGCGAGGAATCCAATCGAGGGCATTCACGAGAGGCTTGGTCATTGAAGAAATCAGACACTTGATTATTGATTATTGAAGACAAGCTGAGGAACACGTGAAGCAAAAACATATTCTCGGTGACAATTGAAAAAGGTCGTGATTATGAAGGACCTTCGACGAGGTTCAGTCAAAGACCATTCGGCAAAACAACTACTTGTGAAAATGGAAGGTGTTTGTTGTAAATTAAGTCGGATCGCAATCAGTTGCGAAATTCTATCCACTAGAATCACGCAATATATGATCATATATTCTTTTGCAGAAAAATGTAAATAACACAACAGATAATAGACAAGAAGAATGGTAAATCGGAACTTTTATCATGGGATGTTGATTTAGGAACTGTTTCAGGGATTTCACATTTATTAGCTAACAATACCAACAACATACCCAATATTTGGTGTATGCACACCATTGCATACATAATATTTCCCATGGCAAAGGCATAAAGAATCTTCAACATCTCTTCCTTCCCCGTCACTTGAAGGACACTCTCTTGAGTTAAGCTAAAAATGACTAGACAAAGGTGAGCTTTCTGCTTTAATGTTGCTCATGTTGAATCTTTGCATAACTTTCTCTACCTGTCTTTCTTGGGAAAACCACAACTTTCCACTCTATTGCAAGATATCCTCATTCCAAGTATCTACCTTGTCAATCAAGGGTCCTTCATGGAAAATTCCTTACTCAACTCCTCCTTGAGCTTCATGATTTTTTGATATTAGGCCTCACAATTAACATTTCATTAACATATCTTTAAAAAAGAAGAGAAAATTACTGTCATTGAACTTCTTGATGAACACAATGATTTTCTGCTGCCTTTTTGTATTCATTCCTCTCCATGAAGGAATCAAAATTCTTATACATTGCCTTAAAGCTTGTTTGAGCCTACAAAAACTCTTCTTCAAACTACATACAAGATTTTCTTTCCCTTTTGTCAAAAAACTTTTCAGCTACTTCACATATATCTCCTCATTAAGATCGCCATGTAGGAATATTGTTTTTATGGCAAGTCGCTTGACCTTCAAGTTCAAGGTTACTACCAAACCAAGAACTACTCAAATGGATGACATCTTTACAATAGAAGAGAAAATCTTTGCATAATCAACTCCCTTCTATTGACCAAACCCTTTACCACCAATCTTGCTTTGTAACGTGGCTTGGGGTTGTTTTCTTCAGTTTTCAACCTAAACACTTGAGTGCCTTTTGGCCCTTTGGTAGTTTAACCAAATCATAGATGTAATTATCATGCAAGGATTGCATCTCTTCTTGCATTGCTCTTATCCATTCCTTCTTGTGGGTATCAATTTTTACTTCTTCAAAATTTTCAGGTTCTCCCCCATTAGTGAAAAGCACATACTCATTTGAGGAGTATTTTCTACTAGGTTACTTTTCTCTCATTTAATTTCTTTAGCTTCTCTTGAAAAATATCATCAACATCTATTGTTTCCTCCTCAACCTCATCATCAACTTTTGCTTCACCTTCTTCTTGAGCTTCTGCTCCATCATCTCAACCATCTCCATCATCAATCTTAGCATTGACTCCTTCAACTACCTTATCATTAACTGTTGTCTCAATTTGTACTTACTCAACTACATCATTCTTGGCTTCTTCTTGTGCTCCCCCATTGGTAGAATTTTTTGATGAGTCTAAAATCTCAAAGCCAACTAACTTTTCCTCTATACTTTGAGGCTTTTCGTGCTTCTTGAGGTCTTTGATAGTTTGTGATGAGAGAGTATCCAATTGAGATCCAACAACCATTTTGGCATCATCACTACTCATTGAAATTAAGATACACTTTGGGTATAACGTGCTTCAAAGGATCAAGATGGAAGTTTCCAAATAAAAAGCTACTGAACCCTTCCTTGTCGAATTATTGATATTGATGATTAAATAGTTACGGATGAATGAAGAGTTATTGAATTTTCGGTTCACTTTATTAGTTGCCAATCTCGAAGTTTACCAACAACATATTAATGGGAGATCATTCTAAACAACTTCCTGGGTTATTTGATTGAGTCTTGAGGTGTTTATCTTCTAGTCAAGGTGGGAGCATGAATTTTGCAAGACTGAAGAATCAAGAATGTAAGTTCCCAAGTCATTTAATTGCATCTCTAATTTTGTAGGCGTCTTTGATGTTTTGTAAGTTTCAAGAGTCAAAGTTCTAAGTTCTTAGGTCTTTAATGTTAGGCTAGCTCCCATGTCTATTTATTGCTTGTCTATTTCCTAAGTTGTAGTCCCCCTATAAATAGAGGAAACCTCTTCATTATAAGACTAAACTTTGATGAATGAAAATACATGAGATTTCCTTTGTGTGAGTGAATATCTTCGGAAAATAGATAACTCATTTATTGGTCTCTTTATCCTTGGATAGTGGATTACTCTTTGGTGGTGAGCCAAGAAACCCTTCTTCCTCGGTTGGTAGATTTTCCTTTAGGCCTTGGTGGTGAGCTTCTTCTATCTCAAAGTCCTTTATCCTTGGTAGGTGGTTTGTCCTTTAAGCCTTGGTGGTAAACTTCATTGATCCCGATTTTCATCCTTAGTTGATGGCATGGCCTTTAGACCTTGGTAGCAATCATATTCTATCTTTTATTATGTATTTCATCCTTTGATATCCATCCCTATAAACTCGATTTCCATCACTCAACTTGAAAATCCCTTGATCTCGGAATTAGTTACCCGCATACACATCAAGTTGGTATCATAGCTCAAGGTTGAACTCGTTTTGTGTGATTCCTTCTGTTACTTATCTCTTATTTTTGTTTAGAAGAAAATGAATGATTTGGTTCCAAGGGGCTTGACTTTGGAGTAAGCACACAATGAAAAGCGAGATCATGCTATAGAGAATCTTCAATAACAAATGGAGCGAGTCCTCAATCTTCTAGAGGATCCAGTGAGACAAGGACAACTAGCAAGGTGTTTAAACAAGTGTCAGCGATGAGATGATTCGGATTCTCGTCAAAGTTCTAGTGGTGATTCCAATTCCACTAGAGATAACTCCAATGATTTAGAATATCGAGTCCGAAGAAGAAGAGGGAGGCATGAGGAGAGTGAACGTGATATCAAAGTGGAGGTGCCTAAATTTGACTATAGTCTCAATCTCGACGACTTTGTTGATTGGCTACACACAACTGAACAAGTTTTTGACTACAAGTCCTATTCGGATGTGAAAAATATAAGGTTGCTATCCTTATATTGACAAAATATGCTTCTCTACGGTGAGAATTTAAAGTATCAATGAGCTAGAGAAAGAAAAGGTTGAATTAAGTCTTGGAAAAAACTCAAGAAGTTGATGAATAAGAGGTTCTTGCTTGACAATCATAAGCATAACTTGTTCCTCAAACTCAATTCTCTAAAACAACAAGGGATGAGTGTTGAAGAATACATCAAAGCGCTTGAATAACTCAAGATGAGGTGCAAAGTTCCTGAAGTTTTTGAGCAAACCATTGCTCAATTTCTTAGTAGCATGAATTGAGAAATTGTTGATTTGGTTGAACTTCAACCTTATTGGTTCTTTGAAGACATATGCAAGTTGGCTATGAAAATTGAAAAGCAATTGAAGAGTAGCAAGAGGTTTTCTTCTAAAACCTTGACAAATGGACATCCTACTTTACAAGCTAATTGTCATAATTGGAGAATTATAACTCTTCAAGAAATTGAGGAGAACAATTTTTCACTTCAAGAGGTTGAAAACAATTTGGACCAAAATGGTTTTGAATTTGAAAAGAAAGAGGAGATTGTGGAGAAAGCTGATGACGGCAAATTATTGGTTATCCGAAGAGCATTTTATGCCGAAGTTTCTCCTGATAAGAATGAGCAAATGGAGAATATCTTTCACACCCGTTGTGTTATTTACAAGAAGGTTTGTTCGGTAATCATCGATAACAAGAGTTACACCAACATCGTTGTGACGACCTTTGTCGACAAATTGAAGCTTTCGACGACTAAACATCCTCAACCGTACAAGTTGTAGTAGCCTAGTCAAGGATCTCAAGGTAAACAAATGAACTTTCATATTATTTTTGATTGGGAAGAATTATTGAGATTAAGTTCTGTGTGATGTGATTCCCATGGATGCATGTCACTTGTTATTGGGAAGAGCATGGCAATATGATAGAAATGATATGCATGATGAGTGTAAAAAACATACTATTTTCACAATGAATAAAAATGCATTGCTCTTGTACCTTTGAATCCTTCCATAATACATAAAAATCAACTTGGGGAGGGAAACACTAGGAAGGAAAATTTATTCTTGAGTGAAACATGGGTTGAGAGACTATTAGCAAATAGGAAAATGTATTTGCTTTGCTTAGGGTATAATCGAAATCCATTGGTGGTCTTCTAACATAACTGAGCATCATCCCACCCCATCAAGCACGGCAATGTCTTGGCCTCCCCCAAAAATGGCATCTAATTAAGAGCATTGTTTTGACCTCAATTGCGAATAGCATCCAATACTTTCACCAATAATGATGTTTAAGATTTTTGTATTTCTTGGATGGATGTTATACCTAATTTTGTGTTTTATAAAGAATTTCCTCCTTCAATTCTTTATTATTAGGTACACATAGATGTCCTTGGAATCTCATTGTCCCATCTTCTATCACCTAAAGGTCTAATTTCTTCCCTTCTAACTTCTTAGTGTGAATTTGTGCAATCTCGAGGTTAGACTGTTGTAGTGCTATCCTTTGCAAAATCTCTGGTTCAATTCCAACTGTAGCTAACACACTTGTAAAGCTATCTACTTCTAATTTGAATTTGACAACTAAAACCTTTTGTAGCATGCTCCATTCCTTATCTATCATACTTGCAATTGACATAGTTGATTCCTTACTAAGATCATCTGCTATCTTATTTGCTTTCCCTAGAAAGTATAAAATATCATAGTCATAGTCCTTTAATAGTTTCATGCATTGTCTTTGTCTCATATTCTATTCCTTCTGGGAGAAAAGATACTTCAAACTTTTGTGGTCTGTGTAAATTTCAAATCTCTCTCCATACATGTAATGTTTCCATATATTTAGTGCAAAAACTATGCAGTGAGTTCCAACTCATGAGTTGGATTGTTTAACTTGTATGGCTTTAACTATCTTGAAGCATAAGCTACCTTTATTCCATTAGTACACATCTAAGTCCTTTATGGGAGGTGTCACTATACACCACGAATCCTCCTCATTTGGATGGTATGGTCAAGACAGGTGCCGATGTCAATCTTCTCTTTAATTCTTGGAAACTTCACTCGCATTCCTCATTTCTTTTGAATTTTGTATCCTTGTTTGTCGACTTAGTTATAGAACCTACAAGACATGAGAATCCCTCTACAAATCTCCAATAGTACCCTCCTAGTCCTAAGAAACTTTGAACCTCCATCACTGTGATCGGTCTATGCCAATTTAGTACTGCCTTAACCTTATCTAGGTCCGTAGATATTCCTTCAGCCGTTACCATCTAACCAAGAAATATCACCTAGTCCAATTGAAATATCACTTAGTCTAACCCAAATTCACACATACTAAACTTGGCATATAACTTATGGTCCTTAAGTACTTGGAGCACATTCCTCAAATGTTGCTCATGCTCCTTTAGTCCTTTTGAATATACTAGGATATCGTCAATGAAGACTATTACAAATTGGTCCAAAAATGGCTCGAACACCCTATTCATCAAGTCCATAAACACTACAGGTGTATTGGTCAAACCAAATGGCATTACCAGGAACTTGTAATGTCCAAAGAGAGTCTTAAAAGCCGTCTTGGGAATGTCTTCTTTCTTAATCCTTAAATGGTGATACCCCGACCTTAGATCGATATTTGAAAATATAGATGCTCCTCAATTGATCAAACGGACAGTTTATCCTAAGTTGTGGGTATTTGTCCTTAATAGTTACTTGATTGAGTTGTCTATAGTCTATGTAGAGGCATAATGATCCATTTTCTTTCTTAACAAACAACACCAGCGCATCCCATGGTGATGCACTTAGTATGATAAAATCTTTATCCAATTGTTTTTGTAATTGTAGCTTTAATTCCTTTAGCTTTGTTAGTGCCATCCTATAAAGGGCTTTTAATATGGGTTCCATACTTGGAGCTAGTTTAATTTCAAACTCAACCTCTCACTTTGATTGCAACCGTGGCAATTCCTTAGGAAAACGACAAAAAATTCCTAGAGCATGGCAATTTCTTCTAGCTTTACTTCCTTTCTTGTTTGGTCATTTACTTCATCAAAAAGTCTATGAGCTTCAACTACCAAAACAAGTGCTATAGACAGGCTTGTACTATTTCCAAAGAATTCAAAGCTAGGTTGGTCTACAGGGTTAAACTAGATTATTTTTTCATAACATTCACAATTGGCTCGCAAGTTATGAAGCCAATCCATTCCTATAATAAGGTCAAAGTTGTACATAACTAAAACTACCAAATTTATCCTCTGTTCCCTTCCATCTATAATGACCTAGTAGTCTTTGCACTCTAAGGTAGAGACTATGACATCCTTTAATGGCATAGACACACTAAGTGGTACCACAAGTAACTTGGGTTCTAATCTACAGAATTGCACAAACTTAGTAGACACAACTGAGTGAGTAGCACCCCTATCAAAAAGAGCATATGCCTTTTGTCCACACAAGTAGAGTGTACCTATTATAGCAGTCTTGGAGGCTTCAACCTCTTCCTGAGTGACCGTGTACATGCTTCTTTGAGCTGGTGGCCTTTGCAGAATACCTTTTTGTGACATTTAATTTGGAGGCTATGCTACCCCACGAGTTTGTTGCCTCTCTTGCAAGCAATACTTAATCATATGGCCTTGTTGGCCACACCCAAAACACCTCTTTTCCATTTGGCATGGTCCATTTCCATCCTATCTACCGTATCGATAATAGGAGTCATTCAAATTTTATCCCTATCCTGTCCTTTGACTACTTCCTGGCCCTCCGAAATTTCCAAAATTTCTTCTCTTGTTGGAGTTATAGGACGGCTTTCCAAATTGTACCATTTTTTGTCATGGGGGAAACTTCCGATCCATTCTAGTGACTTGATCTTACTTGTTGTCCTACCTCCTTTCTTTCTCGAGTTAGCTCCTGTGCTACTAGCTAGGTTCTTTCATACAATTTGTTATAGTTTCCAATATTAAGGGGCACTAGTTGCTTCCCAATATCCTCACTTATTCCATTTAGAAATCTCTTAGCCTTGTCCTCCATATTCTCTACTAGTCTAGGAGCATACCTGGAAAGCTCTATGAATTTCACTTCATATTGATCTACTATTAAGCTATTCTAACTTAGCTGTATGAATTTGAACATCTTCTTGTCCTTTGCACAATTAGAAAAGTATTTCTTGAGAAAAAACTCTAACAAAGGCCTCCCAAACTATTGCTATATTAGTTGGTACTTTGCCAATGTTCTCTTTTTAGCATCATTACAATTCAATAATCTAAAAATTCTTTCTATACAGTCGATTCACTATTCCGCCTCTTCAAGATCTCTCAATCCTGTAAACTTAGATGGTTTTAACTTTAAGAATTGTTCTACCAAGCCTTGGGTACGACGATCACCCACCGCTTGCTATTGAGCTTGCCTTTCCATTAAAGCTCCTACATTAGCAAGCGTTTGGAGGATCCCTTCTATTTGAAGATTAGTCCTCGAAGGAGATCTTCCTGAGGTTGATTCACCCATTCTTCTCATCTTGAGTTTAAATGATTCTACACATTGATCACAAGTCAGTGACGTGATCAATTACTAATAACTAACTAATAAGTAACTTCTTCTATTATTGGTCTCATATAAGTAACACATGTCACTTGTTTCTCAAAGCAAGGCAAACACTTGTGTTTAAAGTTTTAATTTGCGTGAGTTCATCCTATCCTTCTCCATCATTAGCACATCTTATCACTTCAGGGTAAACCTATGGCTTTGATGCAAAAAAACATAGGTCTTGTCATGAACCCGTGATATCCCAAGGCGCCACATGACTCTATTAGTATTAATTAGTCTTTTCACTTGTAGCACATGTGGAAGTGAAACCAAGCTCCTTACAAATATTGATACTTGATTTTTAGTTGATGCGTTGATAAAGGTAGAAAAATTGAAATTAAGTTCTCCAAACGCGACGGTACTTGCTTTTCAAACAAAAAGTGTTGTTTTTCATTTCTTTTTGTTTAGAATGCCATTTTAAGTAATTTTTTTATTCATCTTCAACAAAAAAATTGAAAAGTCAAATGGTTGACTTTTGAGTTGACTTTTGGTCAACTCTTTGACAAAAAAAAATAAAAAAATAAAAAATCTTGAAGTCACTTCCTTTTGGTTTCAATTTGACTTTGGCATTGAAAATTTGGTGAAAATCGATTTAGAACCTTATTTTCCAAAATTTTTCCTTTCTAAGATTAAAATCAATAAAAAATAAAACTACTTTTATTCTCGTCGTAATTAGTCATAGTTCATTTTATAACATTTGATCTAAGATCATAACTCATCCATTCATTTTTTTAATTTTAAGATTGGGTTTGTCGGAATGATAATTGCCAATTTTCCCCCTAATTAGATGTCTAAATCATTTCTTCATAATTTGTGAACCGCTAATGTCACTTGATTTTTTTCTATGAGATAAACACGAATCCGGGGACAATTTTAGTAAATTCACTTGGGAACATTCCAATTTGATGAATTTAGCTTACTTAAGCATCGAAAATCTGAGCTAATGCGCTTTAATCGATGCAATTTGACTTGACCCATTCTAGCTAGAGTCCAATTGAAATAATTAAGCTTCAATTTGGCCAATTAAAGCTCAATTGAAAACATAGATTTAGCTTGTGGCACCATTTCAATAGAAATTCAATGAATTTGAAAATTTCATGCACAATTAGTCGACTCAAGATAAGTTCAATTGCATCCCATTTGATCCAATTTATATAGAAATATTCAATTTCATTCGAATCAAGCAAAATCAGAAAAATCAAAACAAAATTTGGACAATAATTCAACCTGGTCAACCTGGCATTAATTGGTGTTGACTAGATTTGACCAGCGTTAACTGGCGAGTTTTTTCTGGCCATCTTTCAGCCGGAAACCACCCTCAGCTCATGGCTAACCCATCCATGCCATTAGTTCCGAAATTTACAAAATTACCCTTGGATTTTGCGAAATAACAAAAAGGCCACTCAATTGGGCTTTAATTGCAAAATCAATCACAATCGTTCTTTCATGATGCATCACAAATGTCCAAATAGGCATGTGCATATTAGATGTCATCTTAAACAAACATAACCAATTAAAAAAGTTTGTTAACTAGAAAGACTTCTTCGCCCTTGGATCAATCTAAGGGCTAAGATGTAATCTTGAGGGTGGTCATTTTTATAGAAAATGCATATTTGAATATGCAAATTTCTCTCTCAAAATCCTCTCTCTCCCATTCTCTTCCTGCGTTTTCCTCCTCCTCAAACCACTTCACGTGGTTTTCTTCCACCGCTGGTGATGGCCTCTCATCGACGGCCTTTTGGCTAACGCCAATCTTCATGACCTCTCTCTCCTCTCCTTAAGCCCTTCGAAGTCACCGTTTGACCCGAAGGTGGCCAAAACTTCCTGTTTGGCTCCTCCTTTTCATGATGGTCCAAATCGGTTCAAACCGAGCTAATCCTTCAAGCTGGTGAACCGGTGGCAATTTGGCATCCTCCAATGGTCCTTTGGCAATCCTCAAGCCCTTCAAAGCTTCCTTGATGCTTTGGTACTTCGGTGGTCCTCAATCAATGCAAGTTTGAACTCAAAGGATCGTTGATTGAAGCTTAAACATAAAAGGTAAACATCAAACCTTGAATTCAATGAAGCGAGACCCTCTAGGCAGTTGGGGCTAGGATTCGATCCTAAGATCCTCTATATACTTGAGAATGATGATTAATGGAGGTTTGGATGATTGTATGATAGATTTGGATGATGATTGCTTGTTTGAGCAACTTCTACAGATTCAGATTTTTGTGCGCTTTGTTTTATGATGGCTGATTTGAGGTCTTCGAGACTTTCGAAGTCCACTCGACAAACTTCGTTTTGATATATTACACACCCTTGAACGGATGTCATTTAATATCTGAATTCCACTTTGAAAATCACGGATTTGTTTTGAAAAACTGCAGAAAAACTGATTTTAAGGTTTTTACCCGATATTAGTAAGTGAAATCCTTAATAAATCATCATTAGCTCATTCTGCCATGATTTTACCCAATTTTATCATTTTTGTCAATTTGTGTAGATTTTTATGTTGTGATTCAGAAGTTGGTTTCTTCATGAAAGTTATTCGAAATCACCTTGGTCATGATATATATCTATATATATTTATATTTTTTGAAGGATATTCAATAGGTAAAAAACCTTTAAAAAATCGTCCTAAATCCATTCTATCAATTTTTGAATCTGACTTATGATTGTTTAGATTTGTATATGTAAATGTGTTTTTTTGACTTTGATGTCTTCATGGAAAATGAAGTTGAATTCATTAAATTTCAAACGGCATATGGTATGCTTTAATTGGACTTCGTTTGATCCATTAATTGCATGTTCATAATCAAATTCAGAACTGATTTTTTTATGTTCATGAGTGCACGTGCTGCATTTCCCATTTTTGCGCTAATTTGTATGATTAAAACTAAACTTGAGACCCTTTATGACTTAGAAACTTCCTATTTAGATCTAATCACATGAAAATTTGTCGATTTTTGTCACATTGTTTTTTTTTTTTTGGTCGTATTTGTCACATTGTTTAAGTGGTCAAAATTCATCCCGTTCATGACATGCCCTACTATAATTTTTTATGATCTGTCCTCTTGTGGGAAATCTTCCGTTTGAGCTCTTTAAGAGCCTAATTGTTGCATGAACCCTTCTAGATATCCTTAGGAGACATCCCAAACTTTGAAACGGTGTATCATATGGCTCATTTGAACTTCGTTTACCATGTGAAACCCAGTTGCAAAGTTCATACTTTGATTTTGGAATTTAATGTACTTTTAATGAATAATGATTTATCAATCTACCGGTATATATGAATTTACATGATTTTTTGCCTGCTGACTTAAGATCAAATGTCTTTTTCAAATCTGTTCATTGCATTCGCCCTTAAATCTTACCTTAACGTCAAAATTTTCATACATTGCATGGGTAGTTTAGCTAGTTCCTCTTTATGCATCATGCTTTGGTATAAGTGATTGTGAGTGGCGCATGCTAAATGAGTAAAGTGGCTCAGTGTCGGTTCACTATTGTTTGATTGAGTGAGAAATAAGATCATTGGGCCTACATAAATGTTTCTTTTCAAGCTACGCTTGTGATTGTTATATACACATGTAGAGATGATGAATGCACTCGTGAGACTCTTGGGAAACACATACAATGCAACTTAGGAGCTTATTGTGTTAATCATTGTGGATAAATACTGATGATGGCTAATTACCATAAGCCATGTCGAAAAATGAATGGGGAAGTATTTTGTGGCGTGTTACATTTGCAATTTTGAAAGCCGATCTGAGGCCAAATTGAGTCAATTGATTGTTTTTTGACGTGTTTTGATTGCTTTGTGCATTCTTTAATATATGTTTCAAATGTAAGTGAAGTCTTCTTCGTTCACTTTAGCTTTAGGCTAAATTTAGAATAGGTTCAAGAAGGCAATCTTGAAGATGATGAAAGTTTGATGTCCAATTCGACCCTTTTTTTCTTTATAAATAGTGAGTGGTCGACATCCATACCAACTATTCTTTTGTTCATTCATTCATTACCCAACATATGTTTCCAGTTTTCTCTTATGTTGTATAAAAGCCCGACAAGATGCGGGTTTCTTCTTTTCTTTCATTCTTTTCATTCTCTTTAGAATTGCATCATTAGGTCATATTTTCTTTCCTTACACTATCTTTGGGTGTTAACTTCCTATCTTGCACTTTTAATTTCAATTGTTTGTCTTCCTTTTTCTCTTAAAGTAGAATTAGAATGACATAAAATTGACATCCATGTAGGATCACCTTTTTTTGTAATGAAATAGTACAAAAATGTCAAGAAGACATGTATGATCACCTTAGGTAATATGATGACTATTAGGTATCTAAATGTTGTTAATAGCAATATTAGTGTAACCCAAAATCCTCGAACCCTAAAATCTTTGATTACGTGAAAATTGAGAAACTGCTCCCAACCCTCAATTAGGCTTTTTAGCTGGCCCCTAAGCATAAGGCTAGTGGTAACTCCTAGATATCATATTAGGTCAGTTAAATATAGACAACTGGATGCCTAGAGTGCCAAAAGTTACGAAAGGTACACTTAAATGCCAAGATCGGAGCAAAAAAGATCAATTAAGTGCCAATGGTGAGAAAATCCGGCCTAAATGTTGGCATGACACTTTTCCGGCGAGTTGGGGTTGAAACGACGTCGTTTTGGGTGCTGACATGGCCAAATAAGCCCAAAATGACGTTGCTTTGAGTGTTAATGTGGCTAGATCAGTCCAAAATGATGCCATTTTGGACAAAGTTTAATTTTAATATAAATATTAATTAAATAATATTAAAAGAAAATTTTAAAAAAGAGAGGCAGCAGCCCCGCTTGTGGCCGCCACCCCATCACCAGTAGGGCGACATCAATGGATGGTGAGGGTTGCTGATGCCTGGGTGGAGGTCTAGTGTGCACTCCAGTCTACTGTGGCACTTGGGCCTCATGGTCCACCACAACCTAATTGGGCCTTGTAGCATATGCACACCACACTTGGGTCTCGCGGCCTACTCGCATGCCAAACTGGGCCTCGCAGCCCATTCACACGCTTCTTGGGCCTCACAGCCTATGTGGCCACTTATGGGCCTTGTCACCTTCTCACCCATGTCGATTGTACAATCCACCTAACTCGGGCTTTACTCGACTTTGTTGAACCAAACCCGTAGCTCGACTACCCATGAATTTTCACCGGATCGATAATACTCACTTAGCTTCGGTTGGGGCTCAGGGCCTTGCTAGCCCTTCGCGGGTCCACCTTGCGGCTCATGGGTATGCGAAGACTTGCCTAAGCTTGCGCAATGACAACCCAGTGCCGTCTCCCTCTTATACGGATTCAAGGACTCAACCAATCCTTCTGATTTCATTAAAACAACAAATTGCAACACCCTCACCAACATGCAACAACACAACAACACCCAACAAATTGAGAATAAGTGAAATTGACGTGCAACAAATTGTAACTCAATGTAGGGTAGTGGAACTTTACTTGCCTTAACGACGACGACGGTCACAGCTCGGCAAGCAACAAAGCTTCATGAAGCTTGGTGTTGCTACTCATAGCTTGTTTTTTCATAGAAAAGTCAAGAGGAAGTTGTGGCGGAGGGGGATGAGAAGAGGAGGGAGCTTCAGGAGAGAAAGATAGATCAAGTCAAGAGAGAGATGAGCGAGGGAGAGAGATATATAGGAGGAAAAAAGGTTCGAGTTGTGAGAAACGGCGAGAGGGGGAGAGAAATATGGGAAATGAGAAGAAGAGAGAGGAAGAGGGCTTTGGGGCAAAGGGGGAGAGACCATGAGAGAGATGAGAGGCGAAATAAAAGGAAAATGAGAAGAAGAAAAAGTATAGGAAGAAGAGGAGGAGGGTGAAGCACAAGAGGTGAGGAAGAGGGGGAGAAGAAGAAGAAGAGAGAAAGATGATGACGGTTAATGATGGCCTTCGAGAGAAGAGACCATGATGGTCTCCTTGGGAAGAGAGGCAAGCAATGAATGCATTGGAGAAAAATTGGGGTTGTTGTGGGGGAGAAGAAAGAGAGGAGAGAAGAGGGCATGGGAGATAGAGATACCCCGAGCGTGCGTGCGTGCGAGAGAGAGAGAGAGAGAGAGAGAGAGAGAGAGAGAGAGAGAGAGAGAGAGAGAGAGAGAGAGAGAGAGAGAGAGAGAGAGAGAGAGAGAGAGAGAGAGTGTGGAGAGGGATTGTGCCCTTGGAAAACCTCGGCACCAATCGTGTTTACTAAATTACACACAAAGTATCAGGGTCCTCATGCACAATTCAAAAAAATTTCTTGGTTAATAAAAAGGCTAAGGCTGTTACCCTAAATTACTAACAATGTGATAATTTCAATTCATGCCAATCAACTGTGTCTAATTATCGATACTTAACTACTAATCTAGTAGATGGAAATTGGGATGTCACACTTAGGCTTTGCATCATTTTTGAACAATTATAAATGCTTCTCCTTTAATCTCAAAACAATGATGGGGAATACTTTTGTGTTTACTTTCATGCAACTAAACTTCTTGTGAATTCAATTCCCTAGATGACATGACAATCTCACTAGGTCTTGTATGTTGAGATTAATCTTCATTTCCTGGACAACTTTAATGGATGCGTTATTAGAATCTTCCATCTCATATAATTAAAGGTACTTATTTCACCTCTATTAGGAAAATTATTCTCCAAACGCATGACATCTCATGATTACATTTTAGTCACATTTCTATCAGCTTATTCCCCTATGAACATGTATTTTTTGGAGTGTTGAGAGTATCTAATAAAGATACATTTTCTCCTTCTAGGGCCTAATTTGCTATATTTATGAGAAGAATCATCAACTTATGCCGCATGCCCCCATGGTCATATATTAATTAAGTCTTGTTTCCTACTAATCCACAATTCATAAGAGGTGAAGTGATTGACTTAGAGGGCATATGGTTAAGTATATAGACACAGTTAATAATGCATCTCCCTTAATAAAGATACATTTCCTCTTTTTAGGGCTTAATTTGCCGTATTTATGAAAAGAATTGTGAATATATGTTGCACACTGTCATGGTTGTAATTACTTAAGTTTGGTTTCCTACTAGTCCAAAATTCATAAGGGGTGAAGTGATTAACTTAGAGGGTACACGGTAAAGTATATAAGTAGTAATCAATAATGCATCTCCCAAATATGAGATATATGGATTTGCCCGTCCCATTATATATAGGTAGTAATCAATAATGCATCTCCCAAATATGAGATTTATGGATTTGCCTATCCCATTGTATATAGGCAGTAATCAATAATGCATCTCCTAAATATGAGATTTATGGATTTACCCATCCCATTATAAACCTAACAATTTCCAATATGATTTTATTCATTCTCTCAACAATCTCATTTTATTGCGGAGTACCAAAAATAGCTAATTGTCTTATAATTTCCATTTCACAAAAAAGGCTCAAATTGTTCAGATAGATACTCACATACGCAATTTGATCTTAATGCTTTTATTATTTTATTTAATTGATTCTCTACTAAAACTAGATATCGTCTAAAGCAATATAATTCTTCTGACTTATGGGAGATAACAAAGACATAATCGAAACGCATGAAGTTATCTATAAAATTTGATGAAATATGATACTTCATACCTTATCCTAACATTCAATGGACCACAAATGCAGAATGTATGAGTTGCAATAAAAGTTCAGCTCTAGTTCTTTTACTAAATGGTTTGCTAGTTGTTTTTCCTATTAGACAATGGTTACATATAGGTAGATCAATATTAGCAAGTGACCCTAAAAGGCTTTTTCTAGCTAATCGTTTCATTTTTTTTACATAATGTAACCTAGTCTAGCATGCCAAATATTTGTATCAATTTCATATTACTAAAAGATGAAATTAAAGAAAAACAACCATCACCATTTATATTAAACACATCATAATTAATGTCTAATGCTATAAAACCATTCATTAAATGACAAGAACCATAATAAATTGTTCCAAACATAATGTCAACACAATCGCCTTAGAAATTCAATACATAACCATTTTAGAAGAACAAATGCATAAACCAAGTTCTGCTGAATATCTAGACCATAGAAGACATCATATAGAAATATGTTTCATCTACCACATAAAATCAATTTACATGTGTCGATACCTTTCACTTCAACTTTAGAGTTGTTTCCAACATATATTAATTTTTTTTCTAGGCTACATCTGACAATACTTCACAAATGCTCATTGGTCTCTAGCTATGTGATTTATGACTCTTGAGTCTACAATCCATGTGGGATGAGATTCGACAAGCATTATAATGCTAGAAACATAAGCATCATTTAAAGTAATGGAGTAATAAGATACTTCTTTCGGCTTAATGCATTCATGAGCAAAGTAACCCAGCTTACCACAATTATAACACTTTATATTGGTTTTGTCCTTCTTCCCACCACTCTTCTTGCGTTGTAGGGTCTTAGCTCTCTTGGGTGCCTAACTAGTCTCCTTCTCTTTTGGCTTAGTGCATTCATGAATGAAGTAATCTAGCTTACAATAATTATAACACTTCATCTTGGTCTTGTCCTTCTTCATACCATGCTTCTTGCATTGAAAAAGGTTAGCTCTCTTTGGTGCCTTACTAGTCTCCTTTTCTTTATTGTTGAATTTATAGTTTCTCTTACATTTAAAATCTGAAACTTTCCACAAACTAGATTTAGCAACATAAGCATGTGTAGAAGATCTCATAGCCTCGATGCACTCATTCTTGAATTCCAATGATGTGCTATATCATCAAAAGTGATGATATTCTCATTGTACGTCATACTGATTTTCATATGTTACCAACTACAAGGAAATTATCTTATAATAGCCTGAACTTTTATGTTGATCAAAAGGAGTATGACCTGCCGATTCAGCTCACATATCATGGATGAATAGTAGCTAAACCAATACATTTTCATGTGCAAAGTGTATTGGTGAAGTTTTAATCATTTCCCCCGTCCCCTCTTACCCCCCTTCGTCCAACTCTCTCTCTCTCTCTCTCTCATTTGCTCACCTTCTTCAAGAAGAAAAACGCTCTCTCCTTTCTCTCAACCTCTCTTCTCCCTCTCGGCCGAGCACTACCTGAACCCCTTCCCCTTCATTTCTTGCTCTTGTTTTCTATTTTTTCCACCCAAAATCTCATCAACAAGGAAGTTTGACCTCGAGGCAAGGTGATGAGAATTATTCCTAAGTCATTCAATCTCTCTCTCTCTCGATTTTGCCACTGAATGTGCATTTATGTGTTCTGTTTGGCTCGAGCATGCAAGCCAGTGAATTCTGCCGATGTATGACAATAAAAGAGGTGTGCAATGAGGCTACAAACCTTGCATGTTGTGGTTTTAGCCGGTTATAGTTTTGCATGTCACGTTTGATGCTTGAGTTTGCTTTGCATGTGGTAGTTAGAACTAGAAATCCCTTTGCATGTGTGGTCGATGCTTTATGAGTGCCGGTACATGCTGTTTAAGTCCCTGATATGCTGTGAGGTTGAGTGGAAGTGGCTGGTTATGAAAAAAGAGTTGATTTATTGAGTTTTGTTGAAACCCAAAAATTCGAGTAAGTGGTATCTCTCTGTTTTCTTGGTTTTATTGGCACTTTTGTGGGCCAAATTTTAAGAAACACTCTTCTTCAAAATACATCTTGAAGTACCACATATATTAATCTCAGATTTTTCTAAGCTCATCTTAGTAGTTTGGCAATCCATTTTTGATTCGGGTTAGCGGAGCCCAGTAAAAATTTCACTGCATGCATGACCTTTACCGCTTTTCGATTTTCTACCGATTTTTACGGATCGATTATGGACAACCCTCATTCATAAAAGTTGTTTGAAACTTAGTCATTTATATCATATCAAAAGCTCATAATTTTTGAGACTGAAATATGTTCAATGAAATTATTTCTGACGAGCCCCTTAATCTGCTCCTAGTGCTCTGTTTTGCCCAGTATTCAAGCTACTGAATGATCTGGTTACGTACTGTTTTAGAATATAATTTCTTGAGGGAAAATGTTTATTTATGTCTTTTCTAGAACATATCTAAATTTTATAATTTTTTGAGGTCAACTACTATTTTAATCCAGGCGATATCCAGAACTGTGCAAAACTGGTTTGTTTCGACCCATTTTTAAAATGGATTTATTTCAGTGGGAAAACATGGAAATTTCGAAATATATCTTCTAGAGATGACAAATTCGTACTTTAAGCTTTCCAATGAGCTACAGATGTAGAGATATGACCTCAAATGAGGAGGATTCTAAATTTTCAAGAAATCGGCAGAATCTGTCTCTTCAGCAGTTTAATGCATTTTTAAGTTAATGCAGGAAATTCATCATTGCCATGCACGAATCTGTGAAATATGAATGTGGTGACATTATGCATGCTGAGGTCACGGTTGGAAACTGTGACAATCTGTGCATTGAGGCCTGTGGCAATTTTCCTAGATGATGGCCTAGAATGGATATCGGGAGGGATTTTTAGGATGCTATGTATTCTCTAGATGCCCTGGAATGGGATGTCTGGGGGTAACAGGGTTTCCCAGAAATCTGGCTAAGTGATGAGCCGAAAGTGATGCGCATGGAACCGACTTGTCATTAGCTAAATCCGTGAGACGAGGGTGGATTATGTGAAGTGGCATGGATGCCAATGAAATGTGTGCCACGTGTGTTCTGCATTCAACATTCTACATGACATTAAATTGCATTATTTGACATGAGATTTATTGTTTATAATGTTGCATTAGTATTATTAATTTGGGCAATTTTAGGAACTTGAGAGTATGTTAAATCTGCTGATTTATGAATTAGCCTTTTCTTTTGCTAAGCTTTGGCTTACTCCTGCTAAATTATCATTTTTCAGATAATTAGAAATGTGCCTTCAGTAGCCCGTTATGGCTAGCCCTATAAGTTTCAGGGCTATACAGAAGAGTTACGTTTCCATGGTCGCAATGCATATTTGTATGACAAAGTTCGATTGTATGGACAGACATTGGCCGTACTCATAAGATCTCGATGTGCTTCGTGACCTGGGTTATCTGAATTGGGTTATCTGAATGGATGATGAGCTGTTGCGTAATTGGCATGAGAAAATGCTATCTTATATTCACTATAAGTCATAGCCAGATTAGGATTTAGAGAGTTCAACAAAAATCTTCATATTTGTTCCATTGATATTCATCCACATCTTCAATGGTAGATGCAAAGCCACTTAACACAGTATATAATATCTCACGTTCTTTCATGCCAAATTGAACATGTAATTTTCATCCATGAAATTCAGTAATATCAAAAGATTGCAACTTTAGAATATCATAGGAACTATGCTTTGCCATTATAATCAGAGCAAAATGTTAGAAATAGTGCACCTTGAAGTCTTCGGAACCACAAAGTTGAATAACTCTCTTAACCTTGATCAAACCACTTGCAAAAAAAAAACCCCATAAAACAGATCCGAAGCGTCCAAAAACCTTAAGATGGATTGCCCTTTTCGCCGAAATTCGCTAGAAATTTGTTGAAAATTCCAATGGAAACTTCCGGGTGCCATAACTTCTCTGTCCGACCTCCGATTGACGCGAGTGACCACTCAAAACGTTCGTATCAATGAGTTGAACAAAGCCCAAGTGGTTCACCCTCTAAAATTGGCTATAATTTTTGGGTTTTTGAATCAAAGATTTCGGTTACCCGAAACTTCAAACTCAGATCCTGCCCAATACCACCATCGAAATCGAAAGTAAATTATACCTTTGAATTCGTCTTGATGAAATCTTCAAGAAGATACCTTACTTGCTCAAATCCGACATAAGAATCTAATACTTTAAGAATATTAGAGGTTATAGGTTTGAGAGAGAAGAAAGTGTTTTATGTTATTTGAAGTATTACACCAATAGACGTCAAGTTTGGAACGCTCAACAATATTCCCTCTAGCGTAGGAAAACCCTAGAGTTTATATATATGCAAGTTATTGGGCTCCAGCCCATATGGGCCCAAATAACCATGCTTTTACCTATTTGGCTTGTATGTGAACATATTATTTGGATTATATTAACAATATATCCAAAATCTCCTCCTATGTTCACCATACAATACAATCCAATACGGTGGTCAGTGTAATGTTCAAACAAACAGTAATCATCCACATGACAGGGATAGCTCTGATGACAATGGTAGCGGACTAAAGGAGTATAGTAATTCGAAGGAGGAGGAGGAGCAGGGCAACAATGGTTGGGAGTTTATAGGCGAAGCATGGGCTAGTGGGATAGTTGGTTTCCATGGGTTGTGATATGCAATAGTCACTTCTTGGTTTTAGGTCACGATGATGGGTGTCAATGGCCATAGTTGGTGTAGATAGCCACTACTAATTGACGTAGGGGAGTGATTCTCTTTTTGGTGTACTCCCAATATTAGGTTGAGTATGGTATTTTGATGTATCGCCCATGTTACTTAATAATGAAATGGAAGCCACCTATTTAGCCTCACCTAAGTCTCATTTAGCATTTGTGTTATAAATATTAACCACTATAAGGCTTCGAACTCATGTTGAAGAAGAGGGTTGCACGCTCGAGGCATGATAGATAGTTACTAATGAACAATCGCTAGACTTGTTAAAATGGGTCTTAAACCCATTTAAATAGATCATATATGGGTCACTTCAATTTTAAAGAGCTAAAATAATTGGGTCTAAATGGGTTGAGTTTAAAACTAATTTCCAACCCACTTAGTTCACACACCCTCACCCTCACCCTCTCCCTCTCCCTCTCCCTCTCCCTCTCCCTCTCTCTCCAGCCTTACAATTTTTTTTTTAAAGTCGAAATTATAATTATTTTTTCTTTTTCTTTTTCTCTCCTTTTTTTTAAAAAACTTTCTTCATCCTTCTTCCATGCTCCTTGATTGGTGATTGACCAGGTGAGGACAAGTTCACTAGAGGCCAGTAAAGTCGAGCTCAATGGCATATACATCACACGTTCTGGATCAAGTAAAGACTCTGGGTTTCCAGCAAGCCACTGCTACATCCATTTCATTAGGGATTGATGATCTTTTAACAATACCTTCGAAGGGATGGTTAGTACAAGATGCTGAACAACAAAGTTTAATTTTGGAAAAACACCATCATTATGGGAATGTACATGCAGTAGAAAAATTACGCCAATTTGGCGAGGCTTGAGCCTCGAGCTCATTGACGTCTAGTGCTAGAGAGGCTTGCTCTCGCCTATGGCCAATCATCAGCCATCACCATGGCTAGTGATCGGTTGAAGAAGAAGGAAAAGGAAAAAAAAATTTAAAAATTCATTTTTTCAAAGGAAAAAAGTCAAAGAAAAATTATAAATATTAAAAGGAGTGCATAGATAAAAATCAAATCATAGTTTCCATATCAAACAATGGAAAATATTTTGTAGTTTATTTTTTGATTTTAGACAACACTAGAAAATATTGTTATTTTCTTGGAAAACGACTTCTTGGAAACCAAGAAACAAAAGGAGCTCAATTTTTTTTAATATTATAAAAATTGTCCACCAAATTTATATTGCATGAAAGTATTTTAGCAATAGAATTTTTTAAATAAATCATAAGAAACAAACTTTCCTAGATTTGATTAATTGTGTCGGGTCGGTATGGGTTGGGTATGAGTTGGGAAATTTGCATTATGATGAATGGGTCATGAATAGGTTAAATGGGTTAATTTAAGTCGGACCATTTACAACTCGACTCACTTGTTTAACAAGTATAGCAGTTACTAGTCATCACTCAAGTACAAGTGCATGGGATGGTTATGGAATCATGGAATAGTTGGTGCAAAGAAATAATCATTCAAGAATAGAATTTTCGAGCTAAGAGGTGCATAAGAAATCATTAATATACAAGTTGTTGATACTTGATTTTTAGCCGACGCACATGAAAGGTAAACATTTTGGATTAAGGTTTTTGATTGCGATAAAACCCATTTCTTGAATAAAAAAAGTTATTTAGCACATTTTCTTGCATTGGCCCTTCATTTCCATCTTAATCTCAAAAAGTAAAAGCGTTTTTTTGAGTTGAGTTTATGCTTTGACTTTTTAGTCAACTTTTGACAAAATAGTTAACTCTAAGTCAAAATTTGGCTTTTTTATGAAAAGCCCCAAAAATAGTCTTAATTTCACTTTTACATTGACAATTTGAAAAAAAAAAATCAAAATTTGACCCTTTAAGTGACATTATAGTGATTAATTACTAAAATCTTGACTTGTGGTCAACACTTTGTCACAAAAATTGAAAAATTCAAAACCTCTAAGTCATTTTCTTTTTACCTTAATTTGAATTTTGCATAAAAATTTACATAAAAATCAATGAAGAACCTACTTTTCCCCATTTGTGGATTTTGGTTCAAAATTGATCAAAAATAAAATTACTTTGATTTCAGTCATATTTTAGTAGAATTTCTGTTATGTCATTTGATCTTAAGGTCATCCTTCATTTGATTTTCAAACTAATTTTGAGATTTGAAGATGAAAATGCAAATCCCCAATTTTGGTCCTTATTAGGGGTTTGGATTGGTTCCTCATGATTTGTACAATTAAACCGCCATGATTCCATTTTCTAAGCTACAACTTAAATATGGTTTCAATTTTGACAAATTCCCATGGATTCAATCTGATTAATCAGTTTGGTTTACTTGAGTATTGCAAATTCAAGCTAATGTGGTCTAATGAACACAATTCAAGTTTACCCATTCTAGACTAGGACTTAATTTGACTAATTGCTATTCAATTTGATGACTAAACCTTAATTTTAAATTGGGGTTTAATTCATGTCATCATTTGAAGGCTATTTTGGGCGTGTTAGAGTATATTGAATAATTATTGGATTTTGCTCTAGTAGCCACCTTTTTCACATGAGAAGGGGGAGATAGAGAGTTTGAATCCCCACCTTTTCAAAGGAGGTTGGAGTGAGAACGATTTAATTTCAAGAGTGGATTCGGACTCTCACGCCTTACAGCTCTGCAAGAAGGTAGGGCAAAAGTTTGAATGTTAGAGTAACAATAGAGTATGACCGACAAAAAAAAAAGAGTATATTGAATTTATTTAATTGAACCAATTGATTTCTTGTCAAATCAATTGAACTCAATTTCTATCAATTTGACAATTGGGAATAAGAATCGCAAAAATTGCATTAATTGATCAAAAAGCTCAAATTTGGGAGGCCACCAAATCAAGATGCAATTGATATCAATTTGGCTCATTTTGTTAATATTACATAAGTTTTTGGCTACAAAACTAGTTCAACTGACCCAAACTAGTTTAGACCAATCTAACTCAAATCAGTGAGAACTTGCCAGCCGGTGAGAATAGCCAAAATTCTGGCCATTTTCAAGCCAAATTCCAGCCATCTCCAATCAGGAAGCCCATGGTCGAGCTAGCCTCTCCCTTGTGTGTAAAATTCCAAGATTGCCCCTTTGTAAAATTACAAAAATGCCCCTGATGCCATGTCACTAATCCATGTTATTAAGATTAAGCCAAATAGAGCATTTACTTAGGATTAAGCAATTAATCTTAACCATCTAATGTTGTTGAATCTTGGCCATTAGATCCGAGTAACACTAATTGAATCAATGAGAGACCTATCTTGATCAAGAAAATAGCAATTTTTGGTCATTAGATCAATCTAAGGGCTAGGATTCAAAGTTGCAAGAGTATCTAACAAATTTTCCCTCCAAAATTTGGGAATAACTTCATCTACAGATCTATTTTCTCTCTCTCCAAGATTGCTCTCTCTCTCTCTCCAGCTCATGCCAGTTGGCCACCACCTTCCTCCGGCAGGCCACTGCCCCATCAACGACCATCAGCCTTCCCCCTCGCCAGTCGCACCCTCTGCCAAGCCAATCATCTGCCAAAGCCTCTCATCCGGCAATTTTTCTCGATCGCGCCAAAGCCGGTGATCCATACCAGAGCTTGAGCCAGCGACTTCAGCTGGCTGATCCGATGGTCTGGCGATCTCCTCAGGTGATCTAAACTCGTGACCACCTCCTTCAACGTGTCTTAGATCTCGTGGTAGCTGGAGTTCAATTGAATTCCCACCGGAGCTCTTCATGATTTTTCATCTCTAATCTGAGTTTGTTTTGAGTATACTTAGTTCAACCCTCACTCGGATTCTCATATATTCGTTTGAGTTAGTCATCGAGCAAAAAGGGTAGCTGAATAACTTGATTCAATTGTTAAATCGAATATAACAAAGGTAGGCCCTCCAAAATCTTTTTAAATAGTGTCCAATGAGGCGAGAGCCTTTCGTGTCGATTTTATGATCAATCATGGAGGTTCAGGGTCAGGACACACTCTAGAAATTGTTAGGATTGGTGCTTGGATGATCTTGAATTGATTAAGCTTAACCTTGAGGTTCTGTGATTTTCAAGTCTGAATGAGCATGTTTCTGCTAAACCTGTTTTGAGCCGTTAAACGTTGTTATTTGGCAAAATGATGTTCTAGACACTCAAAGTATACATTCCGAGATTAATTTTTATATATTATTAGTTTAAAACGAATGTCATTTACTAGGAGAAACTGGCCACGGCATCTATGTCCAGAATCTGTATCCCTACCAATATGTTGAACTTGCTTTGTTTTTGGAAGAACATCAGTCGGTTTGTGATTTTTTATAAAATTTTCGAGTTATAATTTTGCAAGGTTGTCCCATGAAAATCGAAGAAAACATTGAGATGCATGAACCATAAAAAATCCAGATCAAAATGAGATCGTTTGATATTTTTAGCAGAAATATCAATATTCGTGAATTTCAAAGAACGTTCTTTAGTAACAGAGCCCGAATCTCCTTGATTTTCTTTTTGCAAATTCGAGAAGGTTTGGGCCCTTTTTTGAAAAAAAATAAAACTGAAATGCTGTTCGGGAAGGTTTTATTAAGTAATATACCAAATTTGAGGGTCTAATTGCAAACTTAGTGGGGCTAAACTGCAAGAAAACCGAACAAGATCTTTAGACATCTAAAACAGAATTCTGTTATGACAGTTGTACAAAACCAGATTTTCTGGGAAAAATTGGTTGCGAATTTCGTGGAGTTCAAAGTTAAAATTTTCTCAGATTTGTCATTTTAACTACCTAAAAATTTTCACGCTAATTGACTGTCATTTAATATTTTTCCCGAATTTTTCAAAAGCCAGGTCCAAATCGGCTTGGGTTTATGGGCTTCGGGTGAAAAACCCAATTTTCGGAAAAATCAAGTGGGAATCGGGTCGAGTGGCCTTCTCTTAGTTTTGAACCTCATAGCCCAAGATTTTCAATGATACCTGGATCATTCTAATTGATTATCGTTTGATTGATTAATCGTGCTCAAACATAAATGACCTGATTTTCGGAAAAGAAATGAATGAGTGATCCTTCCTTGGCTCATTTACCTTGTTTGATTACTTGAGAAATAAGGTCTTTTGACCTAAGCGCATGCTCAATTTCACATTTATGTATGTGCATGCTAGACATATGGCTAAGTACGATGCATGAACATGGGAAAACCATTCTAGAATACTTAGAATCTAATCTATAGTTAATTGAGATCGACCACCATTTGTGAATACAAATGATGGCCAATTATCATTAATCACCAAATTAATCAATCAAGGGATTTGGGAAAGGTTGTTATGCCTGCAATTACAAAGGCCAACCCCGATGCCTATCTTTGAGTTCATGGTTTGTTTGAGTTTGTTTGTCATTGTTTAGAGTTGGATGTATGTTTGCATAATTTTTGGATGGCTCGAGTATGAAGTCAGAGAGGGGTCTCGTGAAGGAGATGGCCGAAGGTCCCAACGTTGGAGGCCAATGACTGATGTCCAATCCAGTCTATTTTTGTTGTACCCATTTGATTTCGATCATGTCTCGGGTTTTTTACACAAGTTTGTAATAAATAGCCGACGAGTTACAGGTTTTTCTTTTCCCACACTTAGAATAGTTTGCTTTACATTTCTTGGATGTCGACTTCATGTAATGCAATTTCATTATTTGTTTGTTTCATTTCTTAAACACCATGATTAGAATTAGTGTAGTATCTCAAAGAACCATCCATGTGTGATCACCCAGTGAGATTTTGAACAATTTTGCGTGAAAATGGTAAAGAACAAATGCATGGTCATTATGTAACAACTTAACCAATCTAGGTACTAAAAAGGTGTTAAAAGAAACATTAGCGTAACCAAAATCCATGGACTCATTGATCTCCGGTTTTGTAGAAATCGAGAAAATACTCCCTTTTCTTGATTGGACAATTTATCCAACCCCTTAAAAACGAGGCTAGTGGCAACTTTTAATTGATATTTTGTGTCTAAACAACTCTAAAATTGATACTTATCATGCAATGTATGGGCTTGGGAGAGTCCACTTTTATATTTTGTTCGAATCATTTGGATTATCTCATAAGCAATAACCTCTAAAGTTACCTCCTATGGGAATCAAACCCTCGAGGCAAGGTAAGTTGCGACACTAGTCATCTACTATAAGTTTGACGTCCTGAAATTCGACTCTATTTTGGGATTATATAAAATGCCGATATTGACCAAATGCCTAGTTAGTATAAATACTCTGAATTGATCATTTGAGGGATAATGAACTTTTTGGAAATGCCATTAGGAAATGATACGTGTATGACCAACAATTTCAATTGGAAATGGATTGCTCGATCAAAAGGGTTCGAGTGGGAACAATACCATCCTATATTAGATGATTAACCAATGAAAATAAATCGATTCGACAGAAGTACGAAGCCGAATTGTAGGAGATTCAGCACAACTTCGATACGAGCTACAAACGACGTTAAACAAATTCCATTTTATCTTGTACTCGGAATTATCAATTGAACCCCCGGGATCACATAACAATTGAAGGTCATCCCTATTTAGAGAAATTGCTTAAACGTGGATCAAAAAGCTATCAACCATAGGTCAAATGTGAAGAAAAACCCTAAAGGGGCGCTCGATAGTCTAAACTGTACTATGATCATAATTGATTCAATTTAGCTTCGAATTTTAACCTGATTTCGTGTATCGACTTTTCATAGACTTTTTTTTTTGGTAAGGTAAGATTATCATAAAATCAACCAAAGAATTGTATAACAAAGGGAGAAACACGGTACCGACAGACACTCAACTGGATGAAATGTCACTGGGGTAGAAGGGTACCATGGTCACCAAAATAAAATATACAAGTAGGCTAGGAACACAAAGGAACCAAGAGGACCTAAATATCCTATACTAAGCCATGGCGGCTCCACTCCAAAAATCCAAGGGTCTATCCCCCAACTACGTTGCATCCTTCTGTTTATGGGGTTATCTTCAACAGATTTGAAAGCAAGGACTTTTCAGAGACTACATGACTAAATATTTGGACGTTGCCGCATTTATTCTTGATTTTTCCGAGAAGTTACAAAGTGTTGGAAAAGGAAAATTTGGATCGGGAAATTGGGCTTGTAAGTGGGCCGGCCTAAGACCGGCAGCCTAATGGGCCTTGTGCTCATCAAGGTCAGCCCAAGGTGGGCTCAAGCTAGCCCATTTCCCTTTTTCTCTTCATCCCATGGGCCTCTCTCTCTCTTCTAGAAGCTTTCCTTATATGGTCCTTATTGCTTTGCCTTTGCTTGGTTATCATTGGCCTTGGTGAGCAAGTTGGCTTGGCTTCTTGGATAAGCCTTGGTTGCTCATTCTCTCTCCTCACTCCTCCCTAGCTATCGCCTCTCACCCTCAGCTCACTCTCTCTCTTTTCTCTTCCCTTTTCCCTAATTTCCTTCTCCATTTTCCCTTGCCCCTTGTTATTTTTTGTTGTTGCCACTCCTATTGCTGCCTGCCAGAGCTGCTGCCACTGTCCATTGTGCAGCTGCTATTTTTCGGAACCCAACCGCCAATTGTCAACTGCCGTTTGTCACTATCGACCACCCGTTCCAGCACCAGTAGCCATTGCAGCGTTTTCCACGAAAAATAGCCTCTGACACTATTTTTTCGGGAAACGGCTATTGTTCATCGTATGTTGCCGTCCCTGAGCTAGCCCCATGTGGCCCTCGCCCTCATCATCGCTCCGATGTCACTGAAATCTTAAAGTCCGTAACTTGATTTCCTAATCCCTTAGTTAGGGATTAATCTTACTTTAGGTGTAGTTTAATTAGTCTAAGTGTGATTAGTGATTAATGAGCCTGGATTATGTACCTGGATTATGCTTGAGTGAGTTTAGGATAAGTTAATTATGGCTTAATTGTGCTTAGCTATTAATTAATTGGGTTTATGATTGATTAACATTATTTTATTATACTAAGCTTGCTTAAGGTGGATTAAATTGGCTAATAAAGGTTTAGTCCTAGTTAATTATGATTAATTATTTATGGGAATAATTAATTATAATTATATTATTTTGTGGAAATTAATTAATTACTTATTTTATTTATTAATTTCGAATTATTGCCTATTTATGAATATTAATTATTTTTGGGGAAATAATTAATTATGATTATTTATTGAAAAATGATTTAATTGAGTAATTTTATGGGAAAAATTACTATGGCCCATTTTCTAAAGTCAATAGTATTTATATACTATATTATTAAGTGACTTTGGTATATTAAAGAAGGGTTTTAAGAAATGGTATTGATTGGGTTGGATGATTTATGGGGATAATTATAAGTATTTTATGGGGATTTAGTGATTTATCGGAACGGTGAATTGTAGCATTATACAGTTTATAATTGAGTATTTTTGGAGATAATCTTATGTACCCTTAGGTTGTGACGATTGATTATTGATGTTAATTGATTATCGTATTGCGACTTGAATTGCTACTGAATGGCTATATCTGGAATAGTTGGGTTTTTGCAAGTTTACGTGGCCATCGGTTGTGATTGCATTGCATTATATATGTGTTAACTGCGATGACATGTTGCATGAGCACGAACTATGATTGCATTGATGATTGAGAGAAGAAAGAATAAATTGGTTGATAGTTGTGCTACATGGTCACATTAAAGGGAAAACCTAGTGCTGCCGGAAGACCGCTAATCCCTTGGGGCTGTGCTGGACCAATGCTCCTTTGAGAATGCCATTTAGGGAGAGGCGCATGATGTAGTCGTGGCCATAGGAGGACAATGTCTAGTTTTGGACCAATAGACCGCTAACCATAAGGTTGTGTCGTGACCTAGGGGGTCGTAATAATCAGAGCTTGTGTGGATATTGAGGTATGAGAAAGCTCTGTGAAGTGCTCTGATTATGTGTATGTCTATTGAGATTGTCATGGCTTGAATGGTATTCTTTTTGCATGATACGTGTACCAAGGCAATGTGAGATCGTCTGTGTTTGTGTCTAATGGCTGTGAATTGTATCATGGTAGTGTTTCTCTAATATGTTGATAAATAAGGCAAAGCTAGGGTCATTTTACAATTGATATGTTATTGATACTAGGTTGCATAATTAGACTAACTTGAAGGTGAGTGGAGTTCTTAATTGAGGCTTAGGATATTGACTTACTGAGTTGATCTTACCCTGTCATGGTTAACATTTTCAAGACCTTAGTATGACACCTTACCCAGTGAGGTTTGGAGTCCCGATCGACATGAGTATCTCTGTCACTACGTAGCTCATCCTAGGTCACAATTTTGTGTATGAGCAGCATGTGACGACAGTCTGGGTTGACAAGGGAGATTTGGGATCCGATGGACCTTGATCCTATTGTTGGCACGATCACAAACCCTTCTAAGGCTAGCGATTAGGCATTTGTAGCCTAGTCTCTTTTTGACTGACCCTCCTCTCCTTTTGTCATGATAGGTTAGCTAGGCTGGTCCCTTTTTGCGTTTGCCTTGGAATGTCGCCTAAAGTAAGGCTTGTATAAATATTGTCTTTCCCTGAGCTGACATTGTAGATAAATAAAAGTAGTGTTGTTGTTGTTCTACTGTTGCATTCATTCTACTATCCATGTTTGTTGTTGGCTAGGTATTTTGATTTCACTTCTACACGTGCTTAATGATAAGATAAAATGAATTGGTTGGCAACAGTACTTGGGATGTTGCATGTTTCAAACCTCAAGTAAATGGGGTTGTTGCGAGCTCGAGAGTTAGGGCGTGACAATCCCGTCAATTTTGGTATTAGAACTCGGTTAACATATTGAGTGATAAGGTGTGATGGGTCTTGGGGATAGTTAGTGGGAATGCCGTTTCTTTTGCTTGCCTATGATTGCTAGTGGAACTATGTTTATTATAGGGTTGTCTCAATTTCTAATTTTGTGTTGGGAATTGGAAAGCAAGTTAGGAGAATTCTGCATTATGAGCAATCTGGATCAGAGTACCCCTGAGTTGAGAACTCCTAGGCAAAAGGCTTTGAGAAGGAGGATGGCGTAGGTCTCGACTAGTGTAAGGGAGAAGGCATTGGAAGATCCAAAGATAGATGGGATCATGCAAGCCCTTGAGTTCCTGATTGGACAATAGGCTCAAACTCAAGCTATTGTCGCTGTTGCTACTGTTGCTATCCCTGTTGATGCTCCTGTAACTAGGCCCGAGATTGGCAACTGGTCTATGCGTAAGTTAGTGGAGCATCTTATGAAGCTGGAGTTGCCCAAGTTTACTGGGTCGGCGATCTTGAGGCACTGACCTATTGGATAAGGGAGTTGGAAAAGACGTTCACTTTGCTGTAATGCATGGAGGAGGAAAAGGTAATACTAGCTATTTACCAGTTGTAGGGTAATGCTAGCACATGGTGGGAAGCTACCTAAGGAAGGGTATTTCTTGAAGGTACGGCTCGGGTGTAGGGTACCTTCATGGAGGTTTTTATGGGCAAGTACTTCTTGGATTGCACAAGGGAACATAAGATGGCGGAGTTCCAAAGGCTACGTCAAAATCTAATGATAGTGGATTAGTATAAGGCCAAATTTGTAGAGTTTCCTAAGTATGCACCGAGGCTGGTCGAGAATCTGGTGGATAAGCCTAGAAGATTTAAGGACATATTAAAGATGGAAATCAAGGACCATTTAGTGTTCCTAAACTTGAAGGACTATGATGAGCTATATGAGGGAGCTTAGATGATTGAGAAACACTTGGCGGAGGGGTAGGTGCATATGGATCTTAGTTCATGCCTAACAGATATAATCGTCGGTTTGGGAAGAAATCACATGATTGGAGGAAGGTATTATCTCCCGCCCAATAAGATGAACGGCATGGGAAAGCCGGCACCAAGTTCATTTGGAGTGTGTCAAACTTGTGGAAAGAGGCATGGGAACACCACATGTCCCTCTTAGACGGTAGCCTATTTCGAGTGCAGTCAGATGGGCCACCGAGTGAGGAATTGTCCATGCTAGACTATGATGTCATCCATGCCACGGTTGCCATCAGGACCACCAGTAGGGAATGCCTTGTGGAACAATCTAAATAGAACCCTAGCACAAGGAAGGGTCTATGCGGTTACAAGGAAAGAGGCGAAGAATGCGTCTGCCGTGATTACAAGTACAGTATCTTTGCATGACCATGCTACTTATACGTTGTTTGATTCGGGAGCCTCACACTTCTTTATTGCTGAACGATTTGTGGAATTAGTGGGGTTAAGGCTAGAACCATTGGAAACGGTTTTTATATTTCTACTTTGTTAAAAGATTGGTATTGTTTGCGGTAGGTTGTTCTAGTTGTAAGTTAATTATAGACGGTCAGGAGGGAAAGATAGATTTGATTGTTTTAGCGATATATGACTTTGATGTCATCATTGGAATGGATTGGCTGACCCAACAAGGAGCCATGATGGTTTGGAGAAAAGAATCTAGTTTAACCTAGTTGGGGTTGGTAGCTTCAAGTTTGTTGAGAGTTGATGAGGACCTTTGATCCCTTTGATTTCTTCGTTGGAAGTAACTAAGTTGCTGGGGTCAAGATGTCAAAGTTATTTAGCATCAGTGAGCGATACGTTGATGGAAGGACCAAACATGGAATACATTGTTGTAGTATGAGACTGTTTTGATATTTTTCCAAAGGAATTACTAGGACTGCCTCCAACAAGAGAGATAGAGTTTGTGATTGAGTTGACCCCTAGGATGGAGCCAATCTCTAAAGCACCCTATAGAATGGCGTTGTTAGAATTGAAGGAATTGAAGATGAAGATGCAGGAGTTGTTGGACAAGGGTTTTTTTCGCCCAAATGCATCGCCTTGGGGAGTGCTAGTTTAGTTTGTTAAGAAAAAGGATGTGCCATTGCGATTGCACATCGACTATTGACAGCTTAATCATGTGACGATTAAAAATAAATACCTATTGCCAAGAATCGATGATTTGTTTGACCAACTTCAAGAAGCTTTAAGATTCTCCATGATAGATGTAAGGACAGACTATCATCAACTGAGGATAAAAAATGACGATATACCAAAGACGGCCTTCCCAACGCGCTATGGTCATTAAGAATTTACCATGATGCCATTTGGTTTGATGAATTTCCCTTCTGCATTCATGGATTTAATGAATCAAATATTTACGAAATATTTGGATTGGTTTGTGATTATGTTTATTGACGATATTTTGGTATATTCGAAGAATCCGGACAAGCATGAATGGCATAAGAGGACTGTGCTACAGACCTTATGGGATCCCAAGTTGTATGCGAAGTTTGGTAAGTGTGAATTTTGGCTGGCTTGAGTAGCTTTCCTTAGCCACGTGATCTTGGGCAAAAGAATTTCGATAGACCCAACCAAGATCGAAGCAGTCACAGATTGGCCAAGACCTATTACGATAACCGAGGTTCGTAGTCTTTTGGGATTTGCGAGTTATTACAGACAATTGGTGTAAAGGATTCTCTATTATAGCTATGCCATTGACGCGGTTGCTAAAGAAAGACAAGAAGTATGAATGGACAGACAAGTATGAATGTAGTTTGAAGAGTTTAAGCATAAGCTAACTACCACATCGGTTTTGACAATTCCGTTTGGCCTTGGAGGATATGAGTTTACAACGACACATCGTAGAAAGGACTCAGTTGCATTCTAACGCAGCATGGCAAGGTAATAGCATACGCATCAAGACAATTGAGACTTCACGAGCTGAATTACCACATGCATAATTTAGAGTTGACATCAATTGTATTCGTGTTAAAGATATTGAGGCATTATCTTTGTGGGGAAAAGTTCTAGATTTTTATAGACCATCAAAGCTTGAAGTACCTGTTCTCCCAAAAAGAATTGAACATGAGGTAATGCAAGTGGATGGAACTTCTCAAGGACTATGACTGTGACATTCTGTACCATCCAAGTAAAGCTAACAAGGTAGCGGATGCACTGAGTTGCAAGTCATTAGTTGCTTACATGAAGGTTCAAGAATGAATCCTGTTAGAAAGAATTCGAGATTCATAATTCAAGTTTAAGGTAAACCATCTTTCCAGTTTAATGGCTACCTTTAGGATTGAACCCAAAATGCAAGCCAAGATTAAAAATGCAATCTTTGAACACTGCGACCCAAAATATTTTGCAATTGGATGCGGCGAAGAGGAAGTTGGATTTTCAAGTGTCCGAGGATGGGACCTTGAAATTCCGTGGATGAGCAATGTCGAGCTTAAGAAGAAATTGTTATCGAAAGCTCATCGTAGTGACTATAGTGTGCACCCAGGTAGTACAAAGATGTATCAAAATTTGCGGTAGTACTGCTAGTGGAATGGCATGAAATTGGATATCGCCAAGCATGTAACTAAATGTTTGACTTGTTAGGTAAAAGTGCAACATTGTAAATTGGGTGGATTACTGCAACCCCTTGAGATTCCCAAATTGAAGTGGGAACACATTACAATGGATTTTGTAATGGGATTACCGAGGAGTCAATGCAGTAATGACTTGATTTGGGTTGTAGTGAACCGATTGACAAATTTAGCACACTTTATCACCATACGCAAGGACTTCGCCTTGGAAAGGTATGTGGAATTACACACATGGCAAATTATTCGCTTTCTTGGGATACTAGTGACGATCAGGTCTAATTGAGACCCCAAGTTCACTGTTGCATCTTGGAAAAGCTTACAAGTAGCTATGGGGACGAAGCTATAGTTTAGTATGGCCTATCATCCTTAGATAGATGGTCAATCAAAGAGAACGATTTAGACTTTGGAGGATATGCTGCGAGCTTGTGTATTAGATTTTAAAGGAAGTTGAGAGGAACAACTTCATCTTGTTGAGTTTACTTACAATAACAACTATCAACAAAGTATCAAAATGGCATCATTCGAGGCATTGTACGGTATGCCTTGCAAAACTTCAATTTGTTGGGATGAAGTTGGTGAGCGAAAAATTACAAGCCTAGAGTTGGTGCAATAATCTCTAGACATCGTCAAGATAATTCGGGAAAGGTTAAAGATGGTCCAAAGAAGATAGAAAAGCTATGTGGACAAGCGACGTAGGCCATTGGAGTTTTAAGTTGGCGACCGTATGTTTCTCAAGGTATCGTCAATGTGAGGTACTTCGTAGTTTGCTAATAAGGGGAAATTGAGCCCGAGGTACGTTGGACCTTTTGATATTCTAGAGAGAATCGAAATTTTGGCCTATCGTCTTGCACTACCACCTTGACTCGTGCAAGTGCATGATGTATTCCACGTGTTGATTTTGAAGAGATAAATGTGGATGATTGGGTGTCATACAAGGAGAGACCAATTCGAGTAGTGGATCGAAAAGAACAAGTACTACGGAACAAAATGATCTCATTGGTCAATGTTATTTGGCAATATTATGGCACAGAGGGAGCCACATGGGAAAGCGAGGAATTAATGAGGCATCAACACCCCTATCTTTTTTAAGAGTCGAGTAGTAGTTCAAATTTCTAGAACAAAATTTCTGTAAGAGGGGATGAGTTGTGACGTCCTAAAATTTGACCTTATTTTGGGATTATATAAAATGGCAACATTGATCAAATGTTTGGTTAGTACAAATACTCTAAACTCATCATTCGAGGGATAACTGACTTTCTTGAAACGCCATTAGGAAACAATACACGTACGACCAACAATTTCAATCGGGAATGGATTGTTCAACCATAAGGGCTTGAGCAGGAACAATACTATCTTGTATTAGAAGATTAGTGGATGAAAATAAATCGATTCAATAGAAGTACAAAGCCGGATTGCGGGTGATTCCACATGACTTCGATACGAGCTACGAACGGTGTTAAACTAATTCCTTTTTATCTTGTACTCGGAATTATCAATTGAACCCTCGGGATCACATGACAACTGAGGGTTGTCCTTGGTTCGAGAAATTGTTTAAATGTGAATTGAAGAGTTATCGACCATGGGTCAAACGTGAGGAAAAACCTTAAAAGGGCATCCGATAGTCTAAATTGTACTACAGTCACAATCGATTCAATTTAGCCTCAAATTTTAACTCGATTTTGAGTATCAACTTTTCAAAGGCTTCATGACTAAATATTTGGATGTTGTTGCATTTATTCTCAAGTTTTCCGGGAAGTTACAAAGTGTTGGAAAATTAAAATTTGGACCGGGAATTCAGGCTCGTAAGTGGGTTGGCTCAAGACCGGTAGCCCAATGGGCCTTACACCTATCAAGGTCAACCCAAGGTGGGCCTAAGCTAGCCCATTTCCCTTTTTCTCTTCAGTCCATGGGCCCCTTTCTATTCTAGAAGCTGTCTTTGTGTGGTCCCTATTGCTTTGCCTTTGCTTGGTTGTGATTGGCCTTTGTGAGCAAGTTGGCTTGGCTTCTTGGACAAGCCTTGGTAGCTCATTCTCTCTCCTCACTCCTCCCTAGCTGCCGCCCCTCACCCTCAACTTACTCTCTCTCTTTTCTCTTCCCTTTTTCCCTCATTTCCTTCTCCATTTTCCCCTACCCATTGTTGTTTGTTGCTGTCGCCGCCCCTGTTGCTGCCCGTCGGAGCTATTGTTGTTCGGAGCCTAGTTGCTAATTGCCAACTACTAACCACTCATTGCAGCGCTAGTTGCCGCTACTGCGTTTTCCGAGAAAAATAGCCTTTGGCATTGTTTTGCCGAAAAACTGCCTCTGTTCGTTGTCCATTGCTGTCCCCAAGCTAGCCTTGTGTAGCCCTCGCCCTTGCCGTCACTCCAGTGTCGCCGGAATCTTAGAGTCCATAAGTTGATTTCCTAATCCCTTAATTAGGGATTAATCTTGCTTTAGGAGTAGTTTAATTAGTCTAAGTGTGATTAGTGATTAATGAGCATGGATTATGTACCTTGATCATACTTGAGTGAGTTTAGGATAAGTTAATTATGACTTAATTGTGCTTAGTTGTTAATTAATTGGGTTTATGATAGATTAACATTATTTTATTATACTAAGCTTGCTTAAGGTGGATTAAATTGGCTAATGAAGGTTTAGTCCTAGTTAATTATGATTAATTATTTATGGAAATAATTAATTATAATTATATTATTTGATGGAAACTATTTATTTATGAAATATTATATTATTTTGTGGAAATTAATTAAGTAATTATATTATTTATTAATTTCGAATTATTGCCTATTTATGAATATTAATTATTTTTGGGGAAATAATTAATTATTATTATTTATTGGAAATTGATTTAATTGAGTAATTTTGTGGGAAAAATTACTATGGTCCATTTTCTAAAGTCAATAGTATTTATATACTATATTATTAAGTGACTTTGGTTTATTAAAGAAGGGTTTTATGAAATGGAATTGATTGGGTTGGATGATTTATGGAGATAATTATAAGTATTTTATGGGGATTTAGTGATTTATCGAAATGGTGAATTGTAGTAATATATACTTTATAATCGAGTATTTTTGGATATAATCTTAGTTACCCTTGGGTTGTGACGATTGATTATTGATGTTAATTGATTGTCATAGTGCGACTTGAATTGCTGCTGAATGGCTATATTTGGAATAGTTGGATTTGTGTAAGTTTGCATGGTTATCGGTTGTGATTACATTGCATTATACATGTGCTAACTGCAAAGGCATGTCGCATGAGCATGAACCATGATTGCATTGACGACAGAGAAAAGGAAGAATGAATTGGTTCATGGTTGTGCTGCATGTTCACATTAAAGGGAAAACCCAATGCTGCTGAAAGACCGCCAATCCCTTGGGGTTGTGTCATGGCCGTTTGGTTGCCTGATAGTGGTCAGTTGTTGAATCGCAATAGAGGTCAAACCAATGCTCCTTCAGGAATGCCATCTGGGGAAAGGCCCATGACATAGCCGTGCCCACGAGAGGGACAATGCCTGGTTTTGGACCATTAGACCGCCAACCATAAGGTTGTGTCATGGTCTAGAGGATTGTAATAATCGAAGCATGTGTAGGTACTGAGGCAGGAGAAAGTTCTGTGAAGTGCTTTGATCATGTGTATGCCTATTGAGACTATCATGGCTTGAATGTATTCTTTCTATAGGTTACATATGCCAAGGCAAGGTGAGATCGTCCGTGTTTGTGTCTGATGGTTGCGAATTGTGTCATGGTGGTGTTTCTCTAATATGTTGATAGATAAGGCAAATCTATGGTCATTTTACAATTGATCTGTTATTCATACTAGGTTGCATGATTAGACTAACCAAGGCTTAGGATTTTGATTTACTAAGTTTATTTTACCCCGTCATGGTTAACATTTTCAAGATCTTAGTATGACACCTTATCTGGTGAGGTTTGGTGTCATGATCGACATGAGTACCTCTGTCAATACGCGGTTTGTCCCAAGTTGTAATTTTGTGTATGAGCAACACGTGATGACAATCTAGGTTGGCAAGGGAGATATGGGATCCGATGAACCTTGATCCCCCTGATGATGCGATCATGGACCTTTCTACGACCGAGTTTGACCCTTTCGAGGCCAATGATTATTCATTTGTAACCTAGTCTCTTTTTGACTGACCCTCCCCTCCTTTTGTTGTAATAGCTTGGCTAGGCTGGTCCCTTTTTGCATTGCCCTTGGAATGTCGCCTGAAGTAAGGCTTGTATATATACTACTTTTCCCCGGGCTAACATTGCAGATAAATAAAAGTAGTGCTGTTGTTGTTCTACTTTTGCATTCCTTCTACTATCCATGTTTGTTGTTGATTGGGTATTTTGATTTCGCTTCCGCATGTGCTTAATGATAAGATAAAATGAATTTGTTGGTGACAACACTTGGGACGTCGCATGTTTCAAACTTTAAGTGAATTGGGGTTGTTGCGAGCTCGAGAGTCGGGGCGTGACAATAAGCCCTTCCAGTAAAATTCAAATAATTTTACTATCTTTCGGTGCTTTATGTTTTGCACTTTACTTTTCATAGTTGTACCTTTTGGATTCACGTTGTCATATAAATTTTGGTGTGTAATCTCTATCTTAGGTATTGCATTGTCAAATAAATTATGGCATAGCGTCTTTCGTGTTCTCAAGTGGTGTTGTCGATTAAATTCCAACGTAACTTGTTTACATTTACCACTTTGTTGAGTCTTTACTTGTCGGATTGTGTTGTCAATTGAATTTCGCATAATTTGCATCTATACAATCTCATTCAGTTTAAAGTTGTTGATTTCCTCATTCCCCTGATATCTCCTGTTCCAAGTCTTTGCAGAACCCTGGTTTCCTTTGATTAAAAGCGCAAGAATTATTTTCGGTGGATATTTCATCGCAAAAGAAATTCTTACAAAATAACTCTCTTTCATTTAAGGAAGTGTTTCTTCACGATGTCCATCTTTAGAGGCTCAGATGATTGCAATCCGTCTTCTTTGGTCACTACGAGGGGTCCTCCCGGAAGCGCTTTGTCTACTCCATAGGGATCCTCGTAGTTCGGTGCAAATTTCCCTTGAGACTGGCGCACCATGGGAAGGACATTCTTTAGCATTAGGTCTCCTGGCTGGAATGTGCGAGTCCTGACACTTGTGTTAAATCCTCTAGTCATTCTTTTCTAGTAATAATGCCCATGGCATGAGGCCGCCAACCTCCTTTCATCAATTAAATTCAACTGCTCAAGCCTCTGTCCTACCCGGTCTACCTCCTGGAGTTTGGTCCTGGCTAGCACTATGTTTAAGTTGGCATCAATCTTGAGCTCTCGGACATCCTCCCTATCTTCGACATTCACTGTAACTGTTAGCTCTACTGTACATGCCTTGGCTTCTAATTTTTTCTCTACCTCTCACAGTGTCTCCTATGACCCATCTTTGAGATCGAAATGATCTTGTGCATTTACGTCATTTGCATTGTTTATGCTTAAAATTATTCATGAAAAATGTTTGTGGAAGTCAAAATGAAAGGTGCACTGATGATTTGGACGTCTAAATGAATCTCTCCTATGACCTCTTTTGGTCCATCAAAGGCTCATATCGACTTCTTGTTGCTCTCATTTGAGACTTGTCGACTCCCATATGGTCCAAAGAAATTGTTAGGTAGAAATTTAGATCGGAGCCATTACGGACGATAAATTTGATGATGTTTATCCCTTGACATCTCGCGATAATTTGCACCGGGCTTCAGATGTCCAATGCTATTAGGGCTAAGCTCTTTTTCCAAAGAAAAAAAGAAAGAAAGAAGCGATTTGAGCAGTCAAGATAACTAATCCTGTTAAATTCTCCAAGCATGTAGAAAGATTGTCTTCAGGTACACGGGCTTCACGGAGAACTTTGATCAAAGTGTTCCAATGTTTCTCAGAGGTTAAGAGTAATTTGAAAAGAGAAGTTTGAGCCAACATCTTTTTCCGGCAGCTCCATAAAAATGCACTCACTGGCTTGGATTATCTTCAGAAACTTGGGTAGTATTTTGTAACGCTCCAATTTTTTTTTTTGTTATTTTTTTTTTCAGAATAGAAAAAGAATAAAAATCTGTTTGGTAACGTCCACTAGTAATTCTATCTCTCGAAATAGAAAATTGTTCATGAGAATAGATTTGGAATATAAATGACAAGTAAAAAAAAGTAGCTTCTTGTTCTTAAAAATAATTTCCAAAAAGTTATTTCTTGAGTCGCTACTACCCATGATTGCCACTATAGCTACTATCACCGGCCGCCCATCATTGTTGCTTGCCATAGTCTGTTGCTGCAGCTAATCGCCAAATGCCACCTATTGCCATCGCCCTTAGCCCAAAGGCTAGTGACTAGCATTTGGTGTCCAACGACTAACGGCATCTAGCGTCCAATTGCCACCACCGTCAAGAAAAAAAGAATAATTTTTTTTTGAGTTGGTACCAAATGCATTCTTTTTTTTTTCTATTCCAAGAATAGAAAATTTGTGTAGTTATTAAACGTATTATTTTACTCAAAAATTATTCCAATGAGTAAAAATAGAAAAGAGCTAAGTCTCAAAAAAAGTTATTTTCGGGAACAAAAATATTATCAAACGCATCATTAATTGCTTCTTTTTTCTCCCACGGGCTTCCTAGATTACTTCCTCTAGGTGTTAGGGTTGAGGGCGGCTTGCCTTCCTTCTTCAACTTCATTGAATTGGAAGCATCTCCTCGATCTCGTTATCCCTTTAGCTTTAGCAAGGTCGCATAATTGCCCTTCGTACTTCCATAGCACTTGCTTAATAAACGAATGGCTTTTAAAATTATTTATTTGATTTATTTCATTTTTTAACAAATTCAATCTTAAATTTCTTAAACCCTCCACATGATAGGTTATTTCTATATCCGTGTCTGTTCTCATTCGATACGTTCCCAAAACAAAGTACGCTAATTTTTGGAATCCCAATGATTTTAATATCCGCTCAAATCCTACAGGGTCCAATTCCTTTAGCAAGTGAAACTAAAGAAACTAGATAACAAGGCATTGGGTATCGAGGGAAAAAAATACCAAAAAGTGTCAAACTTATTGCATTAATATTAATTCAATCATAAACATTTCAATTGAATCAATTTACTCATAGACCTTGTCAAATTGGTACCATTTTAATCCAACTAGCTAATTTAGACCAAAAAAGCAATTATGTGGATATTGACCGTTCTACGTGAAATCACCGGCACTAATGTCGATATTTTTTTAATAATTTTTCAAAAATGATTTTCCTTTTTTCTAATTTTTCCTTTTTTTTCCTATTCTTTTTCTTTGAATTGTGGCTGGCATTGGCCATGGCTGGGGACCAGCCATAGGCATGAGGGCATTGTGGCCTTCGTTGGCCATAGGAGGGGGCCGATGAGGGCAAGACCCTCATGGCCTAGGCGAGACGGCCCTCGTTGAATTGGGCAAGGGCTCGACACTTGCTACTTGCGCTAGGGAGACTTTCGCCAAAATTGGTGGGGGCGGTGAGGGTCGAGCCCTCACTAGATTTAATGAGGGTTGCCCTTGCCAGAAGACGAGAGTTGAGCAGTCGAGCCCTTGCTCTGTACAACGAGGACCATCCTTGCCTAAGAAGTGAGGGTTGTGTCCTCGTTGGCCCCCTCTTGTGTTCGGCAAGGGCCACAATGCCCTTGCTGGTGCCCACATATGGCTAGTGCGAACCACAATCCAAAGAAAAAGAATAGAAAAAAAAGGCAAAAAAATAATTAAAAAATTGAAAAATAATTTAAAAATATCCACGTCAGAGCTAGAAATGCCACATAGGATAGTCCATGCCCATGTCTCAATTTCCAGCTTAAATTAATTAGATGGATTGAATTGATGCCAATTTAAAAGGGTTTAAGATTAAATAGGTCAAATTGAAAGTTTTAAAATTGAATTGATACTAACGCAATAAGGTTAAAATTTTTTTGGTACTTTTCCCGGTGATCAAGTGGTGGCAAGTACATGTAGAATAGGGGGGAACTTTCGAGAAGATACAAGAACATTTCTAAAAAGCGACAAGACATGAAAATGGAAAGTGTGCCAAAAGAAACCTAAATACACCACAAAATAAATAAGATTAGCTCACACCTATCAAAATTTAATTTGGTTTATTCAGCTTCTTATAGTAGCTAAATTATCGCCATATAACAAACTAAACTACATTATTATAGCAACACCGAATGATACGAATATTCATATGTCATATGGGCAGGTGTAAATGGTGGGGGGAAGCCGATGCATCATAATACATGAATACAATGCGAGGATAAATGCGAACGACTTGATGGATCAATAATTTAAACGATGTCTCAATACTTCCTGCATGTGGAGCCCTTGATGTACTCGTCTTATCTTACAAGAATGAGTATGAAGCCCTTACGTTTGCAATCGATTGGTGGAGAAAAATATATATCCGTACCACTGATAGACTTCTCATTAATGAGTCCGCCATCCGTTTCTCAATTCTCGTCCTCTTTCTTTGCCGTAGCTATTTATGGTGCGGTGGACTTCAAAAATAAATACATAATTTGAGAAGGGAAATTATTCAATTAGCCACAAACTTATTATATAGATGCTAATTCTATTTCAATTTTTTTAATTTGACATTACCAAATTCCAATGTAATCATTTCAATCGATTTCCATTAGAAATTGATAAATGGAGGTGTGCCACGTAGGGCAGCCGATAATGACTGAACTGCTATGTTAGCGAATTTTATAAAAAATTGACTAAAAAAATCAAGTTAGAATTTTGTGTAAAAATTTATGACTAAATTAGTAAAATTGAAAATTTTATGATTGAATTGGCATCCTTACAATAATTTTATGACTAATTGGATAACTTTCCCTAGTTTGAAAATATGCCCAATATGACTATATTAAGTGGATTATCATCAATATATAATAAGGATTGAAATTCATCTACTATTCCATATAGAGAATCAGTACACAAACTTTCGTGAGATTCATTACTTTTGCATTAATTTAGGCTTTAACCACAAGTCAATTCATTCTAACAGCCTCCCACGTTCGAAAATCTCATAACCACTTCGATTATCATAATGTGGGAAAGATATGTGCTGATTAAAAATAAATTTGAAAACCTTCATGTGAAAGTTGCATTTGAATAAATGACACCACTAAAAGGTCTTAGTTTATAAACAAATGGTATTTGCGATTGATTTTTGAAGAGGTGCTTGAAGGACCGACGTAGAAAAGTCAACTAAAGAGATTCATTTATGGAAATTTACACACTTTCTTTCCAAGTCACTGAGACATTGGTAGAATTCAATCTTGCATCTCGAAGGAAATGAGCAACTAGAAGGGGTTTCGCCCAAATTACATCTCCAAATGAATGCAGCAATATACAAGCATATATGAGTCGAAAGTCTTCTCTCTCCCTCTCTCTTCTCGCAATTATTTTCTTCAACCTTTAGCCATAAGGAGGGTTTGAGCTAGTCTCGCCCTCTCCTCCTCCTTTTGTTGATTTTGTTTGCATTTTATCACTCTTTTCTTGCTTTTTTTCTCTCTTGATTCAGATTTAGTAGTTTTCCTCTCCTGGTCTAGTTCTTAATTGAGAGTTTGAATTCTCCTGATCTAATCCTAAATTTGGATGTTATCCTCTCTTGATCTAGACCTGGGAGTTTAATAATTTGCTATTGGGGATTCAATACCCCTTTACTCCATTTGTGTACAGACTCTCTATCTCTGGCTTCAATGATGATCACAGGAGCTTTGACGTCTTGTTAAATCATGAAGAGTTGCTCCTCCACGTGTTAGATTTGTGTTTGTTCAACCAATTTTGGTTGTCTCCGTATGGTGATGATGTAGAGGAAGCCGAACCTTGTGGTGCACTACTAATTGGCAATGTCATAGCTATTGGAGAAGGAAATTTTGGTACGTGCTTATCACAGATAAAGACATGGGATTCAATGATTGGCTGTTGATTATTTTGCTTGACAAATTCATTCTTATGGAATGAGTATGTTCTTAACTTTGCTATACTCTGTTGATTTCATTGTCTCCAGATTTGGATTTGCTTTTTAGTATTTTTGCTTTGGTTCGATTTGCTTTATCATGAAGATTACGTATTTCTTCTCATGTATTGTTTTTAGCAATAAATAAAAATTTCTTTAAATAAAAATGAATGCAATATACATGTTAATGAAAGTAAAACCGGGACTATAGGTAGAACCAGCATCTATGCGACTAACTTACCCACGAGAGAATTTCAATAAACTATCAGTGTGTAGATAAAAAATCCTTATGTCGGCTTTGGGGTTGACTTGCCACCACAGGAATTTTTTTCTTTATCACGATGGCAAATGAGAGTATGACAATTTGGTTGAGAAGTTGCCAAAAATTGAAAATATTTATGAGAATGGAAAAAAGGTAAATTTTAAAATTTAAATTACTCTCTCTCCCCTGCTTTCTCCACCCTGTATGCGCAAAGTGAGAGTTAGCAAATGTCTAATAAAACTAATCACACGACCAGACATAACTAAAACGATTATCGAGCGTTTCATAATGCTCGGTGTCAACATGACACAACGCTTTAACTAGTTTACAAATATACGTTAACTCGTGCACACGATAAATGCATAAAACACGATAACTTGTATTAACACTTTAATACGTTTCCTTACAATATAGATAATTTTGCTTCACATTAATCTAAAGTGGATTATTGAGTTAGCATAGCCTTTTATTGCAATTCATCATTTATTTTTTTCGACATGGTTGTTCTTTTTATAATTTTTAATAATAATAAAAAGGTCTTTAGAAATGAGTATTAAACGTGCTAAAAATGTGTATAAACAAACGACTCGTTAACATGTTGACTTAAGTATGTTGATTCGTGTCTTAATGGATTAATTGTATCAAGTTAACCCATATACGACGTGATTTTGATTGGGTCACAACGAGTTAACTTGTTTATGATATGGATTTGTTCGTATCAAAGAAAAATCTGTTTAATTGCGTGTCGTGTATATTGATTGTGTGGAGAATTGTTGACCATGTGTAGGGTAATGACTACGTGCTAGAAGACAAGCAATCATTAGCTAGGGACTCAAAAGAAAGTGAACCTTTACTAAGAGGGTTTGAGAAGAGTTAGAACAGAGAGCCCTAGAAAGTGCCGACACTCTTCGAAAACTTTTGTGTAATGTCATATACTCAGACACGTATCCGACACTCTTTGAAAACTTTCATGTCATACTCAGACACGTATCCAACATTCTTCGACACTCGATCAACGTATGTTGAAAAATCCGACACCTGGCAAACTTTCTTGATACTTAAGTCCGGAATTTCAATACGTGATTTTGACACACAAAAATTGATTTAAAAAATTTTCAATGAATGATAGGTTAATAATATTAAATGGAAAAAAGAAGAAAAATATAGTATTCTCTTTTCTTCTAACTTTCACTTCTCGTGACACACATATCACTCTCCAAGTTTTTTTTTTCTCTTCTCTTCCAACACGCTTTAACATGTGAGTCTAGAATATGAATTGCTTGTTTTTTTCTCTAAGTATTATGGATTAATAGAATGGAGTTAAATTTGTCAAATTAAAACAATGAATAAATTAACAAATAATGGAGTAAATATTTTCTAAGCTTATTTATTTATTTATTTTTTTTAATTTAAATCAAATTAATTTGATTGATATAATCATAAAAATAATAATTTATTATGTATATATAAAAATATATTTAATATATAACATATTAAAATTTTATATTTTAAAAAAAATAACACGTCGGTGGGCCATATTGTATTGCCTCGTGTATTGCGTGCCACCCACATAACTTAACCGGTAGCTTGCTTTTGAAGGGGAAGAACGTTTCATCCATGCACTCAATAAAATCAAAATACGCACGACCGAGCCCCATTCAAATCGCTCCAACGCTGATCAGGCGGTGCAGGTCCCTACGCCCTACGTTGCCGGCCTAACGCTCATCATGATGCCTGAATGATTAGGTGTCATACTCGCCCATCGAAAGACGGAACGCTGTCTTTCCACAAAGAAAGAGAGAGAGAGAGGTTCTTTATTTTGTTTTTCAATATTTAAGGAGGAGACTCCGTTTTACCCAATATTTGCATCAGAGTAAATGACGACGGTGGGACCCGGGGATGGATAGCGGACAAGAAAGCACACACTCACGTCAACGATGGATAAAGGGATCCGAGACCATAGATGAGTTCAGGACACGAACCTCAATTGCTTCGTTATTGGGATGTATTGCAGACACGGTGGACATGACTATAATTATAATTAAATTCTTTTGCACCAAAAGTTGACACGCCTGGCGTAAACCGTAAAGCAAGCGACAAGTGTCTAGTATGGAGATCGGCAAGAGAAAGGAAAAGGAGGTGGCGTGGTGGAAAGAGATTTGGCATTAGATATTCCTGCGACGACGGACCTTCCCAATGCTACCCTCAGAAGCCTGTAGGCAGTTGCACAAGATTCCTAGATTTCCGGAGAGATAGAGAAAAAGTGCATGGATGGTGATGCCAAACCAAGATTATGGAAGCAATTCTGAAAAGAGTGGGGCAAGAGAATTGGTTTGTCTTACATCCTTTATAGGATTAATTAACGTGAGAAACATAGGGGCGTGGGAAGCAAGTCTTGAGAAAGTATAAATGAGCCAGCCAGATGTAGAGAAAGACAAGCACACTCAACCAATTCGCATGATTTAGCTTATCTTTTTCAAGTTCTTCTTCCTTTCCTTTTATTTTATTGAATTTTCGCTCTTGTGAGTCTCATATAAGCTTGTACTGTCGGATTCTTATTCTAAGGCACCTATAAGTCTAATTAATTTTTTTGCTAGAAACCCATAAGTCTAATTAAAGTTCTTTATCATTAGATCATTAATACGTTGACTGCAACGTTTTTATCATGCCAAATGAGAGTTTTGACTTGCTCGAGGAGACCCTCCTTAGAGGGTTTTGCATTCAATAGGCAAGTTTTGGGGAAATAGATTTATAGGTGCGTTTGGTAATATCTTTGTTCTCGAGAATAATTTCTTTTTAGAAAAATGTTTTTCTATTTCTATTTTCCGGAACAATTTTTTAGTAAAATAATATGTTTGATAAATGCATAACATTTTTATTCACATAATAGAAAAAGAATAGGAATATGTATGCTACGAATCACAAATTTTTTTGTGACTTAAATTTTTTTTAATTTTTTAATAATTTTTTGAGATTTTTCTTTTTTTTTCCTTTCTTTTTCTTTCAGTGGGGGGCGACAAGTAGTAGACGCTGGCAACTTATTAGAAGAGGAAGAAGAAGAAAAGAAAAAAAAAAAAATTATTCCAAAAATTATTTCCAAGAACAAAAAGCTATTTTTTTTTACTTATTATTTGTATTTTAAATCTATTCTCTTGAACAACTTTCCATTCTAAGGAATAGAAATACTATGATGTGAATGATAACCATTATCCTCTTGGGAACAATTTCTATTTAGAAATGATTATCTTTTTATTCTATTCTCAAGAATAGTTTTTGAGTACTTGAAAGCATTTGGTAACTCGCCCAACTTTTTTATTTCCGGGATAGAAACGCGTTTGGTAGAAACTTTAAATTCTTTTGTGACTTATAATTTTTTAATACTTTTATTATATTTTTATATTTTTTATGTTTTTATATTTTTTCCTTTTCTTTTTTTCATTTCCTCCTTCTTCACACTTCAACCGGTTGCTGGCCTCAGGATGGTTGTTGGCCCTTGGCAAGGCCGAGCCTCGCCTAGTTGCCAGCAAGGCTTGTCCAACAAGGCTCGACCTCACCGTGGACTGGCGACCCTCTAGTGACTGACTGGATGTTGAAGAAGAAGAAAACGAAAATGAAGAAGTGGAAGAAAAGGAGAAGGAAGAAAAAATTGGAATTGATTTTGGAATTGTTCCAGGGAATAAAGAATCAACATTTTTTTACTCGTCGATTCTATTCCAAATCTATTTTCGAAAACAAAATTTATCAAATAAATTTTTGTTCTAAGTTTGTTCTCGGGACCAAAAGAATAGTAACAGTTACTATTTGGCGTGTTACCATGAACATTCATAATTATGTTACTAAATGAATTTATGTTCTTTTTCTATTCCGGATAACAAAAAAAAATAGAAAAATAGAAAAAATAGGAATGCTAACAAACACACCCTTACATGCTCCATTTATTTGAGTTGACACCTGAAAAGATGGACTATTATGTTTTGAGCACTTATAAGGAAAGAAGTTATAAAACAGGAGCACCAAGCTCTTCACTGTAACACTTGTTTCAAAAATTATCATGGGACAATAAGTCATAAAAAGCCTAAGTTGATGTTACAAGGATGGAAAAATTATGGTAGCCTTTAGTTTGAGATTACAAAATGAGTCATGAGCCCATTTTCTAATCCAGATTCACCCGATCCATTCATTATGGGTAATCCTTTTTTTGGTAAAGCAGGCAACGTAAGTTTGTAAAAAAAAAAAAAAACTAACTAACAAACAAACTGTGTGGGCGATGATTACATTATTGTTCCATATGAAGCTTTAAAAATTTGACAATAGGATATATGAAAATGATATATATTAGAAAATAATAGACCACGAAAATAAATGAGTTTTTCATTCTCAAGAACCTAATTCACTTAACATTTCTCTTATGTTTTTATAGGAAACCTCAACTTTTTCCCGTATAAACGAAGCATGCGAAGTATATATACATGAATTAATTTAATGGTTACATTTATTGCCATAATAAAAAAAACTAGACAAGTTTAGGCTGATCAGATTTTGTAATATAATAATGTATACTTCACTCTTTGAGGTCCAACCTGGGGGTGAGCCACATTAACTTTAAAAGCCGAAGAGAAAAAGAAAACACTTAATTTGGTGATGTAAGCCATAAAACCGCACCTAGGATTTCCATAGCTAAAATCAAGAATACATGTATACTCAAGTAAAGATACTTGTGCACCTAATTTAGAATCCATTGGTCTTGATGCAGAATAGCGACATTCTCAAGTTCAAGCACTTCTCCTTTATTGCCTTTAAATCACTAGTCAATGAGATTGCCCCCACCTTTAACACTTGGTAAATGCTCCTTATATGAGGATAATTGTGTGTGTTAGGGTTAGATGAGGGATTTGAGTACTATTTATAGAGTTTTCAGTCAAACCTTTTCATCAAAAGCTTGGCTCAACTCGGCCAACATTAGCCAATCCCACATTAGATTAATTAAGAAATCTTATATCTCACCTTATTAGACCAATCCAGTAAAATAGTTAAATTACAATATCAATTAATGTAACCCACATAAGAAAACATCTTTTTAGTAATAGCCACTATTGGACTATCAAAACATATTTTTATTAATTTATTTGACTCTTCAATTTTGTGCATCTCTTATATGATTCATTATGTGTCACAAAATCTCATCAAGATCATTTTGACGACAAAGATCAAATTATGACGACCATGATAATAACAAACATTTGTAATCATTTTGAAGCATACAAAGATTGACATTTAAATTTGTTGGGTTATAGTTCATACTCTCCATCGACAAGAAAGCATGAATTCCACTTTCTGGTGAGCAGGTGGAGATCCAGGTTAACGATTTCCAACCGAAGTTGGTAGGAGCCTAGACCATAGTATTGTGCTTGAGTCCTTGATGCCTTGGCCCAAGTCTACGGAGGTAAGGCTCAGACCCTCAGTGCCGGTTCCCAAGTTCTCGGTGCTCAAGTCTAGGTCCATTGAGGTTGAGCCCAAGTCTTGAGTGCCCATGCTTGGGAACCTAATGATTAGTCTTGAGTCCATTGAGGTAGGGCTTAGGTCTATGAAGATTGGGCTTTAGACCTTGGTGGGCGTGCCCAAACTTTGATGCTCAAGCTTGAGTACTCAATGCTCATGTCCAAATCCTCGACGCTTAGGCTTGGATGCACTGGACCAAGCTTACTTATACTTGAGGCTAACCTTGATGAGCTCAGGCTCGAGCAAAAGGGATTTGGGTATGGGGACTATGTTTTTAAACTAACCCCCTATAATTTGAGCCTAACCTCGATAGACTTGGGCTCGACTTTAACGGACTTAGGTGCGGCCTTTGTGGAGTCAGACCCAAACTCATGCTTTGATTCCAAGTCCACAAAAGTCATGCTTGAGAACCCCGTGCCATTACTTGGTTCTCTAGCTACCTAAGCCTACTTGAACAATGCATGTTTATTTAGGAAAATTAAAAAAAGAAAAATACAATGAGAAACACAGTGCCGTTTTCAACAAACATTTTCTAGAAGATGTCAAATTTACTTCGAAACAAATGGAGCCTTAGTACAAGACAAAGAACAATGACAGACATGATTTATAGATTGCATTGTATCTCCTCTTTGCATCATTAAGCATTATATTAACACAATACACTCCATGCTTTTTGCCTTCTTCATTCTTCCGTGTTAGCATGCTTTCAATAATTGCATTGTTCGCCGATGAATATAGTCTTAACGGGGAAAAGGACATTAGTGCCATACTTTCATGCATTGCTCATTTCAATAACAAAACTTTTTGAGCGATCACTTGAAGTAGGTCATATAAGTGCCCCAATGAACGATTTCAACAATTTATCCTACATGGCATATTATATAATATTTGATTCTTAATTTTTCTTGTATAATAAAAAAGAAGGCCAGTTGACCATAGCATTTTTAATAATATTTTAATTTTTAATCCCCCTCTCTCTTCTCTGATCATAACAAGAACATTTATTTTCAAAAAACCATGGATTTCGACTCAAAAAGAAAAGAAATGGGGGACCATGGATTACTTGGCGGAGTTTGAAGATCAGGGCATGGCGGTGGCGATGGACGTCAACGTCGTCGATCTGCTCAAGATTTTTGGCGGGGGCATCCTCTCCATTGACAACAAGCTCAGCGAAATCAACTAATTCAATTCCGCTGCTACTCAATTTTCGCTCTCGGTCTCACTCTACGCTTCGCATGTTCTGCCCTGGGGTTCATTCGCCCTTTTCCCCAAAAAATAAATGATGCTCGTTAGTCTATCTCGTTGCAATGGATTGCTGTTAATCACTTTCTCAATGATTTCGTTTCTGGGTTTTTCTCTTAAATGGCAGCCACATTCTCCTCCAAATCGAATCAATCACACACAAACTTCAAAATCCCCCAATCTAAGAATTACCTCCACTTCAATGGACCCAAATCTACATTACCATCTATGAACTTTAAATCGGTCCTCAAAAAAACTCTGAGCGGAGAGCACCTGGTCGAAGTCATCAGTCGAGTCCGTGGTTACTCGAATCGCAAGGACAAATCGTCTTCCATCTTGCAGATTATAATATATTGAAGGTTCATTGCCTTCTACATCTTCATCAGCACCTCATCATCATCAATATCTTCTTCTTCTTCGATTTTCTGCAAATCAAAAAGAAAAGAATTGATGTCCAGCGTTAACATAAAATTGAGTCTGACAGCACTCAAGAGTCATGTTGAATCGTAAAATAATGTCATGTCAGATTTTTCGGTTAATCAAATTAGCGATAACACTTAAGTGATCATTTTTTTATAAAAAAATTGCACGTTATTGATTTCTCAAAAAATTTTGACATTAAAGTGAGCTTTGTAAGAATATTGTGATACTTCTATTATTCTTTTACGGTCTTAGTAGCCTACCTATTTTAGGTGGCATTAGAACAAAAGGAATAATTAATTATTTCTAAATATGGTGGAAGGTAGATTATTGTTTTCCGAGCAAACTCTTCATATTTTTTGATTCAAGGAACGGAGAAAAAAATTCTATTTTACCAAATAGATTTGCAATAAACCAACGTAAAACAAGTTTATTTTTCTAATTACCATTTGCAATCATTTTTCTGTCTTTGGTGTTCGGCGCCGATAACTCTATAGTGTTAGCCTTATTCTTGTCTACCTCAATAGCCCTCTGATTTACAACAAATCCAAAATTACCCAGGCACACTTGATATGATTCAATTTCGACGAATATTTTCTCATTCTTTTAAAAGCATGCTCACTCAAGATAGTTGAGATGATTTGGATAAGATGATTTATCTATTTCTTAATCTGGTGGAAGGCAGATTGTTGTTTTTCTCCCCGAACAAACTCTTAATGGTTTTTTAAATCTAAGCAACGGAGAGGAAACTTCTATTTTACCAAAGAAATTTGCAATAAACCAACGTAAAAAGTTTATATTTCGAATTACCATTTGCAATTTTTTTTTTTTGGTCATGGGTGCGGATAACTCTAAAGTAAACGTAGCCTTATTCTTCTCTACCTCAATACCCCTTTGATTTACAACAAATCCAATAAAATTACAAAGGCTTGCACCAAAAGCACACTTAATAGGATTCATTTCGAACGGATATTTTCTCATTTTTATGAAATCATTCTCAAGATAATTGAGATGATTTATCTCATCAGATTACACTAATCCACAAATATAAATCCTGAAATTACCAAGCCCACTAACTAGTCCTTAAATTTTTGCATCTACTTCATTTGTGTTCTATTCAATCATGTTGGCATTCTTCACTCGTCGATTCTTGTGCTTTAACACTGAGCCATAACTTAATGATTGCTATTGAGAACCTCAAAAACAAACAATAGAGCTCTTGTCGACCAAATCTACTCACCGACTCCAACTCAATACTCGGTTACTTTTTTTTTATATTTGACTACAGTGTCCTGATCTCGACGTCGGTTGCATCTCTCGCAAAGCATGATGGAAGCCCTCACCACCATACTCATGTGAGGGTTGTAATCCTTTCTCTAAAGTTGAGAAGCTCTGCGACGCCCTCGTACCCTCCCTCCCTCCCCTCTCTCTCTCTCTCTCGCTCCCTCCCTCCCTCCTTCCCTCCTGATGATGCAAGATACATTGATTCTTGGCTGAGCCTGACATGTGCCCAACGACTTTCACCTGATGTTGAGTGGTGTTAGTAAAGATGAGCACAGCGCATGCGGAAACGAGGCAAAATGGGGGTACACGACGGGGTAAGAGGCGCGGCGAGGCAAGTACTTGCCTTCCCGTTCCACCCAGCCCAACGTATCCGTTCGAAACATATAGTTTTTAGAAATATATATATCTTATGCATGTGTTCCAGATAAAAATCAATAAAAAATTATAAAGAAAACTTTACAAATAACCTTTTCTCCTTACATGAATTGTTTTTATTGGAGATGCAAGGTTGAACATGCTCTAGATAAGTTATATGGGTCAATTGTTTTCCATATATTCTATTTTCACATTGTCCCACATTGACTGTTTTGTGATGGTCGGAACTGGCCTCATAAAATCAATCTTTGATATCATTTTTTTTTGGGTAAAAATGTAAATTTCAGTAATCAGATAAAGTACAAAAGCTTGGGGGTATATCTTGGTTTTACAAATAGAATTATTAATGTGAGAAAATGAAGATAGAAAGCCTCCACTTAGTACCCAATACAACATTTAATTGGGAAGGTCTAAAATTTTGGTAGAGTTATGATGCATGCATGGGGCTAGTGATTCTGAAATGGGGGAAATTTGGATGAAGTGTAACGGAATAATGTGTATGGGGATAGATGTCAAAGGAAGAAATATTGAATAAAAGATAGAAATGATCACTACCAACATATAAAGGCTGCGCTACCAACCAAGGATGGAGATTTAGATTGACGAAGTTCGCCACCAAGGCTTAAAGGACGAACTACCCATTAAGGATAAAGGACTTCGGGATAGGAGAAGCTCACTACCAGTGCCTAAAGGGAAATTCCACCAGCCGAGGATAAAGGGCTTCTTGGCTCACCACCAAAGGAGTAATCCACGCTCCAAGAATAAAGAGACCATTAAAGGAGTAATCTGCTCTCCAAAAGGTATTCACTCTTATAGAGGAAATTTCACCAATTTTCATTCATCAAATCATCTATGTTGCAATTGAGAGACTTCCTCTATTTATAGAAAAAATAGTGACCTAAGCATTTCCCAAAATGCAGTTAGCATCTCAAGAAAGTAAATCACTAAAAATTCACAAAACAATCACAAAATCTCACTATATCTAATCACATATCATTGTATTTTACAAGTATTTTACAATATCTTAGCAAATCTCAAAAAAGCAACCATTCATTCTAGAAATATGAGTGGACTTATTTTTTTAAAAATCGTTTTATTCGGATACTCCAACCTTGATCCACTAACCCGAAGTTCATCTTGGCTTGGGTTAATATCGATAGTATCGATGTCAAATTTGTCGATAGGGCTAAGTTGGATGCTCCCACATCATCCTTCTTGGGTTGTTTGAGATTTGTCCTCAAATTTGAGATATCTTCATCCTCCAAAAAAGGAGAAATGTCTCCCACATTAAAAGTTATCAAAACTCCAAACTCTCTAGAAAGATCGATTTTATAAGCATTTTCACCGATTCACTCGATAACTTTAAATAGGCCATTAGCTCTCAGCATGAGGTTACTCTTTCAACAAGATGGAAATCTCTCATTCTTCAAATGAAGCCATACAAGATCTCCCAATTAAAATTGAGCTTTCTTCTAATGCTGATTGGCTTTCTTCTTGTAAGACTCATTGGCTTTCTCAATCTTAGATCGAATCTGCTCATGAAGCTTCTTCATTGATTTAGCTTTTTCATTGCCATCAAAATTCACTTGTGAGTTGGAAGGAATTAGAATCAAATCAATTGGTGTGAGGGGTTAATTCCATACACAACTTCAAAAGGTGATCGACTCGTAATATAGCTCGAAGATCGATTATAGGCAAATTTAGTATGTGCAAGCTTCAAATCCGAATCTTTTAAAGACTTACTCACCATGCTTCAAAGAAGAGTAGTAAGAGTGCTATTGGTTACCACTATTTGACCATCCGTTTGGGGATGACAAATGGTATTGAATAAGAGCTACGTATTGAGCAATCTCCATAGTGTTTTCCAGAAGTAGCTTGAGAACTTAGAATCACGATTAGACAAGATAATTTTTGGTACTCCATGAAGGAAAATAATCTCCTTGAATATAACTCAGCAACATGAGACGCATCATCGGTCATGTGACATGGCATGAAATGAGCCATTTTAGAGAACCGATCAACAACCACCATGATGGGACCTTTTCCCCTTTGAGTTCTTGGAAGAGTTACAATAAAATCCATACTCACACCTTCTCAAGGCTACAATGGAACTGGAAGTGGAGTATACAATCCCTGATGGAATTGACTCTTTGCTCTTTAACAAGTTGCACACCTTGAGATGATAACATGCATGTCTCCATTCATTTTTTTCCAATAAAAATTCTCTTGAAAAGCCTCAAGAGTTTTGTCAATATCGAAGTGTCCAACCAATCCTCCACCATGTGCCTCTCGGTTTAGCAACTCTAAAAAAGAACTCTTGGGCATACATAAACGATTTCCTATAAAGAAACCCATCTTACAAAGAATAAGTACCTTGAACTCCATATTTACACGGTTGTCGATAATCGATGGGAAATGTGGGTCTTTAGAATATAATTTCTTCATCGATTGGAAGCCAGGGATCCGAGAATCTAGAACAACAAACATGAAATATCTTCTCAATAACGCATCTGCAACAATATTTTTGTGGCTAGATTTATATTTTGAGACAAAAGAAAAGGATTGAAGAAATTCTACCCATTTTGCATGTCTTGAATTGAGCTTGCGTTGGCCGTTAATAAACTTGAGAGCCTCATGATCATAATGAAGGACAAATTGCTTTGGCCTCAAATAATGACTCCAATGATTAAGAGCTCAAACAATGGCGTAGAACTCCTTATAATAAGTTGAATAGTTCTTCTTCCAACTTCTCGCTAAAATACACCAAAGGTTTTTAGGCTTGTATAGCAACAGGGCAAATGCCAACTTTGCTTGCATCACACTCAACTTCAACTACTTTATCAAAATCAGGAAGGGCAAGAATAGGGGACTCACAAAGTTTTTGCTTGATTAACTCATAGGCATTTTGAGTAGCCTTTGTCCATTCAAAAGAACCCTTATTTATGCATTCGGTAATAGGAGCCATGATGGTACTAAAGTCCTTCACAAATCATTGATAAAAAGAAACAAGTCCATCACAACTCCTTACATTAGAAATGGACTTTGGAACCGGCCAAGTCTTCATAGCTTCTACCTTGGATTGATTGACGGAGATCCCATATTTAGAAACCACATATCCAAGGAACACAATGCTTGGAGAAAAGAACTCACATTTCTCCATTTTAATATAGAGTTTTTGTTCTCTTAAAACATTGAAAACTTGTTTTAAATGAGAGATATGCTCTTCCTTGTTCCTACTATAAACAATAGTATTGTTGAAATAAATAATAACAAATTGACCGATAAAGGAATGAAGAACCTTATTCATAAGCCTCATAAAGGTACTAGGAGCATTTGATAATCTGAATGACATAACTAACCACTCATAAAGGCCTCCTTTCATTTTGAAAGGCATTTTCTATTCATCACCTTCTCACATCCCGATTTGGTGATAGCCACTCCGCAAATCTATCTTCGAGAACATGGTAGAAACATATAACTCATCAAGCATATCATCAAGTCTAGGGATGAGATACATATACTTAATGATGATGTTGTTGATGGCTCGGCAATCAACACACATTTTGAATGAACTACCCTTCTTGGGCATGAGTAGAGTCGGAATAGAACATGGATCCATGCTTTCTTGAACACATCCTCCGTCGATAAGTTCATTGACTTGTCTTTGCAACTCATTCGTTTCCTCTAGATTGCATCGATACGTTGGTTTGTTGGGTAAAGAAGCACTGGGTAACAAATCGATGTGATGCTCAATAGCTCGAATAGGAGGTAATCCAAGTGGTAATTCTTCCGGGAATACGTATGCAAATTCTTTCAACAAGGAATACATTTTGAGATGTATGGGTTGCTCTACCTCACTCTTTTTCTCTACCATAAGCAAAGCAAATAAATTTTTCTATTTGCTAATGGCTCTCTCAACCCATGTTTCACTTAAGAAAAGATTTTCCTTACTCATGTTTCCCTCCCCAGGTTGACTTTTATGTATCATGGAAGGATTCAAAGGCACAAGAGTAATGCATTTTTGTTCCTTGTTAAACAAGTATGTGTTCTTACGCTCATCATGCACAACATTTCTATCATATTGCCATGGTCTTCCTAATAACAAGTGACATGCATCCATGGAAATCACATCACAGTGAATTTGATTGCGATAATTCCTCCTAATCGAAAAAGATATGAGAGCTCGTTTTGTTACCTTGAGATCATTTCCTTGACTAAGCCATTGAAGCTTGTATGGTTGAGGATGTTTAGTTGTTGAAAGCTTCAGCTTGTCGACCAAGGTTGTTAAAACGATTTTGGTGTAGCTCCCGTTGTCGCTAATCATTGAACAAACCTTCCCGTTAATTATACAATGGGTGTGAAAGGTGTTCTCCCTTTGAATATTCTCATCAAGAGAAACTTAAACATGCAATGCTCTATAGATGACCAATAATTCACCATCATCAGCTTTCTCCATGACCTCTTCCTCTTTTTCAAATTTGGAACCATTTTGGTCCAAATTGTTCTCAGCTTCTTGAAGTGCCAAATTGATCTCTTAAATTTCTTGAAGAGTCATACTTCTTTGATTTAGAGAATTAGCTTGTAAATGCCCATAGCCTTGACACTCAAAGCATTTCCTTGTGTCACCTTCAAGTTTCTTTTGGAGTTCTTTAGAGGACTCTACAACTTTCTCCTTACCTTTGTTTTTTGTTGACATGCTCTCGATCTTGCTTGAGGAAGCACCCTTAAAGTAAGATGTCCCTTTTGATGAGATTTTGGAGGAATATCTTTTTCCCTTCAATTGCCTTTTAACTTTCACGGCTAGCTTGCATACATCTTCAGAGGACCAATAAGGTTGAAGTTCAACCAAATCAGCAATTTTCCATTTCATTCTGCCAAGAAATTGAGTGATGGTTTGCTCCGGAACTTTTGAAACTTCACATCTCATCTTAAGTTGTCCAAATTCATTGATGTACTCTTCAATGCTCATCCTTGTTGTCTAAAAGAATTCAGCTTGAGGAACAAGTCTCGCTTATAGTTCTTGGGTAGAACCTCTTCATCAACTTGTTGAGTTTTTCCTAAGATTTGATTCGGCTTTTTCCTTCTCAAGTTCGTCAATGCTTCTGAGTCTCCCCCCAAGGAGAAGCATACTTTGTCAATTTGAGTACATCAACCTTACATCTCTTCTTGTTCGAGTAGGACTTGAAGTCAAAAACTTGTTCAATTATGTGCACTAGAGTTGCTGCTAGTGGAATCAAAATCACCACTCAAACTACTATGAGAATTAGAATCATCACGTCGACGATGATCATTAGGACGCCTTATTGGTTGTCCTTGTCTCACTGGATCCTTGAGAAGATTGAGTACATGCTCCATTTGTTGCTAAAGATTTTGGATAGCACGATCTCGCCTTTCATTGTGTACTTGCTCTAAAGTTAAACCTCTTGGAACCGGATCATCCATATATATTTTTTTGACAAAAATAAAAGGTGAGATAGGAATGAGGTAATAGAAGGAATTACTCAAAACCAAGTTCAACCCCGTGCTCTGATACCAACTTGGTGCGTGTGTGGGGTGAGTGATTCTGAAACGGTGGAATTTAGGGTCAAGTGTATCAAAATGATGTGTATGGGGATAGATGTTGAAGGAAGAAATATTGAATAAAAGATAGAAACAATCACTACCAAGTTATATAGGCCACGCCACCAATCGAGGATGAAGATTGGGATCGATGAAGTTCATCATTAAGGCTTAAAGGACAAACCACCCCCAAAGGATAAAGGACTTCGGGATAGGAGAAGCTTACTACTAGTGCCTAAAGGAAAATTCCACCAACTGAGGATAAAAGGTTTTTTGGCTCACCACCAAAGTAGTAATCCATGCTGCAAGGATAAAGAAACCAATAAAGGAGTAATCCACTCTCCAAAAGGTATTCACTCTCATAGAGGAAATCTCACCAATTTTCATTCATCACATCGTCTGTGTTACAATTGAAAGACTTCCACTATTTATTCTATAAATAGTGACCTGGGCATTTCCCAAAATGCAGTTAGCATCTCGGGAAAGTAAATCGCTATAAATTCACAAAATAATCACCAAATCTAACTATATCTAATCATATATCATTTTATCTCACAATATCTCAACAAATTTCGAAAAAGGAACCATTCATTCTAGAAATATGAGAGGACTTATTTTTAAAAAAATCATTTTATTTGGATACTCCAACTTTGATCGATTAAATATTTAATGGTATCTCATCATATTTCAGAATATCTCAGTAAATCTCAAAAAAATCATTCTTTCTAGAACTACGAGAGGATTTTTTCAAAAAATAATCATTTTATTTGGAAACTCCAACCTTGATCCATTGAAGCATGTTATACCTAATGTTCACCTTAGCTTGGGTCAATATCAATAGTATTGATGCCGAATTTGTCAATAGAGTTAAGTCGGATGCTCCCTCATCAAGTTCACTCTACCTTTTATGATTTTACGCACCTTAGCTAAAATGATGTTGATATTAGTGACTAGTTTTGAAAATGTTTGTGGTTGCATTCTATCCAAATACACATATAGTCTCAGAGTTCATTTTCTTTTAACTCACTCATGAGATCATTCATTAATCATTACTATTGTTGTTGTTATACAGATACCAAATATTTCTCATACAATGTAATGCATCGCACTGCAAAGGAAAAAACCACCGCGGCCCTCGCGACTCATAGCGGAAACGGGGGACGGAGTGGACAGAAACGTGATTTCCGTCCCCACCCTGCCCCCAACCCATCCATAGTGCTTGGTCGCCCCCACAATATTTCTTACTCTTGCTCCCTCCGTCTTCAAGGGTTTTTTATCTAAATATTTTTGTTAACTTTTATTTCATTCCATCGCATATGGTCCATTGAGTGACTGTTACACTTAGCATTTCTATTTCTATGTTAGCTTCAAGGACCAACTTTAATTAACAAAAATCACAATTTAAGAAAATTGAAAATGTTGAAGAGCTACCATTAAATATTTAATAAAAGTTCAATTACCATATATGACTTTTATCTTTATATAGAAACGAATAGAGAGAAAGTGGACAGAAAATTGAAAATTCAATAAAAATTGACCATGCTATTTGTGCAACGACAAAATCTTCATTTCAAAAAAGCAATTTGATTTATTTCTTATATCGACTTTTTCTCGACTTATGCATGTACTTTTAATCTTCTTTCAAAATATTAATTTTCGAATCAATTTAAAGCCCTGTTTTTTATTCTTTTCTTTATATGCATGTTTTTAAATCCACAAGTTATTTCGTATTTGTAATTACAAAATTTCCTCCATCGTCTCAAAATTAGAAAAAAAAATTAATCTTGAAAGTTATAAGGAGTAATATACAATTCTGTATATTAATATATCTATTTCCAAAGAGGTTTTAAGTGTCTCCCATTGAATATCAAAACATATCAATCGCCATACATATAAAAATATATTAAACAAAATATGAACCCCAAAATCATAGGCTCCCATTTCTTTTCCCTTTCCTTTCAATCAGAGTACAAAAATTCCCGTTTGCTAATGGCGCCCAGCAAGACAGATACAAATTAGTCAAAGGCCGGACTTGATTGCTCGCAAGAAAACATCAGCAACAGAGCTTCTTCACCAACTAAGGCAAGATCATTTTAGAGATAAACAAAAGGACCTTTATCGAGATATGGGGGTGAGTTGTCACCCCACACAAAGCTTAATCATGAAATATGAGAAAGCTCGAGGGATTTGATTTTGGTTAAAAGGTGCACCTCTTTTTTGGGGAAAAAGTATCTTTACTCCAATAAAATATTATTTCAAGTACACGCACAGGCAAGAGTGACTTTCCAATATGTCGTGTCTAAGTCTGGATGCATGTACAACGACCTTATTGCGAAACTGCTGGTGATGTCTTTCCAATGTGATTTCTTAGTGCATGGTGTCATGAACTCTTTGATTTATTTGGACCACAGAATGATTAACCAATTGACTGTTATAGCAATACGGAGCATCCGAATTTTCCAATGGACTAATCCCATCAAAACATGCAAGTTCGTCCCTCCATGAACATCTTTTCATGGTTGAACTATAAGGGTACTAGGCCTTGCACAATGAAACTCAAAATGAGAGACAACAAGATTTGAGAAAGTGACTCATTTGATTCATAGTTTTGCAACAATGGAATAAAATAGTAGTAATTACAATAAAGACAAGAGAAGGACACTATACATGTTATAAGTTGTTTATGGCATAGACTTTAGTGCCAAAAGGTTTTTTTCATATCACTTAAGTGTCGATTCTAATTTGGTCACCAAAAATCTAACAAAATCATATTTTATTAATTTTTCAATTTTACATGGTTTGCTAATGTGCTTGGTTAGCATATGACCTCTAAATGACGTTATGTAGCAGGTTAAAAGTGGTCACTTCAGTGCTAGTTATAATAAAATGATTACTTCAGTGTCAATCATTGTTGAAAAATTATCACTTCAGTGTCAATCTTAATGAAAAAGTGATTAGTTCAATGCAAAAAAATGCCACCTAAGATGCTGTAGGCTCACCTATGAACATGAATGGAAGCAAAGGAATACCGGCCACTTACAATAAGCACGCAGTAATCGTAGTGCATTTGGACCAGGATGTCCCCGTGATAAACGGGCCAAGTAGCATCTCGTCCTCCCCCCTTTAAAGCCCAATAACCGCTTTGCAGTCACCAGCATGTGTCTCGCTAATCACATCCTTGGCTGTCGTCTTGACACTAGACGGTAAAGGCTGAAGTGTAAGCCTCATATTGCCAAATACTTTTTATTTTTATTTTTTATTTTGTCTAAGCCAAATACTATTCAGTTAGTGCTATTTTGTGATATAGTTATGATGGGGGAAAACAATCCCATGCGCCGAGGATGATAAAAAGAATGATAAACATTAGAAGTTTTAAAATTTAGGGAAAATGCCACAAAAATTTCCAAACTAAGCCACTTGGGACAATTTTACCTTAAATTTTTTGTGCCATCAAAAACTCCAAATTATATCGCTTGGGATAATTTTAACATAAACTTTTTTTTATGTCACCAAAAACCCTAAACTATACCACTTGGGATAATTTTACATTGAACTTTTTCTTGGGCCACAAAAAATTCTAAACTATGCTACTTGGGATACATTCACTTCAAACTCTATAACTAAAGGGCATTTTCATCTTTTTACTTTTTTTTCTTCTCTTTTTCCTTTCTTCCCCCTTTACCATAGTCAGGAGAGGGAAGCCGGCGAGAGTGGCCCTTGCCGGGAAGGGTCACCCTCGATTGGATGAGGGCCGCCCTCGTCAGATGTGGCGGGGGTAGCCCTTGATCGGGTGAGGGCCACCCTCACCGAATTTGGTGAGGGTGGCCCTCACCCAACTCAAGTGAGGGCCGCCCTCCTTGGATCTAGCGAGGGTGACCCTCGCCCGATGCTGGGGAGGGTTGCCCCCGCTAGATCTGACGAGGGTCACCCTCACTTGCCAAGGGTGAGAGCCGCCCTCGCCGAATGCCCACGGTGGCGAGGGTGGCCCTTGCCGGCTTCCCTCTGCCAGCTATGGTAGAGGGAAGAAGAAGAGATAAAAAAGAAGAAGAAAAAAAGTAAAAAGTAAAAGGATGGAAATGCCATTTAGTTAAAAAGTTTGGGGCAAATGTGTCCCAAGTGATATAGTATAAGGTTTTTTGTGGCACAAGAGAAAGTTCAGGGTAAAATTATCTCGAGTAGCAAAGTTTAGGGTTTTTGTTGGTACAAAAAAAGTTTAGGGTAAAATTGTCTCAAATGACATAGTTTGAGGTTTTTGATGGAACAAAAAAAGTTCAAGGTAAAATTGTGCCAAGTAGCATAGTTTGAGGTTTTTGGTGGCATTTTCCCTAAAATTTATCATGAAAGTGTAATTAAGTTATAAATTTAAAAATTGTAATCAAGTCTCAAAATTTGTCACAAAAGTACAATTGAATCTTAAAACTTTCAAAAAATACAATCAATTGCTAAAAATTGTTATCAAAGTGCAATCAATTTCTAAAATTTTCAAAAAGAGCAACCAATAGAAGGATTTATCAAGTTAATTTGACAAGATTTAGAACTTCTTTGCATTTGTTAAAAAGTTTTAAAAATCAATTATACTTTTGTGACAAGTTTTAATACTTGCAATATACTTATTTCTAAAAAGAATTTCCAATGCAATTGCAAGCATTTTAATAGATATTGAATTTTCATATGGGCTCTAAATGGACCAATGGATATTGGTGGGCTTTATTAAGATCAATCTTGACTAGGGCACTTGAAAATTTTGTGCTGATTGTCTTTCGAAGCCTTTAGCATTAGCGGTACATTTGTTGGGCCCACTAACATCCTATATAACAATGCTTCCAAATTTTACCATATTCTGCTTTCGTTTTTTTCGCATGTCTATAGTGAAAGAGTTAAGAAGGCTCAATTATACCTTGTATATTTTGCGATTTTTTCATGATGGAAAACAATTTAGTGTTTAGGAAAGTGATTAACATGCCGCATAGCCTAACAACTTAGATTAATATTGTTATTTTTTTCAACCATCCTTGTGTAGTATGAGGTTCAAAATATAATTCAAGTATCCATAAAAATAAAAAATGATTTTTTGCAATTCATATAAGTAGAAGTTTTTTTTTTAAAGGGAAAATTAAGTAGACTAGACCTATAAAAGGCAGATAAATTAACCTGTTATTAAAAACTACCCCTAAATAAGTTTAACGGACTAATCGAGAGATTAGAGTGTAAACTTAACCGTTAGTTAGGCCGGAGACACAGGCGCGGCAGTGGCGGTGAGAGTTACGCATGGGGACCTCGACTACGTCAACCCAAGGTAGTCCCGAGGTGAAAACAATAGTTGAAAGTGCTGGTCCTTGTTGTTCAGCAGAAAACCAAGCCCATGTAAGGGGTTCGGCTGCTGGTCGGATGGACTGGCAGTCCAGCGAGCTTCTAGTTGGCATTCGACAACTCTAGGCGGCTGCGGGGGAGGTGCTAGTGGCTAGTTCGGGTGGCGGCAAGGTGAAAACAATTGTAGCTGGGCGTTTCCAGTTAGTGTAGTAGTTGGAAATAAGGGCGAACAGAGGAGCGGCAAGGTCTGGACAGCAAACAGGCTGTCCGGCGATCAGGACTGGCAAGTAGCGATGACAAAGGGTACGAACTAAGGCTCTCGATCACTGCTGCAGGTGACTCGGATGGTAACAAGGCTAAACCAGCAATGGAAATGGAAGAAAGAAAGGAAAGGAAGAAGAAGAAGAAGAAGAGAGAGAGGGGGGGTGGTCAGCAGCTAGAGGGGGAGGAAGAAGGAGGAGAGAGAGAAGATGAAGTCCCTAATCAACTCACTTCAATGCCTATAAACTCACGTTCCTTCCCCATGCAAAAGCGATCATGAACCAAAACTTTCTCTTCTTCTTTTGTCTTCCATCCATTATTGCCTAAAGGGGCATTTTAGTCTTTTCCACCTTGGGCATAATTATTGAATTGCCCACGACTTGAAGATGAAGAGCAAGCCTAAGAAACAGGCTAGGAATGAATAGGAATGGGCTCAAATTGGCTCAAAAATGGATAATGGGCTAATTGGTTCAATGGGCTCACATAGTTGACTTGGGCCCACCCTTTTAGCCGCCCCTCCTTGGGCGTGAGGCCCACTTGGTCTTGCCCGGCCCACTTCCTTGTGGGCTCAATTTCTCGTCCCATTAAATCCTTTTTTCCACAATTCAAGCTTACCAATAATTTATAAGGTTACAAAAACATCGTCCAAAGGTTCGCCTCTAACATCCCTGAAAATTCGACATCTAATATCGGATTAACATACATAGTCAATTTCGATCGAATGTTATTTTAGTACGTCTCGGACTAATAAGTGGCTCCGAGGATTCACATGGAATCAACTCGTGTTTGACTCAGCATCAAACCACGTTCAAGTTTTCTCAACATGTGGATGGCCTCAACTATCATGAAATTGTGAAGGATCGATTCTTATTTCAAAGTACACAATTACTAAAAATTGACTTAGGGCTATTTGCAATCTTGATAATAGGAAACGGATTCACCCACTATCCCCTTATACTCTATCCGTGAATCAACTTTTAGTCATTCCTTGGATCGGCCTATTTAACCACATGATCGTCCTTACATAGGTCTCATGGTCAAGTCATTATCCTAGGTCAAGTTCTTTAGTCTTATGTGTTTCATTCTCATTAGCCTTTCCCTTCAATGTTAGTATTTCGTGAGTGTTCAATTTCGAATGAGATTAACTAATAATGCATTGACAAAATTCACGGTCATATATTTCTCAAAGGGTTCGAATTTTAGGACGTCACAATTCTTCCCCCCTTACAGAAATTTCTTCCTCGAAATTTGCATTAAGAGAACAATTCTCAAAAAGATGGGGGTGCTGATATTTCATCACTTCCTTGCTTTGCCATGTAACTCCCTCTATTCCATGATGTTGCCAAGTTACCTTGACTAAGGCAATAGTCTTATTTCGAAGTACTTGCTCCTTGCAAACCACTACTCTGATAGGTTTCTCCACATACGACACCCTGTCGTCTACGTTTAGTTTCTCTAAATTTATCACATGAGTTGGGTCTAGTTCATACTTCTTTAACATAGACACGTGGAAAACATCATGTACTTGCGTAAGCTTTGGAGGTAACACAAGACGATATGCCAAAATCCCAATTCTTTCCAAGATTTCAAAGGGTCCAACGTACCTTGGACTCAATTTTCCTTTCTTGTCGAATCTTGAAGTACCTTGCATTGGCGATACTTTTAAGAATACATGGTCGCCCACCTTGAATTCCAATGGCCTACGTCGTTTGTCCGCATAACTCTTCTGGCGGCTCTGGGCTATCCTTAGCTTATCTTGAATAATCTTGACGGCATCCAAAGATTGTTGCACCAACTCCAGTTCTATGATCTTTCATTCACCAACCTCATTCCAACATAGTGGAGTTCGACAAGGTTTCTCGTACAAAGCTTTGAATGGTGCCATCTTAATGCTTTGTTGATAGCTATTGTTGTAGGCAAACTCAAATAGGTGAAGTCGTTCCTCCCAACTTCCTTTAAAGTCTACAACATAAGCTCGTAGTAAATCCTCAAGCGTTTGGATCATCCTTTCTAGTTGACCATCCATTTACGGATGGTACGCTGTACTGCATTACAGTTTTGTCCCCAAGGCAGATTGCAAGCTTTTCCAGAAAGTTGCCGTAAACTTGGGATTACAGTTAGACATAATTGTCACTGGTACTCCATGAAAGTGTACAATTTGTCGTACGTACAACTTTGCGTACTTGTTTAACGAGAAATCCTTCTGCACAGCGATAAAGTGAGCTGACTTCATTAATCTGTCAACTACCACCCAAATCGAGTCATTGCCTCGTTGGCTCCTTGGCAGTCCCATCACAAAATCCATTGTTATGTGCTCCCACTTCCATTCAGGAATCTCAAGAGGTTGTAGCAATCGACCAAGTTTACAATGTTGAGATTTTACTTGTTGGCACGTTAAACACTTAGCTATGTGTTTTGCGATATCCAATTTCATACCATTCCACCAGAAGTGTTGCTTCAAATTCTAGTACATCTTCGTACTGTCGGGATGGATACTATAATTACTATGATGAGCTTCCAACAAGACTGCTTCCTTAAGTTCGACATTATTGGGGATGCACGATCATCCACGAAACTTCAATGTCCCATCCTTGGACACGTGAAAGTCAGCCTTCCACTTGACTTTATCCATTTGTAGAATCTTTTGGACTTTGGGATCTATCGCTTAGACACTTTTTATCCTGGTTTGCATCTTGCGCTCCACCCTGAGAGTAGCCATTAAACTAGTAAGATGGCCTACTTCGATTAGGAAATCTGAGTCTTGGACTCCTTCGAAAAGGATCCATTCTCAAATCATCATTTGTGCAATCGACGATTTCTAACTAATTGCATTAGCTACTTTGTTAGCTTTTCCGGGACGGTACAAAATCTCATAATCATAATCCTTAAGAAGTTCCATCCATTGTCATTGCCTCATGTTCAACTCTTTTTGCGAGAATAAATACTTTAGACTTTGATGGTCCATGAAAATTGGGAATTTTTCTCCACGAATAGTGTCTCCAAATCTTGAGTGCAAAAATTATTGCTGCTAATTCCAAATCATGCATTGGGTAGTTAAGCTCGTGAGGTTTTAACTATTGGGATGTGTAGGCAACCACCTTACCATGTTGCATTAAAACACAGCCTAGTTCTTTGCATGACGCATCACTGTAGATCTTGTACCCTTCAAGGCTAGAAGGTATTGTTAGGACATGTGCGGTAGTCAGCTTACTCTTAAGCTCTTGGAAACTACACTCGCACATATCTATCCAATCGAATCTTTCTTCTTTCTTCAGTAACCTTGTCAGGGGCATGGCTATTGCAGAAAACTTCTCTATGAATCATCTATAATACCCTGCAAATCCCAAGAAACTCTAAACTTTAGTTATCGTCGTGGGTCTCAACCAATTCATGATTGCTTCCATCTTAGCCGGATCAATAGAAATCCTTTTACCTGAAATTATGTGACCCAAAAAATGCCACATGAATTAACCAAAACTCGCACTTACTAAACTTAGCATAGAGCTCATGCTTCCTCAATGTTGCAATACTAATCTCAAGTGTCTCTCATGTTCCTCTAGACTTCTTGAGTACACTAGAATATCGTCGATAAATACGATTATGAATTGGTCAAAATACTCATTGAACACATAGTTCATAAAGTCCATAAAGGCTACAAGAGCATTTGTCAAACCAAACGGCATTATGGCAAACTCATAATTACCATAACGTGTACAAAATGCCATTTTCGGTATGTCTTCCTTCTTAATCCTCAATTGATAATAGCCTGTCCTTAGGTCTGTCTTGGAAAATATTGAAGCTCCTTGAAGTTGATCAAACAAGTCATCTATTCTTGGCAACAGATACTTGTTCTTGATAGTTACATGATTGAGTTGTTGGTAGTTGATGTAGAGACGCAAAGACCCGTCTTTTTTCTTAATGAATAATGCTGGCGCTCCCCAAGGAGATGCACTAGGACGAATAAATCCTTTGTCTAGTAGTTCTTGCATTTGCACTTTCAATTCCTTCAATTCTAATAGTACCATCTCATAAGGTGCCTTAGAAATCGACTCCGTTCTAGTGGCCAACTCAATCATAAACTCAATTTCCTTCTCTGGAGGTAATCCAGGCAATTCCTCTAGGAATACGTCAATATAATCTTGTACCATGGATATACTTTTCATTTTTGGTTCATCCACTAGTGTTTATGTTACCTATGCCAAATTACCTTAGCATCCTGAATCCAATAGTCAAGTCACCTCAAATGATGAAATCAGAGGAATTGATGGTCACCCTCGATTTCCAACAAACTCAAATCTATCCCCCACTACTGGATTAAACTGAATCATCTTTCCATAACAATTCACTATAGCTCGTTGTTTGGTTTGGTGAGCCAATCCATATCAATTATGACATCAAAGTCATACATCGCTATCACAATCAAATCAATGACTTTCTCGCGACTGCCCAAAACTAGCTTACTGCCAGAACAACCTAACTCAGACAATATTTTATCCTTGAACGGAGTAGAAATACTATAAACCACTCCCAGCGGTTTTAGATTTAACCCCACTAGCTTAACAAACCAATCAACAACAAAAGAATGCGTAATACTAGGGTCAAAAAACACATAAGCAGCATGATCGTGTGAGGATACCACACCTTTAACTGTGGAAGGTGAATCCTCCGCCTCCCTTCTGGTTACAGCATAAACTCTTTCTTGTGCTTGGGGTTTACCTTGGTTGTTTGGTGGCGCGTTCCCAACAAGTTGACCTCCCTGCGGCAGTGGCAAGATCGTCCTCATAGGCTTACTCAGACAATTCTTTTCTTGGTGACCTGAATGGCCACATCCAATATAGGCTCCCATCCTCGAATGACAAGGGAGATTCCCATGTCTCCTCCCACATAGCCGACACACTCCCATGGAACTAGATGTCGGTTTTCCCACATGATTCCTTTTGTTGGGTGGGATGTGATTCCTTCCTTCCGACATCGGCCTCTTCCCAAATTGACGATTGTCTCTGTTAGGCACAAATTATGATCCAGACACGGCTATCCTCTCAGTCATGTTCTTCTCAATTCATTTGGACCCTTTAATTCGTTTCGTCATAGCTTTTTAGGTTTAGAGGCACCAACTGGTCCTTAAGTTCCATAATGGGCTAGAATGGTCCAAGTGGGCTAATTGGGCTCAATGGGCCCACCCTTATGGCTGCCCCTCTTTGGGTGTGAGGCCCACTTGGTCTTGCCCAACCCACTTCCTAGTGGGCTCAATTTCCCGGCCCGTTAAATTATTTTTCCAACAATTCAAGTTTATCGATAATTTCGAAGGTTACAGAAACATCATCCAAAGGTTCGCCTCAGACGTCCTTGAAAATTCAACGTCCAATATCGGATTAACATACATAGTCAATTTCGATCGAATGCCATTTTAGTACCTCTCGAACTAACAGGCGGCTTTGAGGATTTACGCATAATCGACTCGTGTTTAACTCAGCATCAAACCACGTTTAAGTCTTCTTGACACGTAGACGGCCTCAACTATCATGAAATTGTGAATGACTGATTCTTATTCCAAAGTACATGATTACTAAGAATTGACTTAGGGCCATTCACAGTCTCGATAATAGTAAATGGATTCACTCGTTATCCCATTATACTCTATCTGCGAATCGACTTCTAGTCACTCTTTGAATCGGCATGTTTAACCACAGGATCATCCTTACGGATGTCTCATGGTTGAGTCATTATCTTAGGTCAAGTTCTTTAGTGTTTTGTCCTCATTAATCTTTCCCTTCAAGGTTAGTATTTTGGGAGTGATCAGTTGAGTGAGATTAACTAGTAATGCATTGACAAAATTCACGGTCATACATTCCTCAAAGAGTTCAAATTTCAGGACGTCACAAATAATAGATATGAGATTTGAAGTGCCATAGAGAAAAATGTCAATTGCTTTGATTATCTAGAATAATGACGATTTGAGTAATAACAAGCAATGATAAAATCTCCAAAAATATTAATAATTGAGTAAAATCTAGAGAAGATAAAAACGATATTTGGTTAGAATTGAGTATATGTTTCTATATGGTGATCTAAGGTGTATACTAAAAATATTATGAGGATTATGTATCTATTTTCAATAGATTTAATGTATAAGAATAACTCAATATAAGTAATAGATATCAGATTTGAAGTGCAGTAAAGTAAAATGTCAATTGCTTTGATTATCTAGAATAGTGACGATATGAGAATTAACAACAATCAATACAGTCTCCAAAAATTAATAATAATTGAGTAAAAGCTAGAGATGATTGAAACAGTATTTGGTCAGAATTGAGTATATGTTTTTATAAGGTGATCTAACGTGTATACTAAAATATTATGAGAATCATGTATATATTTTCAATGGATTTGATGTAATAAGAATAATTCTCATGATTTTGTTTAGGCAAGGTTTACATATAACAATAACAATAAGTCAGAGAGAAAGTAAAAGCATCATCATGATCCCTCTATTTTGGTGCTTATATCAGCTCTGTCATATCTATCAGCTACTCTATCCTATAACTAGAATCCCTAACATATAAGAGCCCGCAATCCTCATCTACATAAGAAACACTTTTCTCCCCCCTTTTGTCATAATAAAAAAATGTATAAATATGAAATTAACTATTAAAATTATGTATCAAGTTTGAGCACGAATGAAATATGAATTTTGGAAATTAATAAATAAATAAAAGGAAATCTATTGCATGAGGGAAATATACAAGAATCGTGATCAAGAAGTGAGGGTAATATCGTGTTTGGTTGAAATTGGAAAGTCCACCTTGGACATTGAATTTGACCACGACTTGGTCAAAATGGGTTCTCATATATAAATATCTCCTGCAAGCTAGATTTGGTGTTCCTCAAGAAGTGCCATTTTCTTGGTGAAGGCCGTGGATGCTCAATTTGTGAATGACATCCATAGTTCCTGGTGCTTGGAAGTGGGTCTTTGTGCAACGAAGATTTTTGTGAAATTACGTCAACAATTCAAGTGTTGAAGTCAATTAAATATTATGTATGATTTGTGTAATTCCTTCATGTGATTGAAGATTATTTCGTAAGGAATTGTGGGGCTAAAAACTGCGTGAGTTATTGGGTATAATTGGAGGTTAGGAAATATTGAAAGTGTTTGAGTAACTCGAGTATGGTTGTAATTTTCGTTTATTGCTTGATTTATCATGGAATTCATTGCTATTCTCCCCGGGAACGTAGGTTACCACGATTGAACCACGTAAATCTAGTGTCCAATCTATTTCCTTTTTCTATCTATTTTATTTCAATTGCTTGCTTTTGCAATAACTAGTATCAGGGCTAGGTTGGTTAAGCTGAAGTGAATCAATCGCTATATAAGAAGAAAAAGTGAGAATTGACAGATTTAATGGGGAGCATTTTGGTTTTTGAAATATGCAGATTGAGGATTATCTATACAAGATGAATCTACACTTACTCCTATCTGGAGAGAAACTTGAGTCAATGAAGCAAGTTGAATGGGAATTGTGTTAGAGAGACATCTGCAAGTGATTTTGATGATTTTTAAATTATCCTTAGTATAATATTTACTATGATATGTGCATATGTTTGTGACAAGTATTAAGGACTATGTGATGACTATGGTGTGGTCTAGTTGGAAAAGACCGCTATATGTCATGATATGGTTTTTCCATAAATAGCACCAATAGACCTAGAGATCAATTGATGTCAATGTTTGTGTTGATGTTATATATATCGGGTCATTTGAAATAGTGCAATAATGTTAGGTTGATAATGTTCATTGGTTTAGTAAAATAGCCATTGTGGAAGTAGATTTGCATAGCAATAGAATCCAAATGTTAACAAAGAACGAGATACTAGGCTATTTGATTGGTCCATCAGAAGTTGCAGCAACATGGCAATAGCATAAATTATTTACAAGTAACCTGCAAATGTTCAAGAAAAAGGACTATATGGGCAATTCTATCTTTGGACAGCAACACCAATGGTAACTTTAACGGCTCTTTACTTCTCCAAACCACCTCCAACAAAAAGGTTGTATGGGTATAAAATGGAAGATCTTTGAAGCCAAATGTTAGACACGTGCAAAAACAAAGACAAAAAATCTTCTAGATGCTATGTTCCAAGCAAAATGATCTCATTCGACTGTTTCTCTAAGTGTTGTATCCTCACTATCTAGTAATTGTGCTAAAAATTAAGTGAACAAGAGTAAGAGTAGCAGCCAAATTATGATAGTGTGACATCATGTAAAAGGATCAATGTTTGCCAATTGTAACATATTAAGCAAATTACAAATGTAGTCTAGCTCAACTTGTGGCTGTTAGTTTGAAGAGTGGACGTAAACTTGAGGGTAAAACCGAACCACCATGCACCATTATGTGGTACTGTTTTTATTTCTTATTACTTTCATAGGCACACAATCTGCTCATGAACTTTAAAACATCACCTTGAGTTGATCTTAGTTAGCATTAGCTAATATCCGCGAAAGATTGTCAAAGTTTTTTAAACAACCTATTCACCACCAATGTTGTATTGTTAGATTGCTAGGTAGACAACCATTGGGTGTTATTCACTTGACGTTGGCTTGTAACATTATGTTTAACATTGTGAATGAGAAGACCACTATGGGACTAATGGAAACCCTATTAGACATATACAAGAAGCCATTTGCGATCAACAAAATCTACTAGATGCAACGTATGTAAAACTTAAAGATAAGCGAAGGTGTGTGTGATACCCTGAATTTTTCTGACCTTAAATAGTCAAACAAACTATTTTGAATGGAAATCTTGGTGGGCTGGCTTAACAAGAAAATTGGGCCAACCCATAGCTATGGGCCACGACTTAGTGGTGTTAGGCTGTGTAGAGCCCATAAACAAATGGAGAGGTTTAGGCCCATTCAGGAAGACATGGGCATTAAGTTCATAATGTTTAGGCCAAATTAAGACTATACTCGATATTGGATGCCTTGAGTACCTAGGCGAATCGTTCTTTTAAATCTTTATAGACGTGATTAAATTATGTGACCCTTTACAAGATCATGAGAACCTCGTGAAATATGAGGATAGTGAGATGTCTTGTGTAACTTGTCAAGGGTTGTATTTGGTATCATTGATAAGAGCACCTCTAATGAAAGCCATAGTAACGTGCATGGGAAAGAAAAATACATGCATTAAGGTCTTCTACCATTAACCTAGGACTAGTGTCATGTAATTAGCAACTAAATCAAGCCATTAGACTAAAGAGCAGGAGAAGCTTCTCATTCGATGTGCCCTTCCCCTCCTTGGTTGGTGATGCTTAGGCTTGGCAAATAATCATTTGCCTTAAAAGCTTCCCATTCAAAATCCTAGAACTTCATCATTTTCTCTCATTTCTTTCTTTCCCCTTCACCTCAGCCAGCAACCTCTCTTTTCTCTCATTTTCCTCTCTTTCAGCAATAAGCTCTCCCCCATTTTCCTCTGCATTTTCTCGTCCAAGTTGAGCTTGAAGAAGCCCAAATTTTGAAGGAGAGACAAGCAAGGGTAGAGGATCATTCATAGCAATAGGTTGGGAAAATTTTCACACATTAGGTTGCTTGAAATCTCTCAAAGCTCAGGATGGTTGATAGGTATTGTGAGGTGCACTAGAGAGGCCTAAGAGAGAGTTGGTTGGGCTAGAAATTTTCATGCATGTCATGTTCAGGGGATGGAATGGGTTAGCAATGGCAAGAGGGGTACTTTTAGGCTATTTTGAGGATTGCAATTCACGATACGTGGGGTTTTTGTTTTGTAGTTGCTGGTTGTGTGTGTTTGATTCAATTATTAAAGTTTCTTGCATGTTCTTTGAGATGATGAGGTATGTGCTTTGATTTCATTATCCACATTGCCCAATAGTTGGAATACTACAGTTACTATTGTTAGTAACTCCTTGGGTTAACAAGCTTGACATTTGATGAGGCTAGAGGTTTAATTTTGAGTGAGGACATTTGTAGAAGAAAATCTAGTGAGTCTTTATATGTTGCTTTACTAGGTGAAAATAAAGTAAGAACTAGTACATGTGTTAGCAAGAGTAATATAAATATGAACAAATGTAGTTAGTCTAAGATTGGTGGTGTTGTTTTTTGGAACTGTGGCAAGAAGGGACATCTTAAAAAGAATTGCCTTAAGCTATAAAACGATAAGGGTAAGGGAATGAGAGTTGAGTTTGCAGATGATGTTGCAATTGTAGCTAACAGTAATTTGGATTGTGCTGATTTTGTCTTGTTTGTCATTGATTATTCATCATTTGATATATGGATCATGGATTTTGGTTGTTCATTCCATGCTTAACAAAATAGGAACCAGTTTACTACTTATTAATGTATGTATGATAGTAAAGTTTAGTTGATGAACAATATTGAGAGTGATGTTGTAAGTATTGATGATGTTAAATCAAAATGCATGATGGGATTGTGAGAACATTGACTAGACCAAGGCATTTTCCAAAGTTGAAAAAGAACATGGTTTCCTCGAGTGTCCTAGATATAGTTAGATGTCGACAAACATCAAAATGTAGAATTTTAAAAATTACTTGAGGTGCCTTGGTAATAATGAAAGGAATCAAGTACAATGGTTTGTATGAACAAGATGAGACAATGACGGAATTTGTTATGGAGAAGTCAGATGCATTTGTTCAGGAAACTAAATTGTGACATATGTTTTGGGGTACATTAGCATGAGAAAGTTGAAAGTTCTAATTGAAAGAATTTGTTGTGTGATTGGTTTTATTGCTAAGAAATTGAATGTATGTAGGTACTATGACTTAGATCAATGGTGAAAAGTGTAGTTTGGTACGATAGTTAAAGAAGCCACAAACATTGTAAAGTCAATTTACTTGGATATTCACAGGTTGTTGTAGTTTCCTTCTAGAAAGAGTGCCAGATTGATGCTAACAAGTATAGATGACTACTTGAGAAAGACTTGGATGTTTGTGCTTAGGCACAACTTGATGTTGTTGTCAAGATCAAGCAATTGAGAACTTTGATCAAAAATGAGACTAGTAAAATGATCAAACATGTATGGACTAACAATAGTTTGGAGTTTTGTTTGGAATTATTAAATGAATATGAAACAATGCACTAGAACCAGTGAACCACAACATGTTGTAGAGTTGATGAGGAGAATATTACTTGAAATGGCCCATAAAATAATCTTTAGTGCTGGTATAGCTCAAAGATTCCTAGTGGATGTACTTAGTGTTGGAGAAACTTCTCCAAGTGATTTGATGATGACCAAACTATCCTTATAATATTCATAGTGTTATCTAGTGGAAGGAAATTCGCAATAAGTTCCGATACCATTTTTCCATAAATAGTACTAGTGGATCTAAAGATTAGTTGTTAACAATGTTTATATCGGATCTATAAAGATTAGGCCATCGGTGCTATGGCAATCACGTACATCTGGTGATGTTCATTGGTCAGAAAATAGCCATTATAGCCAAGGATTTGCACATCAATAGAATTCAGAGGGAGCCAGTAGTTGAGTAGCTAGGCCGTCTAATAGATATGTTAAAGACTGCAGTGAAGGGATAGTAGTAGTTGCTATTTCTACCTAGTCTACAAATGTTTGAGGAAAATAATTGTACTGACAGTTCCATCTCCGAATAACAGCTCAACAATAACCTTAACGGTTCTTTGCTTCTCCAACCCACTATCAATGGATAGATTGAAGATAGTTGTAAAAGGGAATAGCTCAAAAGCCAAATCTTAGAGAGAATAACATATCGAGATCAAGAGACTAGCTTCCTACTATGTTCTTAGCGATACACTATCTTTCTACTAAGAGTAAGAGTAGTGGCCGAGTCCTAATAACGTGATATATCTTGTGAAAAGATTAGTGCTAACCAATTATAACTTCTTCAGTAGACTACTTGTGCAATCCAGCCCAACTTGCGATTGATAGTCTAAAGCGCGGATGTAAGCTTAGGGATAAAGTTGAACCATTATATATATTTGTGTATTGTTGTTTCTATCACTTTACTTTCATTTTTACACATTTCCATCATGAGCTTTAAAACATCATCTTAACCTGACTTTTACTTAGCATTAGCTAAATACCACGAATGATTGTCACGTTTTCTAAAACAACCTATTCACCCCCTTTATAGCTCCAACACTTAGCATGGCGAGCGATCTAATGAATAAATCCTCATTGACTATGATTATTCTTCTATTAGAATATTTGGCTGCCCATGTTATGTTTGAGTTAGTGATGGGTAAGCTCGATGGGAGGGTAAGAAAGTACATGTTCCTAGGTTATGCACAAGGTGAGTGAGGCTATTGGCTATAGTTCCCAAAATTAAATTCACCTGTTTTCAGCATAGAAGTTACATTTAATGAGTCTCAAATACTTATGGTTAAGAGTGTCATTAACAATATCCATATGGATCTAAATGGTGTTCAACTTAAAGTGGAGTTGCAACTAGAAACTCTTAAAGTAGTAGGTAATAGCGTGGTAAATGACATAGATGATACTTGTACCGGTCCAAAGTGAGGGATCACAATAAGGAAAAAAGTACACAGTACTATGGTACCAGTCCACGACTACCATTTCTGTAACTTCACTTCCCTGCCCCCTATTCACTCAGTCTCCTTTTCGAACTTCAGGAGCATTAAGTAAAGGGAGGTACGGGGGCTAGAAGATCTACTCATTCAAAGGGAAAGGACACCCCTCTATTTATTCTCACAAGAAGAAGAGATAGTGGAGTGGACCCTTTTCTCATGCCAGCGAGGGAAAGAAAAGAGGCCCACTATGAGAGGAGAGAGTGATTTAGTGAGTTGGAGTCTATAAAGCCAATAGTTGTTGTAACTACTGATATTGATGCATGTGTGAACAAGTGATTCCGAGATGTAGGAATTTTTGTAGTTAAGTGTATGAGAGGGGTGTGTATGGGATGGTTGTTAAATAATGAAATATATATGCATGGATAGAAAGGATCACCATCAAGGTATAATGGATGCACCACCTATCGAGGATGAGGATTGGGATCGACGAAGTTCACCGCTAAGGCTTAAAGGATGAACCACCTGCCAAGGATAAAAGACTTTGGGATAGGAGAAGCTCACCACCTAGGCTTAAAGGAAAATCAACTATCTAAGGATAAAGGGCTTTTTGGCTGATCATTGAGGATTAATCCACTCTCCAAGGATAAAGAAATCGATATGAGCTATCCACTCTTCAAAGATATTCACTCTTATAGAGGATATCTCATAAATATTCATTCATCAAAATCTAATTAGTATTACAAGGGAGAGGTTTCCTTTATTTATAGGCGGGACTACGACATAGGAAATAGACAACAATAAATAGATATGGGAACTAGCCCAACATTAAAGACTCCTAGGAAATTAGAGATGCAATTAGTTGTCCTGGGAACTTGCATGCTTGACCCTTTAGCCTTGCAAAATTTCTGCTCCCCCCTCGATTAGAAAATAAACACCCCAAGACTTCATCAAATAACTAAGGAAGTTGTTCATGATGGCCTTCCATTAATATGTTGTTGATAAACTTGGAGATTGGCAACTAATAAAGCATATCAAGAATTTAGTAATTCTTCATTTGTCTATAACTCTCTAATTGTCGGTATCGATAATTCAATAGGGAATGATTCAATACCCTTATATTTGGAAACTTTAGTCTTGATCAATTGAAGCATGTTATACCCAAAGTTTATCTTGGCTTAAATTAGTAGTGGTGGTGATGAAATGGTTGTTGGAGCCAAGTTTGACATTCTCGCATCAAATATTTTCAAGTTATGTATTCGATTGCCTAATGATATGGATGCAACAATGGTTTTGTTTTATCTATAGTTGAGGAGGTCATGTCGAAAAATCCTGTGAAGCAATTGAAAGTGTATGTGCAGTTGGTGTTTTGATGAGGTCCTTAGTTATGGCGAAGTTTAAGCAAGGCCTCGACTTGGAAAATATATGTGGAAATTGAGCCCTTTGGGGGATTTGGGAGAGTAGCAGCAAATTTCAAATTTTTAACAAAGCAATTGTGACTAAAAAACGCTGAGCCAAGGTGGAGATTGTTAAAATTATGTCTTGCGTTTGAGCCCAAATCGGAAAAACCAAATTTCAAAATTAATAAATAAAGAAAAAGGGAATCTATTGCACAAAAGAAATACATGATAATCATGATCAAGAAGCAATACAACCTAGAACCTAGTGGGGGTGAATAGGTTGAAAGAGAACTATGAAAAAAATTTGCGAAATATAATAAGTTCAACTTCAAACATTGAAAGAAACAGTTTGTAGAAATTATGTACGCATGCTACTGTTTAACCTATCATGATGATAAAGATCATATAATGATAATAGTGAAGAGATAGAAGATATTGCAAGCGGATATATAATGGTTCGGTTTTATCCCCAAGCTTACGTCTGCTCTTAACACTAACAGTCACAACAAGGCTGCAATCAACTACTAATTTTCAAGACAAGTTATAATCAACAAGTAAACCTTTCCAATAGATCATACTACTAGAACTCACATACTTCTATCACTCTAATACACTTGCACTTATCACTGATTACAAACATTATCACCACTCAGACATTGACATCAAGAATACACATCAATTAATGATATGTGCATAGGTGAGTGATTCCGGAATGGGGATATTTTTATGGTTAAGCGTTTAGGAAATGGTGCTTATGAGGTTGGTTGTCAAAGGGCAAACATAAGTGCTAGGATAAAATATGATCACTGTCAAGGTATAAAGGACACATCACTAACCAAGGAAGAAGATTGGGATAGATGAAGTTCACTATTAATGCTTAAAGGACAAGCTACTTGTCAAGGATAAAAGACTTCGAGATAGGGGAAGCTCATCACTAGGGTCTAAAAGAAAATCACCAGTTGAGGATAAAGCTTTCTTGGTTTACTACGAAGGAGTAATCCACTTTTCAAGGATAAAGAGATTGAAATAGGAGTTATCCACTCTCCAAAAGTATTCGCTCACATAGAGGAAGCCTCATGTACTTTCATTCATCAAACTCATCTTTTTTTTTCTTTTTTTTACAATGGAGAGTCTTTCCTATTTATAGGTGATATGATATCTAAGGAGCTACTAAAACATTAAAGGACATGGGAACTAGAAAGTATAATAAAGAACCTAGGTATTTTGAACTTTGACTCTCAAAAGTTACATAATGTTATAGACTCCTAGGAATTTAGAGATGCAATTAACAACAAGAGAACTTCTATTCTTGACTCTTCACTCTTGTGTCTTATCTTCAAAATTTGTCTATCAAGCTTGACTAGAAGATAACCATCTTAAAAGCTTATCAAATATGCATGGAAATTGTCTAGAAAAGTCACCCATTAATGGGTTGTTGATAAATTTCGAAATAAGCAACTAATATAGTGTATCAAGAACCATCGGTAACTCTTCACTTAGTAACTCTCTAATTGTCGGTAACACTTTACTCAATAACCCATCAGTAGTCATCTTATTGGTAGCTCATTAGGGAATGGATCATTACCTTTTATTTTGAAACTTCAGTCTTGACCCATAGTAGCAAGTTTTACCCAAATTCTATCTTGGCTTGAATGAACATTGATGGTGCTAAGTTGATTGAGCTAAGTTGGATACTCCCCTCAGTTAACAACAAAAATAGAGCAAAGAAGAAGATTCAAAGCACATGACTTATCTTGTTTGGTTCTAGTCCCTACCTAACTACTTCTCTTGGACTCAATATATAACCATCCATTCATAAAAAGAACAATACCAAAAGGGCACTAGACAAGTCTAGTGTAACCAAGTCCCCGTATCCAAAATCTCTAGTTTGCGGGAGTAAAGTAAATCATCCATTATTTTATTTCGATTTCTAATCGACTTATTGTAAACTGATTAGTGGCCACCCCTAGCATATTAAGAAGTTGAACCCTAAGTTGCAAATTGTTATAGGTTTGAGAGAGCCTAAGTTAAGTTGGAGTTCAATGATCTATTAGCCCAACTCCTGGGTGGTGCACTATGAGGGTAAGTGGCAACAATTGGACTAATTGATTTGCGTTAGCAAAATCAAATTCCGAAGCTGAATATCTCGATTATTGATTGATGAACATGCTAATTGGTTGTCTTGAATGATTGTATGAATGTTGAATGAATGATGAGAATTGATATCATGGAAATGGCTGAGAGTCGACGGCCAAGTGTCCATGACTGACGACCAAGGGTGGTGTCCATGGTCGTGGGCGAGAGCTCCCAATGACCAATGGCCAGGGAGGAGTCGAGGGTCGCAGTCCATGGTGATCAAGATGTAATTAGCTTAGCTTAGTTTTTAATAGGTTAGCTTTGATTCATAAACATATTAATCAACCTAGTTTAGCTTCAAGTTAATAAAATTGGACATAGAATTACTTTTTAATGTATGGTTAGGTAGCCTAAATTAGCTTCACTTTCATAAATTGAGTAGAATTAGGCTCAATCTAGATAGGTTTAGTCTTTAATCCCAAGCTTATGGGGTGTTATATGTCCTAAGGATAATAATAATGCATTATCTAATCTTGCCTGACTTAATGTTAGGTTTAGCTTACAAGGGTTCATGTCCCAAGGCTTATAACAAGGCCATGTACCTTTCTTACTTGACTTGTATCAGTTTTTCATTTCCTGCTCTTTTACTTAGATGCTTTTGATATCTGGCTGTTTCCTTAAAGGCCATTTTAGTAGCTTGTACGTTACTTTCTTTTTCTAGAATGGTTAGATCTAGTTTATGATCATAATGAACCTTTAAGAACATTTTCATGAGAATTTAGCGACACCAATGCCTTTAGGTTCATAAATGGTAAAAAGATTGTGTGACCACTAAGATGAATAAACTTCGAAGTTAGCGGTATCGAAACGGTGTTAGTAATCAAGTCCCTAAACTAGAACCTCTAGTTAGAGTGAAAATGAGACGATATTCCCATGTCTTGTTTGGTTTCTAGCTAATCCCAAATGGCTAGTGGTGACTCCTATAAATATTTTAGGCTAAATGAACTTAAAATGAAATCTAACGTCATCCAAGATATAAGTTTAGGATAGCTTGCACTTAATTAAGGGGTGTTGATCCGAATTAGGCCATATCCTTAAACTTCATCCCTTGATTCTCCTGACCGCATCAAAAAAACTTTGGGATGGTCGAGACAAAGCCAAATGGACAGCTAAGATTAAAAGTTGCGATTTCTCCCTCAAGAAAACTTTTATCGGAGTGATTTTCTTGGCATTGGGAAGCTTATGACCAAATTTTCATGATCTCACACCACATGATTTTTTATGGTCTTAATTTTCTTGATATCTTTGAGATCGGTCGTTTATGGTCAAAGTTGCAAATTCTGGTGATTTGGCGGTCTGATTTGTTCAAACTAGGTAAATATTGGAAAGTATTCACAGAGCCATGATTCGATTGTTTCCTTTGATCAAAATTTTGCCATGTTTGACTTTTGGTAACCATTTGGTCAAATCCGGTAAAAAATTTGGGTATCTATAGCTTTTTCTAAATAAAATATTTAGCAAACGAATGTTTGACTTTTTGTTGAAGAAATATAGCTGTCGGGGAACAAGAGTGAATCGTCCTGGTGGGAATTCTGCAGAGATGGGCAACAATAAGGAAGTTAAGACTTCTGTAGTATAGATGAGAAGTCATTAACGCAAGCTCACGGCGTGTGCTATATAATTTTGCTTCGGTAGCCCCATTTGCCAGTCTATTTCCTTACTTATCTTAAGCTATTATGTTTCCTTACTCATCTGAACTGTTATCTTATGTTATCAAGAGTTTTTTTGGTTTTTTGTGGGTTGTACTCTACTCCTACTCTATCCCTCACTCTCGAACTTTCACACTTCTTCCTTATAAGACATGGGAGTTGAAATTTACAATTAAAGATAAATCATTCCCACTCAACCCCTCTAAGAAAGTGGGGATTTGAACCCCACACCTCCCTCTCCATAGGTAGGAAGGGTCGTCAATGGGATAAACCCCAGTAATTATATTATCAAGAGTTCTATTTTTTAAATTATAACACCCTTTTCCATATTCCTTATAGTCAACATGCCACTCTTATCAAGAGACAACTTCGTCCAAGTCGACTACCACAAACTGTAATCGGTGGAATTCCACGTGAAAAGTTTCACGAAGGGTTTCGACACTGTGTTAGTTAGAAAATGTAAGCTTTACAATGGTTGAAATAGATTCAAGCTAAACATTGGCCCTAAATTTTTGCCATAGGTCGCACGATCAGAAAACCTGGAGGGGAGAGAGTTTCAAATGAAATAAAGTGGTTGGCACTAGGAGCTAATAATACTGTCAAACGATCCGCATTGTGCTAATGTCTTCAGATTTCATTTAGTAGATCGCAGATTGGCAAGAGAACTCAAAAATAATGCAGTTGTCGTGACTGATATTGGAGATATTTCTTACTACAGAATTTCGACAGAAATAATTGAGTCGGATTACCATGGTCACTTGAAATTTGTTTTGTTAAATTTCATCGGGCAGATATTCGTCAAGGTACAAGCAATCAGTTGCGTGATGAGCCTTACATATTAGCATCTCAAGCGCAAAGAGTTGTCTGCAGGAATCCACCTTAGAGGATTCTTGTGAAAACAAACCCTAGACACTTCTATATGATAGGGGAGGAATGGTCGGCAAATGATGCAGTGGTGGAATCTTTTGAAGTGCTCATAACAGGTTCGAATTTTTTGCATTTATATATATAATATACATGCATTTTCTTTAATTATTTAGCTTAAAACATCATGAGTTTTGATACTAAGGTCAATTTGTCTTGGAAGCTGGAGGCATTAAGACAACAACATCCACCTCTCATCCTTCATGATCAGTCATGAGATCAGAATAATTTAATCAATAAAGGTAAGTTCTAAATGCGCTTTTAGCGGCAATCGATGAAACAGTCGATCATTTTGTCTGCCCTTCTTATAACTAAACAGGATAAAAAGATTTAAAAAAAGGGGGGGTCGATCTTAGTCTCGACAGTCCACAGAAATGAGTTCCAATTGTTTATTGCCCTAATGCAGATTTCTTTTATTTCCTTCACTTGAATAATTGTTCCAATTGAGATTGGCGCTTGGGATGGTGTGTTTAGTTATTACTAGTAAGCATCTTCTCGTTGGTCAAGCTCGTGATGATAACCAGGTCCATGCACTGCGCGTAGACATGCTGGCTGCTGGCCAATGGCCAGAGAATAATCTCACTTGTGGGTAGGTACCCGATGGTGACTTTTATATCAGGAAAGGTAAATATTTAGTTATTTTTAAGCCCCATGTCTCTTCATGCCAATGAAGAAAGGTCAGGATTCCCCGCCAAATAAGAGCATCACCAGAAAATTTTGTGGCCAACTCATTTCTCTGTACATCTTTGGATAATACCAGTTGTATGAACTTTAATGTTGTTTTGATTTGAGTGATGTCGTATCTCTACTTCTTGATATTCTAAGAAGGTGAGGATTTATGGATCCTCATTTTTAGTTGTCACGGTGTCAAAGCAAACAATGTAAATTAATTTTTAAGCTATTCAGGAGCAGTCATTATGATTTAAATGTAATTACAATATTTATCACTGTGTTATAGTAAATGGATAAAAAAAAAGAAATTTATTGGCTCTGATTTTATGGACGGGGGCATATGTCCGACTAATTTTTGTTTAGGAAAATCTCTACATTTTATCTTATTTTTAACTACTTCTTTAAACAAATCCCTGTAGATTCAATTATCTAATCAAAATCCATCTACTAATACAAAATGTCTAATCAAATTCTCCCAATACAAAAATTCAATAAAATCTAGTTATCAAAGTATCACGCGGTACTATCCACCTGGGTGGCGTTGCTGGTTCACACTCTTTTTTTGAAAAGGTCGAGAGTTCGAATCCCAACTTCTTCATAGGGTGACTTACCTAGTTATACGTGTGTGGTGGCTAGCACATGTGGCCTCCATAGTCTACTCTCCTGGCTGTCGGCGGGGTGTGAGGTTCCCTGGTCATTAAAAAAAAAAAAAGTATCACGCGGTTTAGATATCGACTTACTACAGGATCTCCCATTGTGTATAGTGAATTGGTGGGAGCATGAAGAGACAAATTAAAACAATTTAATTTATTCACAGTCCACATCACAAGGTGGGTTTCCACGTAGGCAACATTTCGTCCAGATCATACCTCGACGGCCACCACAGCCATTTAGCTAGATTTTGTACTAGAGGGACTCGATTAGACGTTATGTTTTGATAGGACATGATTGGAAATAGTGAAAGCATAGGAAATATAAAATAAAACTTAGGGATAGTTACACAATTAATCCCTAAACTTTGGCTCAAATGTATAATATCGTCCACAAATTTTTAATTTGTTCAATGTAGTCCCCGAACTTAAGCTTAATCCACAATGTGGTTCTTTAATTATTAATTTATTGAATATGATCCCTAAACTTTTGATATATGTTTAATGTAGTTCCCAAATTATTTGAAAATGTTTAATATTGTCTTTCTATCAATTCAAGTTCAGAGATATAATTGAAAATTTTCATATAATTCAAAGACTAAATTTAACATGTATTAAAAGTTCAAGGAGCACATTAAACAAATTAAAAATTCAAAAACAATATTGTACATTAAGCTAAAGTTCAAAAAATGCATTAAACAAATTAAAAATTCAAATATCATTCGTGTCATTTTTCCTATTCTCAAGCATATCCATATAACAATACAGTCCAAACCCAAAACCCAAATGGGAAATCTACCCGCTCAACTGTTGGGTAACCCCGGATCCGAAATCCAAACTGCAGGGCCGACGATTTCACTTACCAAAGGCACAGCCATATACCTAAGAGAAACAAATCGAGGTCCTCAAGATTCGAGAAACAATTTTGCCTGGATATTTTACTAGTACTCTTGCAAATGCTCACATGGGGTTTTACCAAACTCAGTATCATTATTGAATATTAAATACACTAACAGTTTCATAGTCCGAATGAGGCATAACGATGGTATCACGTACGGAAGAGAGAAAATAAGCTGATTAAGAAGAGATAAAAAAAAATTTAAGAATATACTCTTTACTCGCAAATTTAAGTTTCAAATTTGATTGGATTAAAAATATACATACATTTATTTTTCTTTTGGTTCAGTTTAGTTTGTTTTATAACAAATTTTCGTAGAAGACATAGCAAAAGATAACGGCTATGAATTTTTTAATGTCTATGCATTTTTGAGATTTCAAGATGATTTCATTTTCAGAATACAAATTGCTTTCTAATTAGGTTTCCAAGCAATAACTGGAGGGGGACCACTAAAAGGTTTATAAGATGCCAGTGTTTACTTTTAAGTATCGCACTAATATAACAGAATAAACGAATTAAAAAAATTAAAAAATAAAGTACATTGGATTATATGGAAAACAGAGGATATTTCGAGAAACACTCAAGACCGGCCTGGCTTCCCTTGCTCCTTATCTTTTCTCCTCAGTCTTCTTCTCTTGCTACCTATCTCTCTCTTGCCTGATTAGAAGATGTTAAACACGGTTCGATATACTCCTCGGGAGCATGCCTAAACCAATCCCTTCTTTCGAAGTTAGGATCGAACTTCCTATCAATCGTATGACTCTTGGTCTTGTTTGTGTATTTTTTACTTTATAAATATCATGCAAGATGTCAATGCTATATCTTTTTCTGAGTTTAAAATAAAACCATATTTTATTGATTCGAAAAGATGCAACGTAATTATCACATATATATCTATTGTTATTATTATGTTTTACTGATTTTTTTACATTCTCTTTGTTTCATTGAAATTTTTTCCACACTTACTGTTTAATATATTTTATGATGGGGATATTTTATTAATAAATTTTAATTAAATGTGCAATCCTAATTAATTTGAATGAAATTTTTTTGTTTAGGTGCATTTATTTCATGAAAAATAAATCATTTGAAATACATTTTCCCAAAAATGCTCTCTTAAATCACTTACAAAAATAAATAAATGAAATTTTTTATCGCCTGCGAAAATCTTTAAACATTAATTTTTATTAATGATAAAAATATTTTTCATTAACTAATTTTTGAAAAGATATAAATGATCATTTTAGGAAAATATTTTTTAAATTATTCGTTTTCTATGAAATAAAAGAAATTTTAATTTAAGTACTTCAGTTTGTAGCTTTACGTTTTCTATTTGAGGCCAAAGACCTAAGTATACAATATACAGAAATTTATCGATGGCAATTATGGCATTATTATCGTCACTATTTCACTTTCTGTACCTTAATTGTTAAGTAAATTGCTAAAACGTTGATGTGACGGCAGACATATGATATTGAGGCTCATGCGATGGGCATACAAGGTTGACCTGGCATTATATCAGTTAACAAATATATATTTATTAAGAAACATGAAAGAACCTTAGGAGTTTGTTAAAAGAGCGAACCACCTTATGTATTGATCAAATGCTTCTTTAACAATTAACAACAATTTTTTTTTTTTTGGTAAGGTAAGATTATATTTAACAATTAACAACAATATTTATACATTCATTTGGACAACAACAATATTTATACATTCATTTATGAAACAAATTGTGAAAAACTCCCTGACCAAATATTTGACTTAGACAAAAATCTACTCTTAAAAAAAATGCGTTTGTAAACTCCATGAATGTACAATAGCTGTTATGATGCATTGCTTTAAAAAATTGGGGGTAACCTAAAATTGAAAATTTGAAAAGAGTTTTGATATGTGCTTGGTTCATGTGAGCCCACTCAATTTCAATTATTATATCATATTGAACTCATGTAGGACCCAATTTATTTAATGATTGAAATGGAGTGAGTAAATCCAACCATATCATCTCCACATGGAAAAATGCTAAGATCACATAATTGAAGGATGGGAAATTAAAATGATTTTAGATGGACAACGTGTGTAAATGTTTTATACAACCCACCACACATTACAATTAATTTCAATAATTGGTTAGTTTTTCACACTCTGATTACTCATATAGATGATGATAATCCATGTGAATTGTGGAACCGCGTGCCACATGGAAAAATGCTAAGACGTCCCCGACACTACTTTTCCGTACATCACTCACAAGGCAGTGAGAGAAAATCAGGACCCGAAATGACTCTATTGTCATAACCAAATCCTTGAGAAGGGATGTTTAGAGATCCACTATGCCCAGAAATCACTGTACTTGACGTCAATGTAATCTGCGCAGTCTTTTTAGCTGCGAGAAACCGCAATCCAACCCACACGTCCAACACGAAGCTGGCTTACACCGCAATCCCTCCACACACCGCAGTTCATCTCCAACTGGTCTGCACTTCCCACTCCGAAACCCCCCTCGCTAAACCCAGAATTTTGCCCTAACAATTCGTCCACCATAAAATGGCTTCTCCAACCATCAACGATCTCAACCTCCCTTGTCTCCTGTGTCCAATCATCTTCATCTTGTCTCTTCAATGCATACCTCGAACCCCTCGAGTGATGCCGCTCCTAGTAGTGAAGGTAGCGGCGGTGGCAGCTCGGTGACTCAGCTATCCGGACGCCACCCTGTTTACCGTGGGGTGCGGCGCCGTAGCAGCGGTAAGTGGGTTTCGGAAATCCGTGAGCCCAGGAAGCCAACCAGGATATGGCTGGGGACGTTCCCGACCCCAGAGATGGCCGCTGTCGCATACGATGTTGCTGCATTGGCCCTCAAGGGCCCTGAAGCTGAGCTGAACTTCCCTGCCTCTGCGGCCTCCTTGCCAGCTCCTGCCTCCTCTTCACCACGTGACATCCAGGCAGCTGCAGCTAGTGCTGCTGCAGCCGCTGGCGCAGCTCGAGATGCTTTGCGTCCACCTAGGACAGTGCAGGGAGAGGGACAAGGACAAGCGAGTAGCCAAAGGAGGTCGGAAGGGAATGCAAGCGGCAACATGAATGAGTTCGTGGATGAGGAAATGATATTTAACATGCCTAATGTTCTGGCGAACATGGCCGAAGGAATGCTTCTTAGCCCTCCTCGTTTGGACGTTGATTCATCTCCAGCCCCTGAAAATACAGAAGATCAGGATCTCTGGAAGTTCTCTTAAATCTGCTTTCATAAAGAACGTAATTGATCATGAACCATTGTGCTACTAAAGAGAAATATGGCTTGTTGTGGTGGTGAATTTAGTTTAGTAGAGCAAACTAGCAATTGGTCGTCGTGCAGGTTTCGTGTCCCTGGAGAAAGAAAGATTTCTTAATTCTTTTCAAGAGCTTTGTCGCTTGTGATAGTATTCGATGTTTTAATGTCAGTCTGGTTTGTGTTTCATTCTGCCATCGTTACCATATGTAAGAAGCTAAAATTCTGTTTTGTTTTATTATGACCTTCAGGTTGTGGCAAATGGCAAGTTCTTATGTTTAGTCATGGATCTGTTTTTGTCATTACGAGCCAAGAGTCCTGACTTATGGGAAGTATTTTTTGAATTGGCGAATCTGATTAAACAACTAATCCTAATGTCTGTGTTAAACTCAGTTTTTTGTTTGAACTTAAGTAGGTCATACCTTGTTGGCTTATTTTTCACGTGTTAATGTCACGCGTGTACAGCGGAGGATGAGGAGAGAGGTGCTTGTACGCAAATCTTGATACTTCTTATTTCCTAATGGCTGGCTCGGCTTCATACCAAAGCGATGGGCTTTTCACTGTGCCGTGTTAAATTGCACGACGTGTCGTGCATCCCCTCGATGGATGAGACGACAAAATATAATCTCAATGGATTGTTGTATAGAAGAGCATGGTTCATTGTTGAAATAAAAGGTTGTACCGTTAATCATTCAATCAATCATAATCGTTTCACGTGTCACTGCACCGTAGAACAAACTTAGAATGATAGGGTATGTCTACCTAGGTGTGCTAATAATATGATAAGATTGTCAGGAGAAATGGGAACAGTTAACAAAGATATATTTTCGTTCGAACAGCTTCGATGATCGTCAATCAATTGCTTTGAACCTGTTCCATCGGATGGTGGACAAAACTCCCGACAACTTTACTATGCCTAATCACACGACAGGGTAGACAAATCCAAATTGATAACTTTAAAATATTAAACTTCGAGGTTCCTTCTGAAAAGGCTGGAAGTTAGAAAAAGTAGGCGGGTAAGAATAGCCCCTCAGAATCATTACCAGTTTGATTTAAGGCCTTTAATTCCTCCTTAGTCAAAATATGGAAGTTATGGTGAGTCATATCGATAGGGGAAATTGGGGACCACCTTTCCCTTGGTTGACATGTCATTCTCATTGAGTTGCAATGTAGTCATGTTGATACTTACTGTTACATTGGCTGCCCAAGAAAGAATAATTGTTTTGATGAGTCTGTTTATGTATTAACCTACACTTGGACCTCCATATTTGCTAATATCGAACCAACTTATGAGATTGATAATTCATTGTGGCCAACGTTTTCTGCTAGAATTTTTACCTATGAATAGTCACCACGTACAAGGCCTTAAATCAAGTGGATTTCCTTCAACACTTGCGAGCATGCAAAAACGTTGAACAACAAAAGTTTTGGTAATTGCAGGGATGGTTCAACCTATGGGTTAGAGACGTCAATTCTTATGGTTTTGGTCTTGCCGAGTACCTAAGCTATTGAAATGGGGGATTGATTCTTACGGGATGTGAGTTTGGAGTTAATGGTGTTCATGGTACACCAGCTTCAATTGGTATGTTACCGAAGCCAAAAGTTATCATTATAGACCTCTTTCATTTGGGCACGACTGGGGCTTTTGCCTTAGAGGGAAGTAGTAGATTAAAATTGAGCTCCAGAAGGCATCTAATCACAACTGATTTAGCTTTCGCCTGAGAAGGCGGGCACTCCGCCAGATTTTGCTAGGAGTTGAACCATGCCTCTGGACGTGCGACGCCATAGTACTAAACCTCCAAGAAACATAAAAAAGTTCAGTATTTTCGGGTTAGCTTGCACAAAAATGATGTGACTGGGCATCTTTGTCGAAGCTTCATGGTATATGATGTTATCATTTTGTCGACTCTCAGAGACTCATGATCCATGGTGTTCAACTGTGCTTGCTTGGCAACGTAATTGAATTACTATTGTAACCGAAAAGATGGAAGTAACAATATTCTGGCCAAGAAAGAGGGGAAGTTACCCCATGATTCCCTAAATCGCCATCAACCTTACCGACACATCTCTTTTATTGCCACAGAAATTTCAGCCTATAGAGCCTTCATAGTTGCAGTGATAACGAGAAACGAAGCTGATCCAAGACTGACGTATGCCGACAAAACTTAGTATAGACTCATTCCAGGAGTTTATACGACCGGCAGAATCAATTGCAGAGTAATTTTATTGGAACTTGTATTTTGTTAAGTAGACTTGGAGTTCGTTGCATTGATTTTCGTGATCTGGTTGGTGTGGTGTAAGACAATGAATCTATTTAGTACTTTTTTTTTGGGTCGATAATAAATTATGTACCGTAGAAGAATACCACATGAGCACTGGAGAACTTCTTGCGGCTGTTGGGAGCAACCATGAATGGGCAGAGTCAATGAAAGTCATAATTGCGTATTAAGGGTAACTTAAAGTGCCTTAAAGACATTATTATCACTTAATTGACTTTCCAATGCTTAATTTTGCTTTTCCTGTACTCACACTGATATGAGGTTATGATATGACTCCTTATCTCTTATTAGTGCCTCAGTGCCTTGTATGTCCGTTAGGCATTACGAGAGAGAGAGAGAGGGTGATCCAGCCATAACACAGACTGTCCAGCTAGCCCAATAGCAAATGCACTGTTCTTAATTCGAATTCGGACATCGGTTGTCATGGTTGTGCTGGTGAGTGACGGAGCTAGGACATGACAATGATAGTGAAATTCTTTCAATGCATCGGGATGCATTTCACAATTCCAAGTTCAAAAACTTTTGCATTTCATCGATCTTTGAATTTCCATGTTAGGAATTGTTAACATATGATTCTTACTTGACGCATCATTCAAGGTAAAAATTTGAAAATATTTTAGATTGCGACAAAGCCTGTTTCTTGCCAAAAAGAGTCATTTAGATGAAGGCCACACTTTAACCAAAAAGTCGACATTAGATCGAAATTTGATTTTTTGCATAAAAAACCTTAGAACAGTGCCGATTTCACTTTTGCATTTTCAGTTTTCAAAAATATCAAAGTCTAAGTCCATTAATTGACTTTTCAAAAGAATTGAAAAAATTGGAAAAACTCAAACATCGACTTGGTTTTACTCAAATTTGATTATTGCATTATCAATTTTACAAAAGTTAATTAGGGGTCAACCTTCTCCCAATTCATTACTTTCAATATATAATTGGCCAAAATTGTAATTAGTTCATTTCTAATCATCTTTTGAGATAGTTTCTTTTACAACATTTTGATCTATAGGTCGTGGTGCATCCAATTCTCAAGCCAACTTTAGAATTCCAAGTTGGTAGGGAAAACCCCCAATTTTAGCTCCAATTAGTGATTCCGATCCATTCTTCATGAGTTGTGCAATTTAGCCAAAATTGAGTCAGAATCTTTAGATATAATTCCATTCCAATGTCAATTTTGATAAAATCACACCAATTGGACTCAATTTGATTATTTTAGTCAATCATTGATTAGTTAAATTGTGAAGAATTGATCTGATTAACTCAATTGTTTTGAACAATTCTAGTCTAAGGTCTAATTTTATTAATTGATGTTCAATTAATGATTAGATGTTAATTCCATTTCACGGTTTTATTCATATTGACATGTAAAAGCCAATTGAGCAAAATAAAGCAACACAAGACAATTCAATCGAATCAATCCGTAAAATTTGAGCCGATTTGATCTATTGAATTCAATTTTTGTAATTGAACACAAAAGCTGGATTAATTGAATCAAGCCCCAATTCATGACAATTGAATCAACTAGAATGAAATTGACATACCCATGGTGCAATCGAGACAACTTATTTCAATAGGGTTGTCAATAATCAATTGGATTGAACTGAATTATTTTTAATTTGAATTGCATTGATTCAATTCGACCACTTTGGCCTAATTTGCTTAGCCAATATCCAATAAAATTTGCAATTAGGTCCAATTAATCACGTAGGTCAAACCATAGAATAGAATTGGACTAAATTGCACAAAAATTAGGCTGAATTTGAACCGGATCAGCCCAATCAGACCGATCCAAACCGGTCCAACCAGATTTGACCCAACCAACATGTTTAGGCGTTTTCCGATGGCTGACGGTCCATTTCTGACTAGCCAAGCCCTTGGCTGACCAGCGTACTCCCTTATATGTAGAAATTTTTTTACAAAAATGCCCCTAATGTCATGTCATTAATCTATGTCATTAAAATTAGCCAATGGAAACAATTCCTTAATCATTAATGATTCAATCCAAGCCATCCATCATCTATATATCTAAGCAATCCATCTTGACACGTCACCAATCCATGTGAAATGAAATCCACCAATAGGGAGCTTCTTTAATCAAGAAGCAAGCATTCTAAACCCTTAGATCAATCCAAGGGCCAAAATTCAAAGTTGGGGAGGTATATATTAAATTCTCCCTCCAAAATTTGGAGGTTCAGCCATTTGAATATTATTCACTTCTCTCTCTAAAAAAGCAATCTCTCCCTCCCTCCCTCCCTCCGCCAATCCTCTCTTTCGCTGTTGCTGGCCCCTTGTTGGCCATCTCACGGTCGACTACCTGCTTGCCGACATTCCTCAAGTCCCTCCCAGTCTCATTGTACCTAGCACCTTATTAGAATACCATTGGAGCTCCTCAATCCAGTCGATTTTCTTCCCTAGCATAATCATTATGCTCCATGCCAGTAATTCCTTTGCCGAGTTCTAGCTGTTGAGGGCTAGCAATATAACATAAAGGGGGCGAATAGGGTTTTTTTTAGAAAACTTGAGAATCTTTTGCGGAAAATAACTAGCACTAAATAAAGATCTAGTCAAGGTGATTTTTTTAAAGCTTGTGAATGAAATGTGTTCCAGTGGAAGTAATAAGAGAAAATTAGTAGCACAAAAAGATATTTAATAATTCGGCTTTATCCCCAAGTCTACATCTACTCTTCAGACTAACAACCACAAGTTGGGTTGAATTGCACTAGTAATCAACTTAGAAAATTACAATTGGCAAGCATTAATCATATTACACGACTGATAATGCTATCAAGACTCAGCTACTACTCTTAATCTTGTACACTTGATCTTTAGCACAATTACTTAGACAACAAGAATACAATACTCAGAGAAATAGTTGAAGAGCATTTTGCTTAGAACATAGTGAGTAGCAAATTTTTAGGCTTTAGCATGTTTCGCTCTCTAACATTTGGCTTTTGATATATTCTCTTTTATAACCATCTTCAATCTATTTTTTGGAGGTAGATTGTAGAAGTAAAAGGCCATTAGAGTTACCATTAAAGCTGCTATTCAAAGATAGAACTATCCATACAGCCCTTTTCCTTGAATATTTGTAGGCTACCTAAAAATAATATCAATTATTGTCCCTTTGTTGGAGTTTTTGACAGACCTATCAGATAACATAGTTTCTCAATTACTATTATCACCTTGATTCTACTGCTATGCGACTCCACTGCTACAATAGCTAGTTTGTTGAACCAATGAACAATATCAAATAAATGTTGTTGCCACAACACTAATGACATGATATTCACAGCATTAACATAGACATCGATATTAGCTAATCTATTTGGCTCATTAGGACATTGTTGTGACCTGCCCTTTTAGGATGCCTTAATCATTGTGTCGAATGAACGAGTTCAGGGGTATTCGATCGCAAACTCACCCTCGGGGTCATGTCTGCCAAAAACGTCATCATCTTACCTTTGGTTTCGACCCATTAAGTTAGAAATCTATATGACTACAAGTCTTCCCAAACCCATATCCTACATGATAGCGGAAAGATGTCATGACTTGTCTCTTACACATGTGGCACATCTTAAGAAAAGGAAACCAAGTGTAAAATCATAGCCCTCTCCAAGGTACTTTCGTCCCAAAAGATGGCATCATTTTATCTTTTTTGATCACTGTTGCATCAAGTCTACTAAATCATAGTGAGTCTCATTGAGACTCGTACCCCATGCAATAGGTTTATTTTTTATTAGGTTTATTAGACAACTTAATATCATATCTATGAATCACCACTAGCCTCGTTTTTGTGGCCGACTAGAAAGCCCAATCGAGGTTTAGGAGCATTCCTTCGATTTCTACGCAACCAAAGACTTAGAATTCGGGAACTCATATTACACTGATAAGTTTATTAGTGCCATTTTGGTACCTAGCAGTTACTTTATTACCTAAAGTGTTCATGTGTTTCTTTTTACATGTTCGTGTAGTTTATAATAAAGAGGGTGGTCATGCGTGATGGTCAGTTTGCCAAGTATTTCTAATGAAAAGAGAAAAGAAAGTCACACAATTAGAATTGAAATAACAGTGTGGGAATTAAGCACCTAAAACAGTTTAAGGAAGGTGGTGTCTAACATGCAATCCTAAATAAGAGGAAAGAAAAGGAACAGAGAAAACCTGCACCTTGTCAATTTTTTATACAACGCAAAGGAAAGAATCGACACATATTCAGATAATGAATATTACAAAGGAATTGGTCAGAAGAGACATCAACCATCCGCCATTAACAAAGAAACGGGTCGGATTGAACATCAACAGTTTGCCATCTTCGTTCTTAGGGACCACCTTCTTGATTCCATTCTAAGTTTAGTCTAAAACTAAAACTAGCATGGAGATAGTGCAAACCCAACATGCTTAAAGGAGAATTCATAAGATCATAAAATATAACGAGAAATCCTCAAGCAACAAACAAGTTCAATCAACATGCCGAGTGTGGCCTCGAGGACGGCCTTTGAGTTGTCCAGGCAATGAGCCAATCTAATATACCTACCCCAACTTTAGACATAGTTTATGGTCATTAGTCATCATTGACATTCACCTACAGTGACTAATGCCATAAACCCCTAAAAACAATAGTATATGATAATCCCAAGATAGCCCATGGGTTCATGTATTGCACCTGTACATACATCTAGAAAACACATGCACAACAAGTATAAAAGCATGCACTTATGTCTTTTGACCTTGGTTCTCAATCAATCGAAAGTTAGTGAGTCGACACTTGATCACTTATACATTCAACATGCACCAATCGCAACCACATGCATTTCCTAAGGACTCATGTGATGCTCTAAAACATTTAGAATGCAATTGGAACATCAGTTTAAAGAGAATTCATGAGGTGACTTGACATAGATGCATCTCGGTTATATAACACATTTAATTGCCAAGGCTAACTTGAAAACATCTTGTGCACAATTGATCAAGCTTCGTGGCCATTTTCAATATGGTCCAAACCTAGATGAATTTAATGTTGCAAGAGAGATGTTGTTCCATCGAGGCCATGGGGCGCATTTAATTGACAAGGTTAACTTGGCCACACCCAAGTTTAGATAGAATTAATCTCAAAATCAAGTTGGGGCAAATTGACATGCAAAAGTTCAAATTTACTCTAAACCTTGAGGGACATGAAAAAACTACTGAGCATTGTTCATAATTTTTGTAAAATTTTGGTGACAAAGATAAACATTTGGAAAAAATTTCATGTAGACTTCATGACCTAAATCAACATGCATGCCCTTCTAAAAAAATTTAGAATAGAATTGCAGCAAGGAATCATGACATCAATCACAAAACAAAGCATACAAGATCAACACAATTAGGGTATGACCCATGATCAATTGGACAATAAATTTTTATGACATGTCAAGCATTTGACAACAAAATTTTTTTTGCGAAGGAAGTTTCTTAAGATTGCGTACACATGAATTTCTAAAAATTTAAAAATAGAGAGTAATTGTCACACCCCGAACCCCGAGCGCACAATAACCCCTTCCCTCTACCATAAGAATATGACGTCCCAGGACACATTGCCGACCATTCATTTTATTCATTCATTAAATACAAGCGGAAGACAAACCATCCCCTAGTCAAACAAATAATTAAACAATCAAATAGGGATAGAGGGATGAACAACAAGATAACAACAACTACTCATTTATACATTTTTATTGTATTAACCAACGGATAATCATTTCCAATTTACAAGCCCAAACAAGGGTCAAATCCATCCTCTAAGTCAAACAAAAAAGAAACTAGGCTAGGGTAATCTAGCTATACAAAAGGAACCCTCGGGTTCAACACCACTATCACTCAAACCCATTGGACTCAGATTCCGTCAGATCATAGTCGAAGGCATTCAGGTCGATCACTAGTGGAGTGGAGGCAGGATTCTCCACTGTGCCGTCAGGAGGGTCCAACTCCATGGGGTCCCAGTCAACATCCTCGGGGCCCCTACTAGGCAGCCCGTCAAAACCACATAGAGGACCGATTAGAAGATTGTCCTCTTGGATAAACCACGCCAGAAACCGATTGGGTATCCATTGCCCTAGTCCCTCATCCACCCAGATGGTGGAGACGTATTTTTCGTATAAGTGTACCCGACCCGGGAAGCGGTGGTGCATCATGATGGTCTTCCAATCTTTTGGGATCCCAAACCGCACTAGTGGGTGGTCATTCTAAGGGCCTTAAAATGGCTATACAATAACTAATGAGATAAAATCTTAGCGAGTCCTCACCCTAAGCCCCAATTAGTACACCAACTCAAATCCTTTCTAAGGGCCTGAAAATGCACACATGCTTGCACATACAACCTCAAATCTTTTCTCATAAAAGCGGTCAATTTTGGAATCCCTTGAACATACAATTTTCCCCATTTTTACGAAAATCACATGATTCATGTGGATGTCCATGCAATTACACATCCAATTCACATCATAGAATCAAAACACATTAAATTATGCAATTTTTCACTTTCGGATGAACAGTGCGCATGAACAATAAATTGTGAACAATGCAACATGAACGGTATAATCTAGAATTTAATAACTAATAAATAAAATTAAAAAATAATAAAGAACATTAATTAAAACAAACAATCAATTAATTAAAGCTAAACATGCTTAATTACACATAAACCATCATTAACAAGTACTAATCAAGATTAATATAAACTAATCCTAATCATCTATCTAACCACCTATCTTAGGGCTAATACAACTTAATTAAACTCCTTAAATGACGACAGAGGCTATGCTCGAGAGCCTCAACCCAACAATCCAAAGCCGTCCTAAGGCTGAAATAGCAGTAACTAACTCTGGCTCCCACTGCAACTCTAGGAACCGGACTACTCAAGTGGAGAAGAAGCCAAACGGGCTGATCGGAGCTCCAACGAGCGGTTGGCCAGCGACCGACGGATACTAGGGGTCAAGGGGGGTTGGTTGGTGGTTAGTTCAAGTGGTGGCTAGGTTGGAATAGGGGCGAAACAACCGAATTTGGCAATGTAGGGCAGAAGCAGGCAGGTTGGCTAGTAGTGGCTTCTAGCTAGCTGGCGGTTCCTTCCGACGAACGACAGTCGTGGGGGACATGGAATGGGTCTCTTGGACACGGCGGTGGGTGGTGCGGGCAGTGATTAGCATAGGAAAGCAATGAACAACTTTGGTTTTTGGAGGAAGGTCTTAAAGAGAGGAAAAAGAGAAAGAGAGGGAACTAAGGAGAGAGAGGGGTGACTGAGTAGGGGAGAGAGAGAAGTGAGAGCTGGTTGTCAAGGCCTCAATTAAGTCTCTTCAATATAGCCCCAACTCCCCATGCAAGTGACATCATCTTCTCTCTCTTCTTTTGTCTTTTCCTCAATAATATCTAGAGAGGCAAATTGGTCATTTCCACCTTTGCACAATTCCCAATCTGCCCTTGGTTGAAATGAAAGGTGGGCTAGGAAATGAATAAGAATGGGCTCGAGAATCGGTTGGGCTCTAATTGACTCAAGGCTAGATAATGAATTTGGAAGGGTTAGATGGTGGGTTAGGTCCAACAGGTTCACTTGCTTGTCTTGGGCCAACCATGTGGCCGTCTTATCTTGGGCGTAAGGCCCACGTCGGCCTCGCCTGGTGCACGTCCTTGTAGGCTCATTTCCTTGGTCCATAAATCCCTTTTTCCTAATATTTGGTTTCATTGGCAATGTTGACTGTCGAAGTAGCATCATTCAAAAGTTTGTCCCAAACATTCCCCAAAATCTATAGTCTAATATTAGATTCTCTTGCCTTGTTAATTTCATCCAAATGCTATTTTGGTATGTCTTGAACTAATAGACGGCTTCGAGGATTCACAGGTAACCGACTCATGTTAGATCACGTTCAAGACATCTCGACATATGGACGTCTTTGACTATGTGAAATTGTGGAGGGTAGATTCTTATTTCAAAGTACATGATTATCGAGAATCGGTATAGGGTCATTCGCGAGCTCAATAATAGTAAATGGAATCACTCGTCGTCCCATTATGCTTTATCCGCAAATCGACTTCTAGTCGTTCTTGAAATCAGCCTGCATATCTACATGATCATACTTACGCAAGTATTATAGTCAAGTCATTTTCTTAGGTTAAGTTCTTTAGTTGCACGAGCTCTGTCCTCATTAACCTTTCCCCTCAAGATTACTATCTCAAGACTGATCAATTCTGAGTGAGATTAACCAACAATGTATTGACGAAATTCACGTTCATACATCCCTTAAAGGCCTCGTTTCAGGATGTCACAATATTCAATAAGAATTAGAACGGGGCAACAATATATTTATGCATACTAATGATAATTTGCCCTAGCAAACGATGTCTAACAATTTTCAAAATTTAATACAACATACTCATGCAAGTTGCGAGCAAATTATGTTAGGACCTACCTTGAAAATCCTTATGGAAAAGTTTACCCAAAAAATAATAAGTATCAGGTTCAACAAGGACAAAACAAGCATTCTGAAGAAATGACATGATAGATTTCAAGGCAAATTTTGCAAAAATGAAAAATGAGTCAAATGACATTCAAATGGGACAAAGTTTGCATTGTTGAAAATTTTAGTATGTGCCTTACGGTGTATTAAGAGACAAGATATCCAATTAAGATCAATTATAAGCTCAAATAGTGACAATTGCATGAGAGTTCAAATTAGTAACAAAGGAGATAAAACATGATGCATGAAAATGGGGTTGTTAAGCAACCTAAATGATGCATGAAAATTATAAGATTTTAACATGACATAGGATTAAATGTGGGTGACAAAGATAATTAAGATACTTAGCCCTAGATCAATGCACAAAAAATCATGAAAATTCATGAAGTAAGATAGGTCAGCCAACACTATCTATTACTCAAAATTCCTGAATTCCAGAAATACAGCAACAATTTCATGGGACGTTTTCACAGAGCAAACGACATTCAATTTACACATATCACACATCAGTTCAAAGCTTGAAACATCTCCTGAATATTTTAGAAGGCATCATACAAGAATGATGCTCATATGGAGCTCAATCAAAGTTATCTTCATAGAGACATAGATCGACCACAATCACAACAAAACTTACACAGAATGACAGCAAGTTTGGCTAATCTACTAACATGATGAAAATTTGCCAAAATTCTTGCATGTAGATTGAAATGTCACGGTCATTTATCATGATGACATCTAAGGCTAATTTGGCTCACAAAAATCTTTACAAATTCGGCAAGTAGAACAAGTCACACAAAATGCATCAGTACAACAAATGGCAAATTTGAGCCTAATTTTGAGTAAACGGAAATCATAGCTAACAAGGTCTGTTTGAGGCATACTATAGCTTGTTAGAAAGTTAATCGAGTTGTGATGCATGATGGGAACGAAGAGGTGAGAAATTCATTTCTTGGGTAGTGTCTTATGGAAAGAGTGAATGGATAAACGTTTATTTGGATATATGGAAGATGAAATGTGCAAGTGATTTCTATTAAAATAGGAACTCACTAGAATGTGGAATGGAAGTAAAATGGAGTGTATTATGGATGAAAATGAAGTTAGGATAGATGTAGCTCACCACCAGGGCCTAAAGGAACAATCCACCAGCCAATGATAAAAAACTTAAGGCTCACCAACATACAAATGGATAAAGAACTTAAATTTGAAGGAAATGACTCTCTTCAAGAGGAAATCTCATGGATTGCATATCAGGTGTGTCCTCCATATGAATTACATATCTATTTATAACCATACTATGACATTGCACTAAGACTCTTACAATAAATGTCAGCACACTCTACTTCTTACATTTCAGCCTAGAAATGAAGACTGGGTCCCATTCTTTTAAACTTACAATAAAGACTCTTTGAAATTCTAACCTTGCATTAAAGACCCTCTAATGTAAAAAGACAAATTGAACACACTCTACATTCATCCTCCTCAGTCTAATAATATAGACTAGCTCCCCATTCTTTCAAACTTGCAATAGAAACTCTTTGACATTCTAGTCTCGCATTAAAGATTCAAGAAGACAAACATAACACACTAAAGGAATTAAGACACAAGAAGAAAAACATAGCACACCATACAAAAAGAACACATCCATTACTACTTTAGCCTTGCATTTAAGCCATAAATCATAGGCAAATGCTATCTTATGTGCCCGGAATCCATTGGTCCATGTTGAGGACGAATTTATCACGTGCTTCCATGATTGACAAATTGACTTGATGGATTGATGAAACTTGAATTGGGTTGGGCATATGATTATCGGAAGATTTATGTTTTGCTACCCTCGTATCAAGTTGAGCATGACTTTCATGAAGGGTTCAAATCCTAAAAAGAGCATTAACTAGCTCATTTCAGGATAATTGCACGAGTAGGCCAATGAGGGACTTGAAAATTGTTGACACGATCATCCAATCAATTATCCACTATCTAATCATTCTAACCTATTTAAATCAATCCTAAGGCTTTTCTAACATCCTAAAGCATGTTGTAATTTGCAAAAATCAAACCCTAGGAAGAGCTCTAGTCTCGGTCTCCTATTGAGACCTCGCTTCATTGAGCTCAAGATTAGGAGTTACCTTTCGCGCATTTTGATTGATTTAAGCTCAATTGAACAATGATCAAATCTTGAGGACATCAAGAGGGCTAGTGGATAATGAGCCACTAGAGGAAGATCGATGAAACAAGGGGGTCCAGTGGTTTTTAGGTGTTTTTCCGATCACTTGAGGCTTTTGGATAGATCAAGGGAGGCACTGGATAGATCAAAACAGCCCAAGGGGTCACCAGAGGGCCAATCAAGGCCGGAGGAGCAGCTGAACGAACTACTAGCTTGCTCGCCAATCTTCAATGCTGAAAGAGAAGAAGCTATCGACAAGTAACTCCGGCGATTAGCAAGGGAGACACTGGTCATGGTTGTGTTGAGGAGGGTCTAAGGTCCACCAGAGAGGTGAGTGGTGGCTAGAAAACCGCTAGGATGATGTCGGCAGATTGAGATCGAAGAAGGAGTAGTTTGGCGAGAGAGAGAGAGAGAGAGAGAGAGAGAGAGAGAGAGGATTTTCTTTAGAGAGAGAATCTAGATTTGGAAAATGAACCTCCAAATTTTAGGGGAAAAATCTTTATATGGTCCCCATATAGGGACCTATTTGCAAATATTTGAAATTGGGGGTCTATTTTGAAAATTCCTAAGGGCAATTTTGGAAATTCAAAATTTTATGGGATGAGGAGGTCAGCCACATGACAAGCCACCCAACAGTGGTCGTTGACCATGAAGACCCTACTGGAACTAGTCACTTTTCTAGTGAGGCTAGTTAGACTAGTTCGATCGTCTACTAAGCAATTTAGTCCCTCCTATCATAAAAATTGAAAGGAAATCTTACTTAATTTGGTAAAAACGGGTTAATTCGGAAAGAAATGGTTTAATTTTAATGAAATTAGGCCAATTAGGTTATGTAAAATGCATTCTAACAAATTTCTATTGGCATAATTACCTAAGTAGCATAAAAAATATTAGGCCTATGCCATGGGTATATGCAATTGGACTCCCTAGTCAAATCTTGGCAATTTTGTGTAATTTTTATCCAAAAATGTAAATTAATTGAAATTTAATTCAATTCTTTTGCAAGACACCTATTGAATTAATTTCTCATGGCTAGGATGACCTATTGCATTCAAATTGATCTTGAATTGATGGCGTGACTTTTATTCTAAAATGGAATTGGGGTCTAAAATGATATTGGACATCAATTCTTAAAATTAAACCTTAGTCTCATATGGGTTAGCAAGAATTCCATTAATCGGAGTTCATTAGCCTAATTTTCTTATGATCAAGTAAGCTAAATCCCTCAAATCGAAGAGTTCCCGAATGAATTTTCTAAAATTGGCCCCGAATTTGAACTTATCTAACAAAAATGAGTCCAATGGAAATGTCTGTTTGCAATCATGCGTAATTCATTCAAGCCCCTAATTAGGGCTAAAAATGAGAATTCATGTTTCGACATGCTTAATCTCAAAATTGATCGAACGAGTGAATGGGTAATGATCATTAGATGAAATGTTGTAAAAGGAATTAAGAGAAAATATGAATAGAATAAAAGTAATCTTAATTTTTAGTCAATTTTGAACCTAAAATCGAAAAATTTGGAAAATAAGGTTCTTAATCAATTTTCGCAAAATTTTCGGTGCTAAAATCAAATTGTGGCTAAAATGGATCTTTTTATATGAAATGTCAATTTTTTACTTGGAAGTTTGACTTTTGGTCAATGGATTAGCTCGAAAGTCAACCATTTGATTTTTCGAACTTTTTATGGAAATGATTAAAAAATTACCATAAAATGACAATCTAAAAGAGAAAAAGTGAAAAAAAAAACACTTTTTCTTGAGAAACGGGCCTTATCATAATCGGAAAACGTAATCTTGATTTTTTACTTTAAATCATGAGTCAGCTAAAAATTAGGTGTCAATAGACGCATTGCATTTTTTTATCCACTAAATCACACTATAGATATTATGTAGTCTTTTGTTATGAATATCTACATATACCATAGTAACATTATAGTAAGGATAGTTTGGACATTATTAAAATCACTTGGACATGTTTCTCCAGCACTAGCCCCTATCTTGACCATCTAATGACCCCTCAAGGTGATCCAACCCTTGTGATGACAATCTTCTACTTGTTCATGATGTCTACGTGATTGGAGCACACCAGAATTCCACCACATCATCACCAAAACCTCCTTCAATTTCATTTTGTTCATTTGAAGTTCTATTACTATGTGATCTCACTTGTTCTATTTCATTAATCTCAGTGTGTTTTGTTGAGCATCCTTAGTTGTTCTATGGCATTGTCAAAGTGAATACAGAGGTCAAATTGCTCGAATGAGCTTCGTGAAGTCCTATATCAAGGTTGGTGCATCAACAATCTAGTCTAGGATTATGAAGGTTGAATGAATGATGTGAACAATTATATGTGGAGTTAATGATGACCATTGCTGATGCTGTGGTTACTGAATATAGGCTTAGATTGATGTATGCTTAGCAAATCATGAGTAGAAATTGACATAAATTTTATTTGGTGATGGATTGTTGCACGTTGGTCTATTCTAGAATTTTTGGAGCTCTCTAAGTCAATATGCTTAATTGATTGATTCAACTTAGTATATGTCAAAATCTAGAAACCAGTGAATTGTTGAGTTTTGACTTTCAAATTAGTGATAAAGGCATTTTGGACCTTGCACAAATTATTTATTTTAGGATTTTTTTTTAAAGGAGACTATAAAAGGGATATGTTGAATAATACATCTCTAACCCTAACCTTTACATTATCTACCTTCTTTTGTTTTTCCCAACTTATTATTAGAACTTTGGATTTGTGACTCACCAAGTAGTGTTTGACCTTTTGGATTTGTAATCTTGGACCCATTGTTAAAGATAGTGAAACTCCAGTCTCTCCCTATGGTTTTTCCCTTTTTACGTCTCCACGTATATAATTTGTCTCATTTGATTTTAATTTTACTTTCATCCTTTGCTATTTGTGCTTTGATTGGTACATCTTTGGGCATTGTCTAGCAACAAACTGGTATAGGGTCAAGGAATTTTGGTTTTTTTGTTTGAGATTGCATATATCAAGTTTGAAGTGACACCTTTTGATGGCCAACAAAATTTGGGCTATGGAGGATAAAGATGAAAGCATTATTACGTTGGGATGGTTCAATTAGAGCCTTGGATGAGAAGTATCCTGATGACATGACTACAACCGAGATCGAGGAGGAAGAGAGGGGGCACAACACCATCCAATTATTGATGTCGGACAAAGTGCTTCATGAGGTGGCTAATGATGAAATGACTTCAGGATTATAGAACAAGCTCAAGAGCCTCTATATGAAGAAATCTCTTACAACAAGATCATTCTTGAAGCAGCATCTTTACACACTAAAAATGCAAGAAGGTACTCCCATTCAAGAACATTTAGATGAACTTAATAAGATTGACATGAATGTGAAAAATTTAGATTTGAAGTTAGATGGTGAACATCAAGCCTTAATAGTGTTATGCTTATTATTGAGCTCGTATGAGAATTTTGTGTTATGCCATAACTCTTGAGGATGTGAATGTCTCATTGAATTCCGTAGAGATGTGCACAAAGGTGAATACGAATAGTAGTGGTGATAAAGCTTATGGCATAGTTGTTAGGGGAAGGTCAAATCATTGTGATAAATGCGGTAATAGTAAAAGCGCATTTGAAGTTTAGGTCAGACCAGGATAAGAGTTTGGTGGAGTATTATTATTGTCACAAATTCGGACAATGCAAAAATTAGTGTCCTATGCTCAAAGCTAAGGGGAAGAAGTCGATGGAGAGTTTCGATTAGACTAATCTGGTGAAGAATCATGAGTCAATTAATGCAAAGAATGTTCTTATTGTTTTATCATTGGATTATTATGTTAATGAATGAATTTTGGATTTAGCATATTCATACCATGTGTCCACATGGAGATTGGTTCTACACATATGAGAAAGTTAGTGGTAATTCAATTTTGATGGAGAATAATGTAGTTTGCATGTCATGGATATTGGTATGGTGTGAATCAGATGTCATGACAAGGTCGTAAGAACTTTGACAAACGTTGGGCACATCCTAGATTTGAAGAAGAACCTTATTTTGTTAAGCAATTTTGATTCCATTGGATGCATGTACATAGGTGGAGGTAGAGTTTTGAAAATTTCAAAAGGCTCCTTGACTGTGATGAGAGATAACAAAAAGAACAACGTTTACGTTTTGCAAGAAAGTACCATTGTGGGTTTTTTAAATATATCATCTTCTTCTGATTCTTAAAAATCAAGATTATGGCATATATGATCAGGCCACATGAATGAAAGAAGAATACTATCTTATGTAAACGTGGTTTACTTTGTGGAAATCATACGGTCTCACTTGACTTTTATGAATATTGTGTTTGTAGGAAGCAACACAGAGCTAATTTCAATATTGGGTTGCACTGAATGAAGGTCTTAGTTGACTATATTCACTTTGATTTGTGAGGACCGGCACAAGTTACATCTAAAGGTGGTGTAGTTTATCTTCTGATGCAGGGGCAGTAAAACATAAATCTTCCAATCATCATATGCCCAACTCAACTAAAGCTTCATCAATCCATCAAACCAATTTGTCAATCATGGAAGCACATGGCAAATTCGTCTTCAACATGGTCCAATAGATTCAGGGCATATAAGATAGCATTTGCCTATGATTTATGGCTTAAATGCAAGGCTGAAGTAGCAATGGATATGTTCTCTTTGTATGGTGTGCTATGTTTGTCTTATTGTGTCTTAATTCCTTTAGTGTGTTATGTTTGTCTTTTTGAGTCTTTAATGCAAAACTAGAATGTCAAAGAGTTTTTATTGCAAGTTTGAAAGAATGGGGAGCTAGTCTACATTTTTAGGCTAAAGAGTATGAATGTAGAGTGTGCTCAATTTGTCTTCTTACATTAGAGGGTCTTTAATGCAAGGTTAGAATTTCAAAGAGTTTTAATTGTATGTTTGAAAGAATGGGACCTAGTCTTCATTTCTAGGTTGAGATGTTAGAAGTAGAGTGTGCTGACATTTATTGTAAGAGTGTCGCGACCTATTTTTTCCGTCCCAGATGTGGGAAATGGGCATCTAAATAAATAGGTTTAGGGATATTATCCAAAGGTGGGTCCAGAACCCTCATTAGACACAGGCTCTCCTAAGCCCATACCCCGCATGATATTGGGTGTTCATAAAAATCTTCAAATGAGGAGTCGCCACTAGCCTATTTGGGTTGGTTAGAAACCAAGTGGGGCATGGGAGTGTGCCTCACTTCCTACGCAACCAGAGATTCTAGAGTCGGGGATTTGATTACATTAATTAACCAATTAGTGCATTTTCGGTACCTAATCTTGTTCATTTCAAAAAGATTTTTGTCAAGTAGTTTGAATTAATTTTAGACTTAACGACTAAGATGTGAGGTGATCATGCGAGTGCGCAATCATCAAAATAGCAATCGGCAATTAAAGAATGCATTAAATAAATTGTATGCGAAAATAAACACAAGCATTAAGAGATAAATAAATAAAAATCCTAATTAAACTAAGGGGGAAATCATAATCATCGCATCATAGGCATGCTATCAAGGGCGGTGTATCAAGGATAATTAAAACCTAAGATAAAGTTTGTAAGGCTTGTTTCAATTTTAAGACACTCTTGGCCGATGATTTTCCGACACTTTTTAAGAGAAAGTTGTTCAAGAATTATTTTAGAGCTTTTTAGGAAACTCTAAAACAAACTTGGAGTTTTTGGGATTTTTGAAAATTTTTTTTGGAATTTCTAATATTTTAATATTTTCAATTTTTAAAAAAAAATTTCGAAAATTTTTATAAATTTTCAGGTTTCTGAATTTTTCATGAATTTTCTGAAATTTCCAATTTTTTATGATTTTTTTAATATTTTTAATATTTTTTGTATTTTCTGAATTTTCTAATTTTTAATTTTTTTTATGAAAAATGCTTCGGACCGGGTCAAGAGACCCCGCCCTACTAAACTGACCCGAACCCTATTGGTTCGGGTTGGGCCACAAAATAATGGGCCGGCCCTAAATCACTAGGGATTAAAAGAAAGCCCACGAAAATTCATTTTTTTTTTTTATAGAAAAAGCCCCTTTCTGATTTCTATCTTCAGCCCACTCCCTTTTTTGTCTTTTCTATTTTCTTTATTTTTCCTTTTTTATGGTCTTCTTCCTCACGTGTTCATGCAGCTCCTGGTCTTCATGTAGCCCCCCCACGCCCGACGTTGCAGCATGCCGAAGCTTCGTCGGACTGACGCCGACTCCGCCGCGAGGCCTACCTGTCCTAAGGGAGTCACCGTGCCATCTTCCGGCGTCGGACATTTCGTCCAACCGACGCCGGGTGCCGGTGACCATGAACGCTCCCCATCGCCGAAATCGGGGACACCCCCACCCGACTCGACGCGGCCCACTCGTGAAAAATTGTTGTAACATGAAGGAAAGCACGACGGCAAGGGAAGATTCACAATATACTAACGAACATCCACGAAACTAGGCTACCGAGCACGGATCCGACGATAAAAATTTCTGAACTTCATTTAGGCATTTCAACAAACAAGGGATATGCATTGTCGAAATGAATGCTTTTTGACTCGAACAAGAATCGACTCGGGCTTAAGCTTCTAAACGAACATGCTAGTTTGCACAAAGACGTAAATGGAGGCACATCAGGGGCCGGGGCTCACCCGAAGTGGTCGGCGCGAGCTCCGGCCCGACGCCTTGCGAAAACAACGCAGAAAATGACCCTAAAAAAAAACTACCTGGTTCGGGCGTGGCGTCACAGCAGGCGTTGGCTGATGAACGAGCTCCGGCGGCGTACAGACACGCTTCTGGCTTTGATCTCTCACCTCTGACTTCGCCCCGTCTCCTCGCTCCAGCCGCGACTAAACGCCGGCCGGCTTCAGGCACAAAGAGTGGAGGCACGGCGGCGGGTCGTGGATCGCAGGTCAGACGTGGCCACCGGCGGTCTCTCACTCTCTTCCTCTACTCTCTCTCTCGTTTCTGCGTTTTTCTCCAGTCTCCCTTCTTTCTTTTCTCTCCGTCCCCCCGTGCGTCTCCCTTGGTCCTCCATTTTCTCCTTTCTTTCGCTGCCTTTCTGCCCTTTTTTCTTCTTTTTTTTTTTTTTTTTTTTTCTGCTGTCTTTGCTTCTTTTTTTGGGTTTGCTGACTAGCCGCTGCTTTTGCTGTTGACCTGTTGCCGCTCCTGCTCTACTTCTCTCTGCTGACTTGCTGCTATTGCTTTGCTCTGTCAGACTTGCTTTTTGCAGGTTCCCCTTTCCACCTGCGGGAGAAGAAGGGAAGGAGAAGAAAGACGGACGGGCCGGGCCAGGAAAGGAAAGGAAAAAAGGAAATGGGCCGAGCCCGTGCGAGGAAGAGAAGAAAGGACAAAAGGAAAGGGGCTGGACAGGCCCAGCCTTGGCCTGCTCGAAATTTCTTTTCCCTCTTTTTTTTTTTAATTTTCGATTTTTTTAATTAATTAATTTTAAAAAATAATAAAAATAAAAACTTCTTGATAAATTTTAATACTACTGATGCAAGTGCTCCTAATGTCTATATGCGATGCAATTTTAATGAAATAATTTTTTGTTAAGAGATTAGAAACTAATCTCTAATTTTTCAATGCATACTAAAACAAATCGCCAGAATTTAGGTGTCAACAAAGAGTCTTAGTACAATGTCCTAGTATGGTTATAAATAGAGATGTAATTCGTATGAAGGAGACACATGATATGCAATCCATGAGATTTCCTCTTGAAGAGGGTCATTTCCTTCAAATTTCGGTTCTTTATCCATTTGTATGGTGATGAGCTTTAAGTTCTTTATCCTTGGCTAGTGGATTGTTCCTTTAAGCCTTGGTGGTGAGCTACATCTATCCTAGCTTCGTTTTCATCTATAATACACTCTATTTTACCTCAATTCCACATTCCAATAAGGTCCCATTTTAATAGAAATCACTAGCACATTCTATCTTCCATATATCCAAATAAACGTTTATCCATTCACTCTTTCCATAAGACAATACCCATAAAACGAATTTCTCATCTCTTTGTTCCCGTCATGCATCATCTTTGACATTTATTGATGATTTTTCTTAGAATTTCTGGGTTTATTTCTTGAACCATAAAAGTGACATTTTTTATTCATTCGAGAAGTGGATGATGTTGATAGAAATCAAACTGGGAAAAAGATAAAGTGTGTCAGAATGTACAATGATCTTGAGTTTTGCGAAGGTGACTTTAACAAGTATTGTGCAAATTCCAAGATTGTTCAACATCGAACAATCGGACACACACCTCAACAAAATGGGGTGGCGGAGTGCATGAACTAGACATTTTAAAGAGAAATAGGTATATACTCTCTAATGCTAAACTTGGGGAAATATTTCTAGGCTAAAGCCATGAACACAAAATGTAATAGGTAAATTGTTCTCTTTCAACTGCAATTGAATGTAAGACTCTAAATGAGGTATGGTCAAGTACAAACCTTCTGATTATTTTTGTTTCAAAGTATTTGGATGTCCCACTTATTATCATATAAAAGAGGGTAAGCTTAAATCTAGGGTTAAGGAATGTATATTCATTGTTTACGCAAATAGGATTAAGGGATATAGGTTGTGGTGTCATGACCCTCAATCATCAAAGTTTATAATTATTAGGAATGTTACTTTTAATGAAAATTCCTTGCTTGAACAAAGAAAGGTTGTTATTGAGCCCACATGTATTCAGGAGAAGTATGTTGGGAAAGAGTTGGAGCTTCATGTGGAGCATCCAGGGAAAGCATTTGAAGATGTTCCTATTCAGCTAGTGATAGTGAGCAACAATACTCAAATTCAATCAAAGACAATGTAGAAAAATTGATCAACCTTAGAGTTTGGCTATAGGGAGGGCTAAACAACAAATTAAGCCTCTTCGAAGGTATGTTTTTATTGATTGGTAGCGTATGCTCTTATAGTTGGTGAAAAGCTTGATATCAAAGAACTTTCTACATTATGTGAAGCTACCATTTGTTCTAAATCTGAGAAGCAGCTTGTTGCGATTATGAAGAGATGGAGTCTTTCATAAGAACCAAACTTAGGATCTTGTGAAATTGCTCGAAGGTAAAAGAGTAGTTCCATTCTTGTGTTGCTCGCATTGGTGGCCCTCGATGATCTAAAACTTAAGTAACTTAATGTAATGACCACTTTTCTACATGGTGAGCTTCATGAGACAATCTACATGTTTCCACCTGGGGGATTCATTGTTGAGGATAAAGAAGATTACGTTTGTAGGTTGAAATGCTCATTCTATGGTCTCAAGCAATCTCCATAGTAATGATATAAGAGCTTTGATAGCTTTATGTTGAGTCATGGTCACTCACAGAGTGTGCATGACAATTATGTGTACTATAAGAGATTGCATTATGGTTCTCTTGTTTATTTGTTGTTATATGTGGATCCTATACTTATTATAGTGAAGAACACGTTAGAAATACAATAGCTGAAGAGGCAACTTAACAGGGAATTTGAGATGAAGGATTTTGGAGCTACTAAGAAATTCTAGGTATGAAAAGACAAATATGTTGAGAAGTTATACCTCTTGCTGAAGAAGCATATTGAGAATGTGCTTGAGTGTTTTGGCATGAAAAATCAATGTCCTATTTTAGACTTTTGGCTTCTCTGTCACCTAAAACTTAAAAAGATGAAGATGAGATTGCTCGAGTTCCATATCTAGTGTTGTGGATAGTTTTATTGTCACAACCTCCTTGAAGCAAGTTGGACCACCTAGAGGTTTAGCTAATGGATTGTTAAGCCCAAACTTAACCCGAGTTCTCCTAAACCCATACTAATTCGCAACTTAGGATTCAAGTTTTTAGCATGGAAATAATTTTTATTCAGGAGTCACCATTGATCAATTTGTGGTGGGTAGATTAAAAACCCATATAAAACATTGGCAGAAATACTTTATTTCTATGAACAAAAGATCACAAGTACGGGGACTTGATTACACTAGATTTCTCTAATGCCATTTCGGCACCATTCTTTCTATGAAAAAAATGTTTAGCAAGTAGCTTAAATCCATTTTATTACTTCCTAATATGTGAGGTAACCATGCAGGTCCACAAACCACCAATTTAACACCCAATAAAGTAATAAATAAATTACAACACTTATCTTGTAGCAATGAAAACATCTGCAATATTAGCTCAAAATCACATTAACAGTCTTGGATATTATTTCTAATTAACAAACAATCACTCAATCTTTTTTTAGGATTTTCATTTATTTAATGATTCATGAAAACTACGTGCAATGACGTTCAAAATGTCTATACTAACATGACACGTCACGTACAATTAAATAAATCTAACATTTGAACTATATGTCACATAACATTAATTATATGACATAATCCAAAGACGGGTAAATATTAATGCAACTATTCCAATATATCCCACATTTAAATGGCCCTAAGCATGCATGCTATATGACATGCAATGGATGATCTAATTCTACATGACACACATGATATTTTTCATGTTTTTTCTTTCTTTTTTAATTAAAATTCTAAATTAAATTTACTCAATATTTAAGCATGCAATTTGAGTTAAGGAAAAGAAATTCTAACATCTTAAAGCAATTTTCTGGAATTTTTTAGCATTCGGAATAAAATAAATTACATAATCTAAAAATGAAATCTAGCCTAAAACAAGCAATAATTTATTTATTTTGGGCTTTCTATTTTTAAGGAAAATAATGAAACAATGGATACATATTTAATCAAATAATGCAATCCACAATCTTACGTTATCAAACTCAATAAGGACACGAAGTAACCAACGATCATATCTAAATGGTTATGGATATTGATAAAAGGTTATTCATTCAAATTTGGACATGGGTAAATCAATGGTTATGAATAGGATCAAAGTTCCTGTACCCCAGGCATCGTATAGTTAGAAATCGGACAGCCGTCTAGGTATGTTGTTAAGTTAGGAAAGTTTCACAACTTGAGGGGGTATTTTAGGATTTTGTGGATATAACATTATTTAAGTAAATATCTAACAAAGTATTCTAGTATCCAATAGAATAATTCTAATATCTAACCGGATATATCAAAATATAGTGAATAACTTAAATAAGCCAGTAAAATATGTGAAATATACTAAAGATAAGCCCCTTACCTTATTTGAGGATATTCTTTCCAAATTTGAACCAAGCGCAATTGTTTCTCCAACAATCTCTTCATTTTTTTATGATGATAAAATTGTCCTGCAAATGTGAGTAGTCGATATTTGAAATAATTGCAGTTAAAATAAAGATCGGCAAATGTGAAGGCTTTTCAGAGAATGTGTATACATTTGCAGATGCCAGAGTTTCCATAGAATTTATAGGGAAGTTTGGAGATTATGTCTAGGCAATGATGTCTTATGATATTTAAGAAAAAAATATTGGATAATATAATGAATAACACATCAACAAACAAACATTGAGAGATAATATGTTATCAGAAGATATCAGCTATTAATAGCGGGTTGCTCCCCCTGCTTTGATGTTATCCTTTTAGAAAAATATCGCACATGAGATCTTTTTCATCAATTTCTGAAAATCACATCATAACTCTCCTCCTTTTTGTCATCAGCAAAAAGATAAGTATATACATCAACGAAAGATAATACCATTGGTCAAAGTGGCAAAGAGTACATCGAACATAAGGAAACAACTAACAGCAAAAAAAAACAAAAAGAGCATAAAGAAATGTCTTTTTAAGGAGAAGAACACTAGAAGTGATAAAAGTTGTGTACGATGCTCACTTTAGTGATAAAAGTTTTTATCAACTCTCTTAAGTAAGTGTCTCTGACGAGAAATTTTGATCAAATTGATTACATGGCATTTATAATTAAAATACTAATATCACTTAGCATATTTTTGAAAAAATCAGTCCACATGAACTCAAATCTCAAAAAATAAAAGATATGATTTGGCACTAAAATGATTATTTTTTAACAACAACTATCACAAAAGTGTTTATTTAGTATAGGCACTTAAGTAATCACTCTTAACAATAATTGGCACTCACGTGATCCATATTTACAATTTTTGTCACTCAAATAATCGCTCGGTAGCTAGACTACACGACGCGACACCATTTGGGGTTATATGTTGATTGAGCATGCTGACAAGCCATGTAGGGCTAAGAAATTAATAAAATATGGTCATATCGGATTTCCGATGATCTAAATCGGAGTTGGCACTTAAGTGATCTTTTTTTAAAGTGGCACTTAAGTGATCCAATAAAAAGTGTTGACAGTAAAGTCAGTGCCATACACAACTTTTGGCACTGTTGGTGTTCTTCTCCCCATCTTTTTAAGAGCGAGTGCATTTACTTTTCTGAGATGGAGCAGGAGGTTTGGATTTTTCGAGTGGGCAAACAGGATTGTAATAGTCTAAGCTTAGAATGGTCTGTTCAATTTTCACCAAATATTAAGGCAGCGAGGATATTATGGTCTTGATCTTCTGAACGTCGACTTGAAGTTTTGCAAGCTCGATAGTGATAGAAGCAGATATTTACACTAGGGATGGTATTATTTCAGGTAAAGGTGGACGAGTGGACTGCCTTTGGGCGGTTGCCTTTGCTTTCTTCTTCCTTTCTTGCTCTACTTGTTTTGTTAATATCTCCTTTACAATAGCGATTGCTCGTTCATCATCTCCTTGTCCTGCGTGTACTATCTCATCCTTCTGACTTACCCCTCCATCTGAAGTCATTCTCAACATTATCTTGTCGAGCGTTTTCTTTCCAATCTCCATGCTCAGCAAGCTTTGAGGGGCGATATCAAAAAAATAAATATTTTTCTACCTGAAGATGCAAGTGATGAGAGCATCATAGGGTAGCTTGCTAATTTTTCTCTTGGTAGTGCAATACATGTGATAAAGATCATGTGAGCGAGGGAGAAATCTTCGAACTTTGTGAAAATGGCCTAAATAACTCTTACCTCATAACAAGATATGTGGTTGGCCGAAGGCGATTTTGGACGAAGGCAGAGTATCAAAATCTTTTAAATGAAACTAACCTTGAAGGACAACAAATTCAAGGGGACGATCTCTTTAAAACCTCGGGTAAGGTTGGAATTGTCTAAACAAAATTGTAAGCCTCATCAAATTCAACAAGAATCCTTTAGAACGCATTGTACTTAGTTCAAATAATTTTTGTAGGTTCATCCAAGGTGGCTCAAAATTTTTCTTGCCAAAACCAAAGACGAATGAGACCTGATTTGAAAATTGTAGAATGGAATAAAAGCGAGCCATAAGAACAGGATGAATTTCATCTTTCATAAATAACAAAATTTGAGCTTTAGATTTTCGCAAAGTTCAGAGAGATTTTATGGGCATCGAGATATTCAAAATCAACATACCGCTTAGGAATAGAGCCACCGTTGTCAAAGGCCTGAAAAGTAGCTTTGTGATCTTCGTCATCTTCACGAAGCCTGTCTCCCAATGTTTCTTCAGTTTCAGTTCTGGGTTCACTTTACTTTGGTTGTAAGTGGTTGGAGTAGGGACAGATTTTATAGATTGTGTAGGTGGCATCTCTGGTTGATCTATATAGTCGGTTAGGGAGAGGTCTCACTTGGCTTCTCTATTGCAGCAATGACTTTCTCTTGATCTTTATTAACAGAGGATTGTTTAGGAGATGTTTGTTCTATTGGATGTATGCCCTAAAGCTACTATGTAATAGTTACATATTAGGGATTTCAGTTGTATTATCATCATTATTATTTAATTAATGGCAATGACGTATTCATTCATTTGTCCAATTATTTTATGAATGATTCCATAAGATCAGTTGTAACTAGACCTATTCTTGAGACGTCAAGAATATTGTGACGGGTTCATAGTTAGACTGAATCTTTAAATTGTTCTTGGTCAATGGATTATTGAGTGGATATTTATAATCTTGTTGAGACCGGTGTGTTCTTAACTTCAACATTAAGTATTGGATACTTAAGGAATGATGAGTTGCAAGTCATTAGGTATTATGATACTTGAGTTAAAACACAGGTGTTTGTATTAGACAAATTCACTGAACGTGACGTATATATAATGATTAGCAACATGGAAGCTTTTAGCGTGGTCAATGTCTAATTGTTCATGCTTTGGTCTTGTGTAAATAATCCTTAGACCTGAGGTACAGAGTTAACTTATGTATCAAACAACTATGGTTCACGGGTGCACATAATGCTGAGTCATTAATCTGTCTTTATACTTGATGGTCATAGTTTGTTCATATACGAAGTTGCACGTGTACGCAATATGGAATCTGTCTCCTTGTTACATACAAGGTATTATAATGATGTCCTATGCAATCTAATTGTGATAATGTATTGAAATCCTCGGCCGGGGTTATAACCGAGAATAAATTATTTATGTCTCAAATAAAATACATGTCAATTAGATTTGTGCATATGATCGAATTGGTGACTTGACAAATATTCCATGGTCTTTGTTCAATCGGGACATAGTAAGACGAAGGGATTAAATTACACTGTAGCCAAAACTGACAGGTTCATTATGTTCTTAAAGCATTCACACTATCCGGGTAGCCATGACATATTGCTAGATGTCAATCATGGCTTGTAGGATCCAAAGATTAATCAGGACAATTAATTCTTTTGGGAAATACTAATGTGTTAGTACAAGTCTTACTACCAGTTTAGTGATGAACCTAGGGATGTCACACACCATAACCAATTAGGATAACGTAGAACGAGAGAGAAATAATTTTGCAAATGTGTTTGCAAATTACTACAGTCGCATTGAGTCGACATGAAATTAAATTAAATGTGATTTAATTTAATTTGTATTATAGTCACGAGCCTACGTGCATATGATGCACACGCATGCCTAAAGTGGATGCACGTTAATGTACCTCGAATATGCACATAAACTTATGTCTTCTTTTTATTTAATTTTATATTAATTAAAAGATGCACACGGTCAACAATTGTTGCTGAGCGTGTGCAATGCACATGTGATGTGCGAAATGTTTCTTTTTAATAAAATAAAATAAAAAAGGTATATATGTGGGGCATGATGGTCAGCAACCATTTCTGACCATCATGCATAAACCCACGACCAGCAACGGTTGCTGGTCATGGGGGTAGTTTCCCACGATCAACAACGGTTGCTAATCGTGGATCATGGGTGGTTACCGATCATGGGTGGTTACCCACGATCGGTTCTATAAAAGGCGCGTGTGTTCGTTTTTTTGCACGCATGTACGCAAAAACGAAAAGAAAAAGAGAGAAGAAAGGTTTTTCTCTCATTTGGGCTGTGGTTGATAATACTAAGGATACGAAGGAATATCTCCACGAAGTTGCTAGCACAATCGTAGTGGTGATTATCCGCAAGTTCTCTCTTCATTCGATATCCGTTGGTGGTGTGTCTAAACTAGAGGTCCGACGTTTGTGGGGCTCGAACTGAAGAACATTTGGACAAATTTGTTTAAAGCGCGCTTCGAGAGGTAATTCGTTCAACTCCCTTCTTATAACCAGATTTTTGATTAAAACGCACGAACAACGCCTTTGGAGATTCATGTATAGAAATATTTCATCTTATTTCTGCTGCATTCATATTAAATTGCCTTTACATGATACATGAAATCCCATCAGTGGTATCAGAGCCAAACTTAGGCATTTTTCGTGCGTTTAATTGATTTATAGTTCATAGATTTTTTGCGTAGATGTTGATTAATTTATGTGATAAATTTAATCAACTATGAAAAATTGGAACTAAATCAATTTTGAATCAAAAATCCATAATTTGTTATATTTTGCGTTTATGTTCTGCATATCATTCGCAATATTGAATTTAAAGATGACGACGCAACTTCCATTTGGAATTGCACTCATGAAATTTGTTTCATCGATTTGATTCCTTAATGTAATTTGCGTTGTTCAACTTTAAATTTGTTTAAATGCAGAATTTTATTTATGCATTCCAGAGCTTTAAATTTTGAATTTATGGCTCGTAAGGAAAGGTGGTGATCATGGAAAAATCCCTAATCATTATGATGGTTGTATGGATGAATGTATGATGATTACAGGTATTCATTTTTGGGATATAATTATTAAATGAAGGCTGCGTCCTTCCTTTTATTTTATTTTATTTTATTTTAATTTTTCATGAAATGTAATTTTAGCATAGTTTATTATATCAATTGTTGATGTAAATGCTACGAGTTCAAGAGGAGCCATTGGAGAAGCCATTAAGTCGGAGAGCTCTATGGGCTTGGTCTTTGAAGAGTTCAAAGATTGAAGAAGAAGTGAAGAGCATGCCCCTATTGTTAAGACATTAAAATGGCTAAATGGGTCTCATTGGCTCGAGACCCATTGAACCATAATTCCATGATCACCACGTAGGATAGATGATTATGTGATATCTATTTATTTTTGTGTTTATGTTATTGTGCATATTAAACCGGTTAATGTGCAAAGCGAGACCGTTAATAACGACCCAAATCTCCTTATTAATAATATTAAGTCGAAACGGGTTTTCGGACCATCGTCGTGGTTTACCATTATGGTGGTTAATTGATCGGCTATGGATACATAGGGGTTAATTACCATTCATAATATTGGACCACTCCATTATACATATGATGCTATGAGGTTGGAGCCAAATGATTTCTAATAACTGTTAGGTGAGGAAATCTTTTGTGCTTTTCAATACTTGCATGAGACGATGGGTTAGACTTAACTATGATCATGATGCCAATAACTGTTAGGTGAGACTTTCATGGTCTAGAGGCTAAAGTTATGATTGGGACTCGCATATGATGCGTTGAACAAGTTGGTTCACTCACTAAGTTCATAGAGCACCAATAACTGTTAAGTGAGGTGGGCTTTGGGTTGGTGGGACTCCAATCCCCACTAGTAATCTTTACCCAACAAAGATTACCGCTTCCCATCTTAAGGAGTATGGGATTTGAATATAAATTTAGTGGGAGGATCTATTTCATTTAAAGGCCAAAATGAAATAGCTATTTTGAAGTACAACGACTAACAATTTATTTTTTGCAACAGATATATTATTACTCTGAAAATGGTGACTACAAACCCACTCGCTTCTATTATTGACAAGAATTGTTTGACTGGACCCAATTTCACTGATTGGGTGAGGAATTTGAGAATTGTTCTCAATTTGGAAAAAATTGGGTATGTGTTTGATGAAGAGATGCCAAAGTCCTTTCCTGAGGGTGGGACCCAAGAGGAACGCGTCACTTATGACAAGTGGCATGATGATGATTTAAAAGTTAGGTCATATATGCTTGCTTCGATGAATAATGAATTACAGAAGAAGTATGAATCTATGGAAGATGCTAGGTCGATCATTTTGCACTTAAAGGAATATTTTGATGAGAATGGTCGAACCTTAGATATGAGATATCTAAGGCATTGTACCGTATGAGGATGGCTGAAGGATCATCAGTTAATGATCATGCTTTGAAAATGATCTGGCACATTGAAGAATTGGCTAGGCTGAATCTCATTATGGACAACGAGTTGGCTGTGGATTTGATCCTCCAATCTTTGCCCGATTCTTTCTCTGGTTTTGTCCAAAACTTTCATATGCATAAGATGGATAAAAATCTTGCTAAATTACATAGCATGCTGGTAGTTTATGAGAAGGAAATGCATAACACGAGGCCAAATGTAGTGGCTATGGCTAAGGCTTCTTCTTCAAGGAGTAAGATTGTTTTGAAGAAAAAGAACTGGAAGAGGCCTGTCAAACCTGTTATGCAACAAAAACCCAAGATTGAAAAAGGGAAATGTCATTACTGTGGTGTCAAGGGGCACTGGAGGAGGAACTATAAGAAATACCTCGCGAGCTTGAAGGTCAAACCCAAGGACCAACCTTGTGAAGGTATGGTGTCTATGCTTATTGAAACTAATCTTATGGTTAGTGCTGAATCTAGCTTATGGGTTCTAGATTCTGCTGTAGCTTCACATATTTGTATGTCTTTGCAAAATCTGGAAATAAGCAGGATGCTAGGGCGAAATGAGATTGTCCTGACATTTGCCAATGGAGTAAGAGTTGCTGCATTAGCTATAGGGACTTTTCGTTTATGTTTGCCTTCTGGACATGTATTGGTTTTAAAGAACTATTTGTATTACAAGAATGTTGTTAGGAACATCATCTCTATATCTCGTTTAGGTAAAGAGAATTATGAATTTTCTTTTGCTGATGATGTATGTTCTATTTATCAAAATAGAAGATGTGTTGGTTCTGGCTTATTAACCAATAATCTTTATACCATTACAATGTCCGGTAATGCGATTACCAATGTCAGTAAGCAAAATAGAATTGATATAAATGCCATAACTAATAAACGCCCTAGAGACGGTCCAAATAAAAAGTATGTTTGGCATCTCCGATTAGGTCATATTAGAGAAGATAGAATTAACAAGTTGAGTAATTATGGGTACATTGATCCATCAATGTTTGAGTCATACTCGACTTGTCAGGCATGTCTTCTAGGAAAAATGACCAAAGCGTCCTTTGTGGGACATAGTGCGCGAGTTGCTGACATATTGGGATTAATACATACAGATGTATGTGAACTAATTAATGAAACTTTTAGAGGTGGTTATTCTTACTTCATTACCTTCACCGATGATCAGTCACGGTATGGTTATTTATACCTAATGAAATATAAATCCGAATCCTTTGAAAAGTTCAAGGAATTCAAGGCTGAAGTTGAAAAACAAACAGGAAAATGTATTAAGGCTCTTCGATCGGATCGAGGAGGTGAATACCTTAGTACTGAATTTTTGGACTATCTAAAAGAGAATGTCATTTTATCACAATGGACACCTCCTGGAAGGTGTATCTGAACGAAGAAATCGTACTTTATTAGATATGGTTCGATCTATGATGAGTTACACCGATTTACCTATATCATTTTGGGGATATGCCCTTGAGACAGCTGCATATATACTGAACAGAGTGCCTTCCAAATCTGTTCCAACTACGCCCTATGAGATATGGCATAGTAGGAAACCAAGTCTTAATCATATTAAGATTTGGGGTTGTCCACTTTCGTTAAAAAGCTAAAAATGGACAAATTGGAGGCAAGATTTGAACAAGGTCGCTTCATTGGATATCCAAAGGAATCTCTTGGATGTTATTTCTATTTTCATTCAGACCAAAGAATTTTGGTGAGTAGGCACGCTTCTTTTCTGGAGAATCAGTTCATCCAAGAAGGTGGTGCTAGGTGGAAAATAGTCTTACAAGAAGAAAATAATGAAGTAGCAAACAACCAAGTTCAGATACCAATCTCTGATTCAGTGGGAGCTTCTGATACACAACCTCTTAGGAGAAGTGCGAGAATGTCTCGCCCACCTGCTCGTTATAGACACTCGGTTGATCTTATTGAACCATTATTCATTATGAATGATAGTGATCAACCCGGTGATCCTAAAACCTATGAGGAGGCGATGTGGGACATCGATTCTGGTAAATGGCTAGAAGCCATGAAATCTGAAATGGATTCAATGTATTCCAATGATGTTTGGACCTTAGTTGACCTGCCTGATGGTATTGTACCAATTGGCTATAAATGGATCTTCAAGAGGAAGATGAATGCTGAAGGTCAAATTGGAACTTACAAAGCACGGCTGGTAGCGAAAGGATATCGTCAGAAATAAGGAATTGATTATGATGAAACTTTCTCACCTGTGGCCATGTTAAAATCCATTCGGATTATGTTGGCTATAGCTTCACACCTTGATCATGAGATATTCCAAATGGATGTTAAAACTGCTTTCCTAAATGGTTTTCTCGAGGAGGATATCTATATGGAACAGCCACGGGGTTTTGAATCCAATGGTGAAAATCAGAAGGTATGTAAGCTTAAGAGATCCATTTATGGACTCAAACAAGCCTCCAGAAGTTGGAATGTCCGTTTTGATGAGGTAGTCAAATCGTTTGGCTTCATCAAAAATCCGGATGAACCTTGTGTATATAAGAAGATCAGTGGGAGTGCAATTGCATTTCTAGTTTTGTATGTTGATGATATACTTTTGATTGGGAATGATTTACCAATGATATCATCGATAAAACTATTCTTGTCACAGAAATTCTCCATGAAAGACTTAGGAGATGCAACCTACATTTTAGGTATCAAGATCTATAGAGATAGATCGAGACGATTGATTGGCCTCTCACAATCTACGTACATAGACAAGGTGTTAACACGTTTTAACATGTAATGTTCTAAAAGAGGATTATTGCCTTTTAGGCAAGGGATCCATCTTTCTAAGGAGATGTGTCCCAACACTTCTGAAGAAAGAGAGCGGATGGCGAAGATACCATATGCATCTGCTATTAGAAACATAATGTATGCTATGCTATGTACTAGACCTGATATTGCGCATGCTGTAAGTATTACTAGCAAATATCAGTTTGATCCAGGACAAGAGCACTGGATAGCAGTCAAGAATATTCTTAAGTACTTACGAAGGACTAAGGATTTATTCTTGATATATGGAGAAGGAGAATTTAAAGTTATAGCTTATACAGATTTTGATTTTCAATCGGATCCTAATGATTATAAGTCTACGTCTGGGTTTGTCTTTACATTCAATGGTGGCACAGTTAGTTGGAAAAGTTCCAAACAAAGCATAACTGTCGATTCCACCACTGAAGCAGAGTATGTAGCTACTTCTGAAGCATCAAAGGAAGCCACTTAGATGAAGAAGTTTATTTCTGAACTTGGAGTTGTTCCTTCAATTGAGCAGCCAATTACATTGTTTTGTGACAACAATGGGGCGATAGCTCAAGTTAAGGAACCAAGGTCTCACTAGAAGTCCAAGCACATTGAGAGACGTTTCCATCTCATCAGGGAAATTGTTGGGAGAGGAGATATCACCTTGCAGAAAATTGCCTCAACGGAAAATGTGGCAGATCCCAAGGCCTTACCTCAGTCTTCTTTTGAAAGGCATATTGATAAAATGGGTTTGAGGTACCAGACAAGTTGGCTTTAGTGCAAGTGGGAGATTGTTGGATGTATGCCCCAAAGCTACTATGTAATAGTTACATATTAGGGATTTCAGTTGTACTATTATCATTATTATTTAATTAATGGCAATGACGTATTCATTCATTTGTCCAATTATTTTATGAATGATTCCATAAGATCAGTTGTAACTAGACCTATTCTTGAGACGTCAAGAATATTGTGACGGGTTCATAGTTAGACTGAATCTTTAAACTGCCCCCTGGTCAATGGATTATTGAGTGGATATTTATAATCCTGTTGAGACCGGTGTGTTCTTAACTTCAACATTAAGTATTGGATACTTAAGGAATGATGAGTCGCAAGTCATTAGGTATTATGATACCTGAGTTAAAACACAGGTATTTGTATTAGACAAATTCACTGAACGTGACATATATAGAACGATTAGCAACATGGAAGCTTTTAGCGTGGTCAATGTCTAATTGTTCATGCTTTGGTCTTATGTAAATAATCCTTAGACCTGAGGTACAGTGTTAACTTGTGTATCGAACAACTATGGTTCACGAGTGCACATAATGCCGAGTCATTGATCCGTCTTTATACCTGATGGTCATAGTTTGTTCATATACGAAGTTGCACGTGTACGCAATATGGAATCTGTCTCCTTGTTACATACAAGGTATTATAATGATGTCCTATGCAATCTAATTGTGACAATGTATTGAAATCCTCGGCCGGGGTTGTAACTGAGAATAAATTATTTATGTCTCAAATAAAATACATGTCAATTAGATTTGTGCATATGATCGAATTGGTGACTTGACAAATATTCCATGGTCTTTGTTCGATCGGGACATAATAAGACGGAGGGGTTAAATTACACTGTAGCCAAAACTAACAGGTTCATTATGTTCTTAAAGCATTCACACTATCTGGGTAGCCATGACATATTGCTAGATGTCAATCATGGCTTGTAAGACCCAAAGATTAATCATGACAATTAATTCTTTTGGGAAATACTCATGTATTAGTACAAGTCTTACTACCGGTTTAGTGATGAACCTAGGGATGTCACACACCATAACCAATTAGGATAACGTAGAACGAGAGAGAAATAATTTTGCAAATGTGTTTGCAAATTACTACTGTCGCATTGAGTTGAGATGAAATTAAATTAAATATGATTTAATTTAATTTGTATTATAGCCACGAGCCTACGTGCATATGATGCACACGCATGCCTAAAGTGGATGCACGTTAATGTACCTCGAATATGCACATAAACTTATGTCTTCGTTTTATTTAATTTTATATTAATTAAAAGATGCACATGGTCAACAATTGTTGCTGAGCGTGTGCAACGCACATGTGATGTGCGAAATGTTTCTTTTTAATAAAATAAAACAAAAAAAGGTATATATGTGGGGCATGATGGTCAGCAACCGTTGCTGACCATCATGCATGATCCTCATGCATAAACCCACGACCAGCGACGGTTGCTGGTCGTGGGATCCATGACCCATGACCAGCAACGGTTGCTGGTCGTGGGGTAGTTTCCCACGATCAGCAACGGTTGCTGATCGTGGATCATGGTGGTTACCGATCGTGGGTAACCACCCACGATCGGTTCTATAAAAGGCGCGTGTGTTCATTTTTCTGCACGCACGTACGCAAAAATGAAAAGAAAAAGAGAGAAGAAAGGTTTTTCTCTCATTTGGGTTGTGGTTGATAATACTAAGGATACGAAGGAATATCTCCACGAAGTTGCTAGCACAATAGTGGTGATTATCCGCAAGTTCTCTCTTCATTCGATATCCGTTGGTGGTGTGTCTGAACTAGAGGTCCGACGTTTGTGGGGCTCGAACTGAAGAACATTTGGACAAATTTGTTTAAAGCGCGCTTCGAGAGATAATTCGTTCAACTCCCTTCTTATAACCAGATTTTTGATTAAAACACATGAATAACGCCTTTGGAGATTCATGTATAGAAATATTTCATCCTGTTTCCGCTACGTTCATATTAAATTGCCTTTACATGATACATGAAACCCATCATGTTCTCCTGGTTGAGAGGGCTCAATAGCAAATGTCGTGACCCCCCTTTGGCAACAATCGGTGTCGAGAGGGACCAAAGGGTATACATTCGCGAGCTCGCACTCGAGCCATGTTGACCAAAGGCATGATCACCTTGAGATCTACATGAACGCAGGGTCTCGCAAACCCATACCTTGTGCAACAGTGGGAAGGTGTTGTAATTCGTTCCCACACGCATGGCATGCCTTACGAAAAGGAAATCGGGCGCGAGAGATGAATTTAGGGGTACTTTTAACCACGATAGCCCTCTCATAGGTTCATTCATCAAAGGAATGGCATCACTTCATCCTCTTTGACTATGCCACATTGAGTCTACTAAATCATGGTGAGTGCTCAATGAGACCTATACCCTGCATGACGGAAAGAGGTATCATGCCATTCTAATTCTACAAAGATGAAAAGAAAGACAAGCATTTTAAATTGAAATTGCAATGTGGTAACCAAACATCTAAGGAAAGTAGTAAATCTAAAAATGCAATCCTAAAAAAACAAAGAAAGGAAATGGAAGAAAGAAACCCACACATCGTTGGGTTTTTATACAACACAAGGGAAAGCCCAAGACATACCCACACATCATTGGGTTTTTATACAACACAAGGGAAAGCCCAAGACATATGTTATATATTAAATGAATAATACAAAAAATGGGGTTGGAATGGACATTGACCACTCATCACTTACAAAGAAAGGAAGTTCAGAAAGGACATCGACCATCATCACCTTTAGAATCACCATCTTCAAGGGACCACTTTCTTGGACCTATTCTAGCTCTAATCTAAGGCTATACAAACATACTATATTTGGAACAAACACCGAATCATGCAAAAGACAAACAAAGCATGCCAAAGAATCAAATAAGTCATAATCAATCGATTTCAAGTTGGCATCGGGGTCAACCTTTGTGATTGTACACACAACGTGCCACTTAAACATTTTCCCCATTTATTATCAAACATGGCTTATGGTAATTAGCCATCATTAACATGCACTTACGGTGGCTAATGCCATAAACCCCTAAGTTGACAATTGAATTTCCCAAAATTGATATGGAATTTGAATTTAACTCACAAAATTGAGTAGATTGGAAGTATTTGTTCACAAATCATGTTGAATTGATTTGAACCCCTAATTATGGGCAAAAATGTCAATTCACATTCCAACTTACCCGATCTGGAAATTGATTGAACAAGTGAATGGGTAATTATCTCTAGATCAAATATCGTAAAAGGAACTAGACCTAATTATCACTAAGATAAAAGTAATTTTATTTTTGGTCGATTTTGAACCTAAAATCGAAAAATTTGGAAAATGAGGTTCTTAATCGATTTTTGTAAAATTTTTTATGCTAAATTCAAATTAAAGCTAAAATGAAATGATTTTGTAATTTTTATAATTTTCAATTTTTTTGTCAAAGAACCTTAGTTTACTTTTCACTAGAAGTTTAATTTTGTGGTCAAATTTTTGACTTCCAAAGTGAAATTAAGCTTCAAAGGTATCTTTTTGTGCAAAAAGCCAAAATTTAGCACGGGATTGACTTGTAATCAAAGGGTTGACCAAAAAGTCAACCTAAAAGTCAACTATTTGATTTTTCGGGTTTTTGTGTGAAATGAATAGAAAATTGCTTACTAAAGTTAAGCCATCAAACAGGATTGAAAATCAACAATTTTTTGTTCAAGAAATGGGCTTTGTTGTGATTGGAAATCCCAATTTCAATTTTTTTATTTTTATGATATGTCGACTAAAAATCAAGTGTTGACAACATGTGTTATAGTGCTAGTTGTTGAGTTTCGGTAGTTTTAGATTCAAGAGCTACAATTAATGGAGCCTTTTCAGCCATGAATTGGTTGAACAATTTCTGAATGATTTTCTCTTTTGTTGGTGGTGCTGGCATTAGTTGAAATGGGGAAGCTACTATTGTCTCAATAGTGGGTACAACGACCATTTGTTTTCCAAAACTTAGTCAAGACTCAGAAGTTCTTGGAGTTGGTGTTAATCCTTCAGTAAAAGATGGCAGTGCAGTGCTTACAGTTGCTAATTCTCCAATCTATTGAGACATGGGGACAGTTTGGCTTTGTATTACCTCAGTGGATTCATCCGACTGGTCAATGAGATCAATATGAGATGGTTCTCCTTTGGGAGCTCTAGCCAACAGTGTTGCTGTACAAGAGGATTTCCCAGTTCAAGTGGCTTTTTGAGTCACATGAGATTTGGGAGCCATTTCTAGAGAGAAATGGCGAGTTTTATGTATGGGAGAAGGAAATGTACAGAGTATAGAGAAGAGTGACTGAATATAATGGAAAATTAGGAGCAATTACAGCGATTGGTTTTTGTGAAGGACATGAGCACTATCTCCTTATGAATAAGAGCAATTTAGCCATGTTTAGAACACTAACATCCAATTGTCATATTTTCACTCAAATAATTAAAACAAATCAAAGAGCTGTTAGATATCTATTGGTGTTGCTGTCTAAAGATACAACCGTCTATATAGTCATTCTCTAGAACATTTGTAGGCTATCCAAAATAAATGATGTTGTTGTCCTATTGATGTGGCTTTGACAAGTCCATTAGACAGCTTGTTTTCTGATTCTCCATTTCACTTCCGGCTCTTTTGCTACGCACAACCATTTGACAACAATGAACATAATCAAATGGTTGCAGATGTTGTTCAAAAGCAGACCTGTCTTGTGATTTCTTTTTCCTATATGGACATACTCCTTTTATTTTAAGAACACGGCTTGTTCATTCACTTACTCATGAACTTGCAGTTTAGCTAGAAGCAGCTAAGGGGGGCCGGGAGAGACCGATGACTACATGAGAGGGAAGATATCTATAAAGCTTTGCCCCCTGCTTTATAGAGATTCTTTTATTATAAAATTACTAAATGATTAGATTCTCTCGAAATGCTAGATAAGCTAATAAATTGTATTAGTTCCCTTCAAGAAAATCAAGTTTTTTTTTTTTTTTTTTTTTATTGATTCTGGGTGGTGCTCACCTTCTTAGAACCTATTGAGGGGGGCCTCGGCTTGGGAAGGAGAAAGTGGCTGAGTGATGAAAAGCAACAGACTGTAAATCTGTTGAAGTTTTTCTAAGTAGGCTCGAATTCCACCACTCCCACTTGTTTGTTATATACTTCAAAGAAGAGAAAGAAGGCATTCGTTAGCATAGGAAGGCCAACTGAGCAAAGCCCTTTCTTATTTTTTTTCGGCCATTCAATGAATTGAAATTGTATTATATGTTAGTTAGAGGTTGATGAATTACAAAGATCTATCGGCATATCCAATCCCAATGAGAATAGAAGTGAGCCGCTTCTGGCTTGGCTTATAGTTATGATCTTTTAGCTTATGTAGTGGTTGGCCTTCCTACACATGCGTGCCTGTCAAAATGCCTCATCATGGATGAAGCCAAGATTATAAGTATGATGGAGAGGAAAAACCGCCCATTTCATAGTGCTTGGGAAAGGCAAGTTTGATCGAGGATTGGAGAGAAAAGGTGGCAGAAAAGGCTCAAGATGGATTTACGAATCTTTGTATTAACCGTATGCAGTGAGAATCACATGTATGATAACAAAGGAGGTTTGCGTCTCTACATGTAGTGAGAATTTTGTATTTGTTCCATGATTATTAGGTCTATTAGAGCTACCCATTTCGATCAATTAGCTAAGATTTTGACAGAATATGAAATCACCGGTGCTCAACCTAGTGGTACTTTTATGGGGATACTATTTATCACTATAGGAATCCTATTCAATATCAGTGCAGTTCCGTTCCAGGTGGTTGTAGGATGGACAACCCTTATAGGTGGTAGGGTAGGGTTGGTGGGTGGTACCGCTTAGATGCCAGTTTTCCTAACTACGAGTGGGCTGGGCTTAGAGCGTGTGAAACTCATCACTACCTTATATGGGCTGAGGCCATAACATGTCACACAAAAAGCACTACTTTCACTATAGTGTTGTTACATAACTGCCCACCTAGAAGAGCCACTTGCTCTGTAGTGTTGTCACATAAGATAAGCACAATAAATCACGCAACGTACGCTGCTGTTGTGCTTCCTGCCAATGAGGAAAGAAAAGCAACAAGGTTCAAATCAGATTTGACTATCTACAACATTGGAGCAGATTACCCAAAATAATCCCTAGGAAAATGAAATAACAGGATATCTCAGTAATGAAAGCTATAGGGGGCTATATTAACAAGATCCAACAGTGAGCAGTTTCTAAAAAGAAAAACCATTTGGAAGTATGAGGACCTTTAGTACTGTACCTTACCCCTAAACCGGCAGCCTTTGCACTAAGCAAGACCGCCCTTGTCCCTTTCCTTTGTCCATTTTGCCTCCTTTTCTTTGTTCCAATAGAGCCTAAGGCAAAGCAAAATGCTTGTTTATAATTGGATTTAGTCAGTGTCACTGCATAATCAAAAGAGTGATGCTTTGGTTACTAGCAAAAGCTTAAAAATGCGACTCTCTCAAATTTATGACTCTTTCCTAGATTGAAGTAGCCTTTTGTCACCCTCTTAAAAGAAAGAAGTCACTATTAAAGAGCTCATTGAGGTACAAAAGGTGTGCTCCACTTGGTGACCAAAAAAGAAATTGTCACGAACATCTGCAAAAACTACTAAGGATAGTTTTTGTTGACCAAATCGACAGGATCTTCCTATTGTAGGATAGTCTCCTGATTTGGTGTTCTTTTCTTATTTAATTGTTATCCTATATATTTGCTATAATTCAGTGAACTATTATGAAACTCTATCAATAAAAAGGTAGTCCCTTCTCAAAGAAATCATAACAAAACTTTGAGAGAGGATTCTTGAGGACGTAGGATTACTTAGCCAAACCTCATTAAATTGATCTTGCATTCTTTGTCTCTAAATTTATTATGGTATCATAGTAGGTTCAAAACTAACCTATTATTGTTTGTTTCAACTAATTTTCTAGTTACCTTGTTGCTATGTTGTCACCATGGAAGAACAAAATATCCGCAAGAAATTGCCAACTACGACTCTTTTAACCATAGGCTTTCTGCAAGAATCTCACAGCCAACGTCTCGCCAACATGCTTCTGAAATAAAGGAATTTCCTTTCTTGGTCTTGGTCACGAGCTATAATCGTAGCTCCTTGTGGCCGTTTGAAACTCGGCCACATCAATGGTAAAATCAAAGCTCCCTCTGAAGATGATTTCGAATATGCGGAGTGGCTTGTCAATGACAACTTTGTCATGTCCTGGCTCTTCAACTCCATGGAGCCCTAAATCTAAGAGATTTTTGCATACTCCAAATCCAGCTCAAGCACTAAGGGATTGGTTGGTTGCAATGTATGGGCAACTCAAAAATGCCTCTTAGATTTTTCAAATCCATTAACAATTGGCAAATTCAAGGCAAGAAGAGAATCAATCATTCACCTTTTGTACTTTAGATATTTCAAGAGGAGGTGGGACTAGCTCTGACAGTATCACCCCACCATTCAATCCATTGCTGATTATGTTCGTAAAGAGGAGGAAGTTTCGATCTTTAAGCTTCTAGCTAGCCTTCGGCCTGAATATGATGATTTCAGATGACAAATCCTCATGAGACTAGTCTTATTGTCCCTCATCGAAGTCTGTGCCATGACCCAGGGAGAGGAAACCAAGCGTCGAGTCATGAATCCTAATGCCGACGACCAATAAAGGAACTGTTGAGATTTCGGCCCACAACGTCCTGACCAACAAGCTGGTAGAGTCTATCGGCAGATTTGCCAAGGGAAAGGCGAAGAAAATCGATTGCTTCCACTGCGGACACTATGATTCTGACGGTCACACCAAGGACCGATACTGGGTCTTTCATCCTCACTTGTGGTTCGATAGAGAGAAGGGGACAGGAGCAAAATTGGCTACTCAAAATGACCTAATTAACCCGGCTAAATTCAAGGCTAGACTTGAGAGTCTTACAAATCAATTTCAACAACTTTTGCAAGGCCAAGGGTCCAACATTAAGGCAACTGGATCAATTGGCTCATTTGCTGAATCAAGTCACATGGTACAAACTTTTGGTAAGGTGTTCTTGACTCAATTCAAAAATAAGTTTGTTATAGACTCAAAATGCCACTGACCATATGTGTAATTCAGATCAAATGATGGTTAAAATTGTCCCCAATGATTATCCTTCTATTACTATTGCTAATGGAGCATAGGTCTCGACTCAAGGAGTAGGAAAATTTAAGATGTTTTCTAAGAGTTCTAATGCTTTGATCATACTTGATTTATCTTCAAATATGTTGTTTGTTAGTAAGTGTGAGAAAGAATGGAACTACAATGTCATTTTTTTTTGCTTCTAAGGAGTTACTTCAAGATTGCATCACCAAGAGGATGATTGGAGAAGGGAGGCTATAGAACGGAATCTATGTCCTAGATCAATACCCCCAAGATGTTGAGTGCAATCCAGAATGCTAGGAAGACATTGAAACTATGGCATAGACACATGGGTCAACCTCGTCTGGTTAGATTTTACATAACCTTGATAGATCTTTATTTCATGATTCTAGTTCATGTGATTGTTGTCATTTTGCCAAACAACATAGACTTTTTTTCCCAAAGAGTACACATTTTTTATTTAGAATTATTTGATTTAATTTATTCTGATGTGTGGAGTGCGCCCATTGAGTCTCGGGATGGCTATAGATATTTTGTCTCTTTTATTGATGATAAGTCTCGCATTACATGGTTGTATCTTTTCAAAATCAAAAGTGAGGTTTTTATTGTTTTTTAGGAATTTTGTGCAATGATACAAAATCAATTAATACTACCCCAAAAGTGTTGCACAAGGATAATGGGACGGAATACACCAACCAAGCATTTCAAGCTTATGATTCATTAGACTTCTTGTGCTGGCATAGCAAAAATAAAAAATCATCATCTTCTTGAAGTTACTCGGGCCTTACTTTTTTTGGGGAATATGCTCAAAACATATTGGAGTGATGATGTTCTCACTAGTTGCCATATTATCAATTAGCTCACTAGCCAAGTGCTTGAATACAAGATTATGGTAGAAATTTTATATGGGAAGAAATTCAATGTCTCACATTTGAGGGTTTTTGGTAGTACATGCTATGTTCATTCGAACGACAGTAAACTTGATGCTCATGCTCAAAAGTGTGTGTTTGTTGGCTATTCTTCAACCAAAAAGGGATATAAGTATCACGAGCCCACCACAAAGCACCTCTATATATCCTGTGATGTTCACTTTGATGAGACTAAATATGTATTATTCTGATAAGAGCCAATTTTAGGGGGAGTACACTGAACTCTCAATAGATTATGGAGAAGTTGCCTCTACCCAATTGCTACTTCACCTATGATACCTACAAATTTACCTACTTCAGGAACAAAGGATGTGTGGTGACCCCCCTTACCACAATGGTCAAAGTCAGTGGGGATGAAATTTAGGGCTATTTGCTCACGAGCTCGCATTCAAGTCATGTCAACCAAAGGCATCATCAACTCACCTTTTGATTTCGACCCATTGAGCTCAAGGTCTACACGAACGTGAGTTCTTCCAAACCCATACCCTACGTAACAACAAGAAGGTGTCATGACTTGCTTCCACAAGAACGGTAAACCTTAAAGAAAGGATCAGGTGTGAGAGACGACTTTAAGAGTACTTCCACTATGACAACCCTCTCAAATGGTACCTCCCAAAAGATGGCACCACTTTATCTTTTGGAAACCCCCTTTTTAATATGCTAAATCATGACTTGTGAACCTTTTCCAATGGTTCATACCCCACATGATAGGTTCATTTTATCATCTAAGTTTACTAGACAACCTAATATAAGACTTTAGGAGTCGCCACTAGCCTTGTTTTTCAGGGGTGACTAGAAAATCCAACCGAGGGTTGGGAGTATTCCCTCAATTTCTATGCAATCAAAGATTTAGGGTTCAAGGAATTAGGTTACATTAATAATATTATTAACGCCATTTTGGTACCTAACAATCATCATGTTACCTAAAGTGATCATGCATGTCTTTTTACTTTTTTGTGCCATTTGATATTGAAGAGGGTGATTATGTGTGGATATCAATTTCATGCCATTCTAATTCTATTCAAAATGAAAAAACAAAGCAAACAATTGAAATTGAAAGTGCGGTGTAGTAAGTATACTCTCAAGAAAAGCAATAAATCTAATAATCCTAACATGGAAAGAAAGAAGACAAAGGAAAGAAAGAAACCTACACCTTGTCAGATTTTTATACAACGTAAGAGAAAACTCAAGCCATATGTCGGGTAATGAATAAATTTTACAAAAGAAAGGGTTGGAATGGACATTGACCACTTGCCACTTACAAAGAAGAAATGGTTGGAATGGACATCAACATTTGACCATCTTTGGGATTGACTTCTTTAAATTATTCTAAATTTAGCCTAAAGCTAAATGTGAGTGAATTACAATTGAAACAAACACTGAAGCTACACAAGGATATCTGAACATATCATGGGATCAAGAAAGAAATAGTCTATTTGTCCAAATTGGCCTCAAGATCGGCCTTTGAAATTACACACACAACGCACCACAAAAATGCTGCTCTATTCATTATTAGACATGACTTATTGTTGACACCTAAATTTTGATTAATCATTCATAATTTAATGCATAAAAATTTAGGGATTAATTTTAACCCCTAAACAAAAAATATTAGGATTAAATTGTATGGCATATAATTTTAGGAGCATTTATTATTGCATTTGCATTGGACTTGTGGCAGATGAGCTTCAATTGATAGTTCTAAGCTTTAATTTAACAAGTTGTACTAAGCCCACAAGGAAAAAGAATTTGGCTAGGCCCGTTAAGAGGTGATGAGTTGGAATATAAGGATGTTCCCTAGAATATGAGAATATTCCTAGGAATATGAGAATGTTCTCGAGAATATTCGCATTATTTTTTCAATATTCAAGGAAGATGTCGGATGAAATATTGAAAAAATATTGCACGTGGGATATAGGAGCTAAATATGCAACGTGCAATTTTATCATCTTTCCTTAAATAACATAGTCCTCTCACCTATAAAAAGGGGGGCCACACACACTGAAGGAGATAGACACACAAAAAATAGAGAGAAAGGAGAGAGCATAGAGAGTCTCAGATTAGAGAGTAAAAGCGTGTAGTTTTCTACACCCATGAAGACGTAGCTGCTCCTCGATCTTGGCCGCAACTACGTTTCCGCTCCCTTCAGTGACGATGACCAACTGCTGGTGCCGCTCTGCTTGACTTTTACTATCAACGACGAGGCCGCTGTGCTGATTTCCCTTGCAGGTGGTGGCCTCACCATTGCCTGCACTTACACTGCGTCCTGCCGCAATTCTCGACGAAGCCGCTGTCTCAGTTTCATTGTTCTTGATCGCGACACCGGACAAGATTCAACACTGACTGCCTCTCATCGTTGCTTGGGTTATCTCGGCGGTATTTGAATTTGTCTTTACAGGTGTCCAGGTGGCTAGCTGATTTCAAGGTGGTCCCTTAGCAACTTCTAACGCGTCTCCAAAGAGAAGGAACAAAAAGAAGGCCAAGTGGCGGGGAATATACTTCATTCTGCCATCTTGACCAAGATTTCCTTGACTTGCTTCCTCCACTACGCAATTGAAGAGAAGGTATTCGGCCACCGTTACTCTCCAGGTTACTGATAACGTCCCTGTCGCAAACCCTAGCTAGTTGCGACTTGTTACCCATGCCATCCGCTTTGACGCATCGTCGATTGCGATTCCCGCAATCCGTTACTTGTCCGAACTTGGAAATAACAGACAAGGTAGGTAAAGTTCTTATTTAAATTAATTCTTGAATATTTTGTTTCCTCGCTTGAAGTATTGCATGCTTGATTGAATTCCGATTGAGTGAGGTCGTCATGTCATGTTAAAAAATCTCAATAATAAAAAATATTGAGCTGTGAGACGTCGGATAGATTTTTGATTGTTTTGATTTTCAATCTTGGATCGAGGAAGATTGTATGCTTTATATGATCTGTTGCATTATGTGTTGAATTTTTTTAAAACTTACAAAAATGCATAAAAAAATCTGTTACATCATAGGGTAGATTAATGCATTCCATGTCGGACTAGTCTTATAGTTCACATTGCATATGACGTAGAACTTAGGTTAAAAACAACCAAGATAACTTTTAAAAAAAATATTTTTGAAACTTAAAGATAAAGGGTATCGAAAGGGTGCTAGTTTAACTTAGCGTAACTATGTCCCTAAACTTATTGAATCTCTAATTCATAAAAGTAAAGTATTGTTTACTTGGGTTTCTAATCAACCCTAATTGATTAGTGGCAGCTCCTAATTTAATAAAATTACATCTTTAACAATGTTAAATTTTGAGTACCAAGTTGCGATTGGTAGGGCTTGGGAGGTCCGCACTAAGTTTTCAGACTTAGTAATCCATTAGTCTCCCCCTGGTGTTTCACCTTCGAAGAGGTTGTGACACTTTGGTAATTAGCCATCAATTCATATTCACTCCCTATGACTAACACCACAAGCTCCTAAGTCAGGTTTTATGTGTTTCCCAGGTAGTCCCATGAATGCATAGATCGTGCCTACACATACAACTAACAATCAAATGTGCAGCTTGAAATAAAATATGCATTTAGGCCAATTGACCTTGGTGCTCACACAATTAAGCAATTAGTGAACCAATACTAGGTTACTTCACTCATTCATCATACGCCAATCACAACTACATGCACTGAACAAGCGAGATTGGAATGATGAAAGAGTTTATACAATGCTTGAAAATGATTTTATTTCAAATAACCACCATATGAATGGACTTTTGGGTCAAAACTTGAAAAAATGCAAAGTTTCAGAATTCACTGAACTTTGATGGACTCAATAAAATCATCAACTGATATTTTTATTTTCTGAGAATTTTTGTCAACATAGTTTAGAATGTGAGGATTAATTTGTAAGAACCAAAAGCCGAATCAACATGCATTTTTCTCTAAAAATCCTAGAACAGACACAGGCCATAAGAGGAAAACAGAGCAAAACAGGACACAATATCGAGCACTCAACAAGGAAAAATTTCATGTTCTAAGATAAACTACACATAATTTATAAAAATCAAAGAACACAACCCATTGCATCAGAACAAAGTAGGGCACCAGGGTTTCAAGGCAAACTCATGGCTGGTCTAGTAAACGATGTCCAAAAATTCTCAAATTTTGCCACAACAGACACACAAATGGAAATCAAACTCTTTGAATAACTTCACCTCAAAATTCTTACTGAAAAATTCACACAAAAATGGGAAAATGCAAACGCGAAATCGTCACCACATTCATTCCAAATTTCCAGATTTCAGGGTAAACTTTACAAAAATGGAAAGTAGGTATAATGACATGCTAACGTGGCAAACTTTGCATTGTTGGAAAGCTTGGAATGTGCTCTAAGACTTGTCAATTGCATGTTCAATTCATGGCATTTGCAAAAGTGCACGAATCAGTTAAAGACATGGCATATTATGATGCATGAATAGGAACTAGTTAGGTCACCTATATGATGCATGAAAATTATGATATTTTAACATGACATAGGTTTGATATGATGAAAAATTTGGTGAGACATCTAGCCCTAAATCGATGTACAAAAAATTACATAAATTCTTGAATGTAACAACGTTGTCTAACCTTATTCATGACAAGGTGGGCAGATTTTCAGAAGTGAGAACTTTGCACATAAGTTTCATGTAGCAAACGAGGTTCAAATGATACATGCCATACATTTTTTCAAAGCTATCCTAGGTATGTCTAGAAGAGTCCATACAGTGGTTTGGTCCTTAAGGGGATGAAACAAATCAATTTCAACAAGTGGACCGAACAACAAAATATTGCAGAATTACAATATCTTCATGACATGGCAAAAAATACGAGGAAGATTATGTGGGTAGTATGCAACACCAAGAACATTTCTCGTGAAGGGACTCAAATCTAATTGTGATCACAAAGATCATGCCAAATTAGCAAAAACATATCATGTTCATGAAGAACAAGCAATCATGAAACAAAGTGTCAATATTATGCAATTGATTAAGCAAATGATGACCAATTAAGATGATTAATACCTTGTTGGAAAGATAATGAAATTTACTTTGACTTACATGAAGACATTGAGGTTAGGAAAGCACTTTTACAAACTCAATTTCATGCAAATGTGAATCAAACTCTATCCGGACAGAATGTATATGTGACGGTCTCGTGAGGTTTTTGATGACCAATTATAATCCGAAAAATCTAGAAAAATTTATGTTGAAGTTAAGACTTATGTGAACATTTTTAATGGAGGAGTTGACCTCTATATCTCACCGCAAGAATCGGCAAAAAATCGAAAAAAGTAACAAGCAGACAACATGCACTATTGACCTAAGGTCGGTTCGCAGGGGACCTTATTGACTTGAACTCATCGAAAATTTCAGGAAAAAGGTATGTGGTAGTCTAGATCATTCCGAATGACTTTTTATGAAGGCACTGACTCCAAAATCACAACAGAAAAATCAATAACAAAATGGATAAATTTACTAACTTCAGGTAAAATCTGAAAAAATCAGTTTCTGCTGTTTTTCCAGAACTATTTCTGAACTTTGAAAAATATTTTCAGATAGCAAACGACATCGATTCAGAACCTAAAGGATATCAAATTGAAACTCTTCAAATGATCTACAAAAGTGTAGAAGACATCTAACCCTAGAAATGAAGTTTCAAATCTCATAACAGCCATCAAAGAACATCTGTATAGCAACTCTGAGTATTGCAAAACTTCATCAATTAAGCAATCATCATTTCTAGCCATCATACAATCATATAATAGCCATAGACCATCAAACTCAAGCATTTTTAAGATTCTAAAGCTGAATCCTAGCCCAGATCATCTAAGGTGATCTTGCTTCATTGGATTCAAGATCAGAAGAGAATACCTTGCATTCCTCTGCAGTTCGAGCTTAATTGATCACGTATGTAACTATCACAGCACACTACAGACATCGAGGAACCTCCTGAAAGCTTGAGGGTCATTGGAAAATTGCTTAGGGACATAAGGACCACCGCCTTGAACTGAATCAAACTAGTTTAGGCGACTTGGCTCAGATTGAGCCGGATTGGACCGCCACAAGAAGATGCGGTTGGGCAGGCCAATCGGAGGAACACTGGAGAGAGCTCTGGCCACCAGCTTGTTGAGGAGGGAAAGGAGATCGTTGAGGAGCCAAGCGGTGATGATGAAATCACCAACGGGGAGCCGTACGCTAATAAGTGAGCAGCAGCCATATGAGAGTTAAAGAGAGAGAGAGAGGGAAAATTCAGATTTGAAAGTGTGCATCAAATGAGTTCCCCCTACCCTAAAGTTCTGGAGGGAAAATTTGATATATATCTCCCCTAAGATCAAATCTTGGCCATTGGTTCGATCCGATGGCCTTGATTTGATCACATCCATTCCCTGGAGGTTAAGCAAAGATGGATTAAGCATGTGTTAATTTGAATAGCTAGGATGCATGCTCAATGGACAATGATGATTTAATCTTGAGATTGGGGTCCTTCTTTGAAATTTTCCTAAACTTGGGGGTAAATTTGCAAATTTTGTAATATCCAGGGAAAAAATGGGAAATTTGAAAATTAAGGGCACGTGGAGGTTTGCCGTGTGGTGGGCCACCCCATGGTGGTCACCGACTACCAAGAACCGGTCGGAGGAGGGTAGAACCTGCCTCCTCCACCGGTGATCGGTCAAACCTTTCTAAATCAATGACAAGTCAGACTAGTCCCAATCCTTTCTAAACTTATGCAATTTAGTCCTTGAAAGAAGATTTTGCTAATCTTGAGGAAGAATTGTCCAATTTAAAGAAAAACGATCCAATTTTGATTTAATTAGGCCAATTAAATCAATCTGATGATTTTTATCGGCCTAATTACCTAATTAGTATGAAAAATGTTGGATCCTTGCCATGAGTGCAACTAATTATACTTTCTTAGCGAAATTGGGCAATTTCATGCAATTTCTTGCTAAAAATTGCAAATTAATTAAAATTAGATTCAATTAAAATTGCAAGATACTTATTGAACTAATTGCCCACAACCAGAGTGACCTATTGCATTCAAATCAACCTTGAATTGATAATATCACTTTGACACCAAAATTAAATTGAGGGCCAATGTTGAAATTGAACTCAATTAATCAAATTAAACCTTGTCTTGAATTGGTTAACATAAATTTTGCAAATTGAAGCTAAATTCATCAAATTGATAAGTTCCAAAGTGAATTTCCAAAAATTGACCTTTAAATGAGCTTAATTCACAAAATTGAATAGAATGAAAGTATTCACTCACAAATTGCATTGAATCGATCGAAACCCCTAATTAAGGGTAAAAACGTCAATTTACACTTTGACTTACCCGATCTCAAAATTGATCGAATGAGTGAATGGGTAATTGTCTCTAAATCAAATGTCATCAAAAGAACTAAACCTAATTATGACTAGAATGAAAATAATTTTATTTTAGGTCGATGTTGAACCTAAGACCCAAAAATTCGAAAGAAAGGTTCTCATTTTTTAAAGTTTTTTTTATGCCAAACTCAAATTGAAGCTAAAATGGGAATATTTTATAATTTGGTTATATTCTAATTTTTTCCGTCAAAGGTTTGATCATAGTCAAACCCTAGTTGACTTTCAACCAAAAAATCGATTTTGTAATCAAATCTTTGAAATTTTTGAAATTAAGTTGGCCAAAGTGAAATTAAGACCATTTAGGACCTTTTCATGCAAAAAAAAAAAAAAAAAAAAAACCAACTTTTGACCTAGGATTGACTTTTTTGTCAACTCAGACTTTTTCTCAAAAAGTCAATCCAAAAGTCAACTTTTGACTTTTTGAATATTTATTGATAATGAATAGAAAATTAATTAAAATGGAAAAAATAAATGAAAATTGATGTTTTTTGTTTGATATACAGGCTCTGTCATGATAAAAAATGTCAATTTTGATTTTTTTACCATTATTGACACGTCGATAAAAATCAAGTGTCAATAAGATGAAGGATTATTAGAACATGACACTGAGCTACAGCAAAATCCAAAGCTAATAGCTGAAACTCACTCTAGGGAGGAAACCATGACAAAGGAATTTCTTGGAGCATCTTCACCACTAGTTTGCCAATCTATGAGGATTTTTAGGCCCTCGAATAGACTTTGGGATTTTACCACATAACACACATTACGGCATCTCATCCAAGACTGTCAATTATGACAAAATTTCTCATCAATTTTGGAGTTTCTTATCTGCTCTTGAAAGTTCAAAAGAACCCAGAAATTATGAAGAAGCCAAACATCAATTAGTGTGGATTACAACTATGAAGGAGCAACTCTAGGCACTTGATAAAAATCACACTTGGGATGTGTGCAATTACTTGATGGAAAGCGTTATGTTGGTTGTTGTTAGATTTACAAGATTAAATACAATAGTGATGGCTCAATCAAAAGGTATAAAGCTCACCTTGTAGCTAAAGGCTACACCTAGCCTACAACATTGACTACAATGAGACATTTGCTCCAATTGTAAAGATGAATATGATTCATGTTCTTATGTCCATAGCAATAAATCACATGTGGCCTCTTTGTCAAATAGATGTAAAAACACATTTTTTCATGGAGACCTTGAAGAAGAAGTGTATATGGATCTTCTCTTGGGTCATGCCTTGCAAAATGAAGAAAGAATGGTTTGCAAATTAAGGAAGTCCTCTATGGGCTCAAGTAGTCCCCTTGAGCATGGGACGGCAAGCTCAGTGGTGCACTTACAAAGTTTGGGTTTGCACATGGTATGGCTGACTCATCAATGTTTACCAATTCTAATGAGGGTGGTATTGTAAAACTACTCATCTACATTGATGATATTGTTATCGCCAAAAGCAATGAATTTGGGATTGAAGCTCTCAAGCAGTATGCAGTATCTTCTCTAAGAATTTGATATCAAATATCTTGAAAAGCTGAGATATTTCTTAGGTATTTAGTGGCCAGCTCTCACAAGTGTTTGCTTTTGTCACAGATAAAGTACATCCTGGACTTGTCAAAAGAAATAGGGAAAATGGGGGCCAAACTGGCAAACGTTCCAATGGATTACAATAGTAAGTTTGTAGCTAATAACACTCCCTTGCAAGACATTGCAGCATTTCAATGTCTCGTAGGCAAGTTGATTTACTTGACTATTACTCGACCAAATATTATTTATGCATTCAGCTATGTAAGTCAATTCATGCAAAATCTGACTCATGGGCACATGGTTGATCGACTATTGAGGTATTTGAAAGCTACACCAGAAAGGGGAATTTTAATGAAGAACAACGAACATATAGACATTGTCGAGTATGCAAACGCCAAATAGGCAAGAAGCCCTAGTGACAAAAGACTACTATGAGCTTCTACACCTTTGTAGGTGGTAATATTGTTACTTGGAAAAGTTAGAAGCAAAATTTTGTTGCCTATTCTAGTGCTGAAGTAGAATATCGAGTAATGGCTATTACTACTAGTGAGATAGTTTAGCTACAACTTCTCCTCCAAGAATTGGAGTGCAAACCAAGAATGTCACCTACGAAGCTATTTTGTGATAATCAATTTGTTGATCATATCACCTCAAATCCTATGTTCCATGAAAGAACAAAACATATTGAGGTGGATTGCCATTTTGTGCGGGAAAAGGTTCAAGACAACACCATTGAAACTCCCTATGTTAAAAGTGAAGATCAGTTGGCCAATATTTTCACCAAGCCCTTGCTAAAGAACCATTTCAAGACATGGTGAACAAGTTGACCTCTAATGATGTCTTTGATCCAACTTGATGGGAAGTGTTGGCCAAATCGACAAGATCCCCCTATTTTGGGAGAAGATTATAGGATATTCTCCTGATATGGTGTTTTTTCCTTGTTCAATTGTTACGTTGTATATTTCTTGTAATTTAGCAAACAATTATGAACCTCTATCAATAAAATGGTAGTCCCTCTCTTAAATAAATCATAACAACACTTTAGAAAGGATTTCCAATTACATAGGCTTACTTGGCTGAACCTCATTAAATTGCATTTGGGTTCTATCTCTAAATTGGTCATTTTTCAAATCATTACGAGAGTTTCTCCAACAAAGTGTGCTTAGGCGAGAGCACTCTTAAGATGGATGATCTCTTGGGAAGGTGCTCACTTGCACACCAAAAGACAAAACCATGAGACATCTATGTGTCAAAGGACAAAATCATGGACAATATCATAGTGAGTAATCCAGAGATGTCACAATTTGCATCCCCTTCATTCTGCCGATTTCTCTCCGCTCTTCCCATTCACACCAAACAGAGCTTCCAAACTTTGGTTGAGCGTGCTCATCCCCATTGACTTCCTCTGAAACTACATCTAAGGAATTTTTACCCTGGGTTCAACATCTATACTCCATTATACTGCGCTAGACAATTCGAGTTTAGCCATGGTACTCCTATGCTGATTTCATACTCGCTGGAGTTCCCTTTCCGAGTTCCCTTTCGGCAGGAAGAACAATATAAGTGGCTGGATGATACCCCTTTCAAATGTTGTTCGATTTTGACCAAAAGCTCTTCGAACATTACCAAACCTATGAGTTTGAAGCCAATCCTCAAGCGACATATGAATTCATCAACTGGTGGGAGAATTACAACAATGAGAACTTCGATGATAACATCGAGTCAATTCTGAAGAACGTGAAAAAACATAACCCTTTTCCATCGAAGGGCAAGAAAAAAGGAGTTAAGAGAACACCCAAGAATCTAGAGATTGAAGATGCCAAAGTCAGGGAAGCCCAGGAAACTAAGCAAGTTCAGGAGGTTCAAGAAGCCCTTGTAATGCGTGAAATTGATGCGCCATCTTCTTTAGTGCGACCGTCAAGGAAAGAGACGAAGAAGAAGAGAATATGTTAATACTTTTCTTCTCCATATCATTTCGTTTACCTTCTGTGCTTCTTATGAAGTTTATTTTCATAGCATCTGCCAAATCGACAAAGGCAACACCAACTTATTTTGCTTACGGGCAGGACTTTCGTCTGGTTTTCTTCTTCATCCAGTACTGGTTGTCTGGTTATAGTGCGGACATCAACCATTTTTAACACTCTTGACTCTGATGCCAATGTTGCTATTGACATTAATGCCGATATTGTTGCTGAGGACCCAACTTCGATAATGGATGATGATGCAAAAGGGACAATTGTACTGATAACAATCATTCGCTTCAACTTGCACCTGTTCATACTCCCAACTCCTTTGGTGAAATATGGTACTAATTCATTGATTTCATTGGAAATTCCATTAGCCTTGTTGATATATATATACCAATATTCTTTTCTATTGGCAGATTCAGGGGTTAATCTTTCTCCAATTGAAGCCATATTGATATCTCCGTGGCCAGGCCTAGAGGTAACATTATAGCCACTGGTACAACCATTAAAGCGGTACTATTGAGGAACACGACCGGCCTGAAGAGGTTATCAATGCAAGTGCAGAAGATTCACAACCTGTAGTAATTGAACATGGTACCAAGTGGATTCCATTGCTTCGATTAGAGCCTCATAGCACTGTTCCTATACTTTCATAATTTTATGTAGCACCTCTTAAAAATAAGAACATCATCCGCAAAAAATAAATGGGATAGCCTTGTGGCCTTGCATCTCCAGTGATAGCGAAAGTCTGGATGCTGGGTGTGAGAGTTAAGGATTCCTGAGAAAACCTCCATAATCAAGGTGTATTATACCCCGACCACTTGCAAAGAAACCATGAAGTTCGCCATTGATGGATAAAGAAAATTTTGGAGTTCAAATGCACACCATAATGAGCCTTGTGAGATGGCCGGGAAATCCGAAAGCTTGAAGAGTTGACTCTAAGAAGCCCCAATCAAGGGTGTCATAGGCTTTCCTGAAGTCTACCTTAATGGCACACTTTGGTACATTAGGCTTGATGTGAAATCTACTAAAAAGTTCTTGAGCAAGCAGGATATTGTCACTGATTCTTCTTCCTTTGACAAATGCTGTTTGAGCCGGGCTTATCAAAAACGGGAGAACCATAGCAATTCTAGAAGAGAAAATCTTAGTGATACACTTGTATACTGTATTACAACATGCAATAGGATGGTAATCGAACATTGATGTTGCATTGGGGATTTTTGGCACCAGGGCAATGATAGTATTGTTGACTTCCTTAAGCAACCGTCCAGATTCAAGGAAATCCAAGACCGCTTTAGTGACTGATGGGCCAACCTTATCCTAGTTCTTTTTAAAAAAATCTGCATTGTACCCATCAGGTTCAGGGGCTTTGTTTCCAGCCAATGAAAACATTGCATCCCTAACTTCAGACGGAAGAAAAGGTTGGGATAGCAAGTTGATGTGTTCTTCTTGGAGAGGGGAGTGAATAACATCCCTGAGCTCCTGTACTAATGGCCTCATCGCCATATTTGCCGGAGCGAGGAGATCTTGAAAGTATGAAACAAAGACTTTTTGTACTTCCTCCAATTCCGTTACTAATTGGCCTGAGCTATCCAACACCGAGATGATACGATTACGAAGGTGTCGGTGGTTGACAGAGTGATGAAAGAATTTAGTATTTTGATCCCCTTCCTTAAGCCAACGAACTCTAGATTTTTGTCTAAAGAACGCCTCCTCAAGAGCGCGGAGTTCATAGTAGTCTTTGAGTTGAGCATGCTCCTCCATCGCTAGCGAGCTACTCCCAGGGTCTAGGTGTAGTGCCTCTTGGGTAGATAAAAGGACTTGTTTAGCTGCTGCCACCCTCATGGAGAGGTCTGAATAAGCATCTCTGTTTAGACATTTGAGTCGTCCTTTAAGCAATTTGAGCCTAGTATATAGCTTGTACATGGGAAAGCTGAGACTTGGGTCTCCCAAGAGGTGGGTAACTAGTGTGGAGAAGTCAGGGTGACACATCCACATATTGAAGAATTTAAATGGAATGCGCCTGGCACCAGGAGCAAGTATTCTCACAACCATAGGAGTATGGTCTGATAGACCCGGGGCCAAGAAGGATGCTTCCGAGAAGGAGAAAGCAGTGCACCAGTAGTTGTTGACTAACACCCGATCAATTTTTCGTTGCTTCCTTTGAGGCCCGGAGGAGGTGGACCACGTAAAACGAAAACCCACATACCGAAGGTCAAAAAGTTCAGCTTGGTCTAAGCATTCCTTAAATTCATCAAAGGAGGGAAGCCAAGTATTCGGGCTCCCCATGCGATCGAAGAATCACGATGGCATTGAAGTCTCCGCTACCATCCAAGGGCAATCCTTGAGCGAAGAGCTCAGACTAATAAGTTCCCTCCAAAGGGGTCTGCGTGCAACAAAAGTGTGTTCTCCATACACCACCGAGAGAGATAGTGTATTCTCCGAGCTTAATATTCTAACATCTCCATGTATAAGCTGGCTAGATATAGTCCGAGTGCTAAAACATACCAAAATGGGGTTCCATCCCATCCATATCCGCCCTCGGAAGGAGTGTTCATAATTAGAAACCCACATCCAGCCAGGGAGAAGACTTGCTGAGATAATAGAGAACCTATTAGCTGGGACTTTAGTTTCCAAAAGGCCAACACAGCATAAATTATTAGAGCGCACAAAATGTCTAACTTCAGCTTGCTTAATAGGGTTCATCAGACCCCTTATATTCCAAAATCCAAAAAACATAGTTGATTAGTAAGACCGCTGGATGACTATTTTCTTTTTGGCCATCTTCTGCTTCCCGACCTGTTATCCTGCTCAAACTTTGTTACCTTGGCAAGAGGAGTGGCGGGGGGGAGCCTTAGCCTTCTAGCTTGCTCAACCTTCACCTCCGTTAGTTGACATTCAGTTATGTTCGTTGCCAGAAGCCCAGAAGGGGGTCTCGCCTTCTGACCTGGTCGGGTGTAATGACAGGTTCTGGTATGATAGGAGCAGCAAGGCCATCACCAACCAAGGTTGTTATGACATCAGGATTATCTTCAGATCGATCAGTACCCATTTCAGAGGGCTCTATACTAGAATTGGAGCTACATCCATTATTAGTAGCAGTCTTCATTGGCAAGTTCAAGTACAATTCAGCAGTTTCAGGCATAGAAACTGCTGTCTCAGCAAATGGGGAGCTAGCATCAACAGCAGAAAAAACTTGTTCACTGGTTGTAGTATGGCCAGTACCATCTAAGGCTGATATAGTCCGACCAGCAGCATTCTGGTATGCTATATCAATAGCTATATCAGCAGAACCAGCAGCCTCAGGTTCTGGGAAATCAGCAGCAGTGATTAGCTTCTGAGCTGGCAAGACAGCATCCACACCAGCTTTAGAGATAGCAGCATGTATGTTCTTGCTGCAGCCATCAACAGCTCCTGCAACTCCAGCCCTAGCAAAGGCATCCGCAAAGGAGGAAAGCAGTTGAGAACAAGCACCGGATACTTGACCTACATCAGCAAGGAATATCTTCTGAGTTTGCAAGGCAGCCACACCAGTCACTTTGGAGGCACCAATAGCAGCGTGTGTGTCCTTGCTGCAGCCATTACCTGCATCTTTAGCTCCAGACTTAACAGCATCATCCGCAGAGGAGAGGACAGCAGCACCAACACCAGCTTCTAGAGAATCGCCGCAACGATCGGGCTGGGGGCCAGCACCGCACCACCAGCCATTCCGGCTTGTTCATCCAAGTCCTCCATAGCAGCTTGTTCCTAGTGCCGGCCTTATCTTGCTGCGACTTGGATCCATTCTCCAACCATTGTTGCTCTAGTCTCCACTGGCGGAAAAGGAGCGCCATTAACCATAGAATCTTGACCAGCCTCGCTTCGTAGGAAGGCCGAGGAAGGTTGTGCGGGGAGCCAGGCTCGCTGGTTCAGCCACTGGAGGGCAAGTGGCTTGATCAGGGCACCGGTGCCCAAAAGTACCACAACTATGGCATGATACAGGTTTCCATTCATATTCAACCTCCACTATACGAGTTTGTCCATTTAAATGGACCGTTATAACATCGAGAGATTTTTTTGCAGCTGCTAACTCCACACTGAGACCCTAGCATATGAGATCATTTTCAGATTCTCCGTTCGGGTCTACATAGAGCGGTTTGCCCACAACACTTGCAACTTTGCGATTCCGGTAGCGCACCACAGCCCGTAAGGAAGGTTTTTCAGTCTAATCCAAACGGGTATTGAAGAATGATCTCCTTTTTCAGCTCTAGCATAAGATGCCATTGCTGAAGTATTAAGGGCACTCGTGCCCTTTGTCAAAGGACCACCTTCAATCACCTTCCGTCTAAAGTCATGATCCGAAATATGGAAAAAGAAGAAGCCTTGATCATTAGCTTTGACCTCTATCAAATATTGGCCCCAAAGATGTTTAAGGGCCGTCTCAACTAGCTTAAACGGGAGTTTCTTCCCAACAAAGTATCCTACGAGACATTCCTGCCAAATAGGATCAGCAGCAACAAGGTCTTCATCATAACAGTATACTTCATTTTTCCCATCAGAACCAGGATCAAAATAGGATAGGGAGTAGCCTTTCATGGCCGCTTTGGCTACGTTCGCCCAAGATCGAGCAGCTGGAGCCGGGGTTCCTTCTATTTGAGGTAGCACATTTGACACTTGTTCAACTACATTGTAATTTTGGCCCTTGATTAACCCAGCAACTCCCATTCCAGTAAGGGGGACACCTGCGTAAGAGCTATTCTCACCAGCAGCAGGGGTGTGGGCAATATTTTTCCCTTTTTGCGTGGAATCAACCAACACATTTTGGACAGCCGGAGCCCTGCTCCGGCTGCGTTGTCGGCCTCCTCCTCTTCCCGGACGAGATTCCAGGATAGCAGAACTCCTACCCCTCATTTTTGTCGGACAAACCCAAACCCAGCTATTTAATTTCAGTTAAACCCTCCATAGCAATCAAAGGGAGCTAGGTCTTACCGGAGCTGAGAAGAGAGCAATCCGTGGTCACCTTCAGCTCCGCTTTCCTTCTGCAATGCTCTTTCACCAGAGCTAGAAGCTGCTCGAATGGCCCACCGCAGAGCTCGAGCTTCAAGTCGCAGGAGCTCAGAGCAGAGAGAGAGAGATGAACAGTAAAATTCTATTTTTTGGTAAGCTGTTTTTCTTCGTTAGGCATGCCGACAACCTTTGTTATCTCTTCTTTTGTATCACCTTCTTCGGCAACTCAAATAGCGGTTTAGAGGCCTACATTTCGCTCGATGAATCTATAGCAGTGAAAGCGTGTTAGCCTGTCAACACTGATTTACCTATCTTGGTTCCAATTCCAATTAAGTTACCAAAACCAGTGAGCGTCGAGGAAATAATCCCAAGAGCGTTTGAAGTATCTCCTTCAAATATCATCATATCCTTATCTGATACTTCTGCTGGCCAAGCATTAACGGTGAATCAAATGGAACAGGAATTAACAAGGCAGACAAACCTTGTCTCACGAAATCCAGGGCCATCCATTCCAACTGGTCCAAAAGACAAGGCAGAGATTTCAATCCTCACCATTGCTGAGCTGGAGTCGATTGAAGTGCTCCTTAAGGTTCCAGGTTCTGATCGAGACAATATTATTATATCAAAGCGTAAAGCAAATGGAAGGAATTCTCGGCACTCATCCGAGGTTGCTATATTGGGTTTGTCTCGAGTCCACTTTAGAAGCTAGAGCTAAAGATCTCGTCAAAGAGCTCAGCATTGGGAACTTGACAAAGACTCTTGAATTCCAAGCCAAATGTAAATAATTTTCCGCTCAATTCCTCAGTGGCAGTGAGGCATCCGAGCAAAACCTCTATAAGATGACTTCGCTGTCCACCTCAGACAGGGGAATTGAGGCCTTAGAAGATGTTGCTGATCATAAGAAAATGTTTATCCGAAAATAGTAAAGCGCTTACCAAGCCTTACTCGATGAAGAAACCAGTTTTGCAACGAAGCAAATTAAGCTTGAGGACAAAACTCGCTGAGTTCAAACGCCATGCAGACGCCAATAAGGTCGAAATGAAGAATATTACTCAAGCACAAAGGGGAAGCTCTAGCAAACTTCAATAGACTTCGAAGGAATTTGATCGCCAAAAAATCAAGCTAATGAAGCAAGAATCGTCCAAAGCCATGGCAAAGCTCTAGATAGGAATTTGGCTTCAACACTTCAAAAGTAGTGTTAAAAAAATTCTTAAATACTTTGTAGGCTTGTTTGTTTCACTTATCAATGAAATAATTTTGCCCACTTCTCATTTCTCTCCATGAAAAAATTAATTGCCAGAAGGACCATAATCTCAGGAAACACCTAGAAATCGATAACTTGAACTTGCACGTAACTAATGCAAATTTTGAATAGACAAAAATTGTGGGAGAGTAACTTATAATTACATGCAAAGTTTGAAGTCAAAGGTATATATAAGGGAATGACCTTTGCTTTAGCTTGGATGCACCATCACTGGTATCTCATTGAGGATGGTATCTCCTTACAGCCTTGCTTTCCCTACCTCTTTGTTGATATCCTTGGTCGAGCAAGATAAACATTTACGCTCGTCGATCAAGAATTCCCTACACTTGGTGGCTTTTAGGCCGTTAATCATTAGCATGGACTTGATGGCATAAAATATTTTTTAGGCATGAAAAGAAACGAAATATTTTCAATCTTTCCAATAATTAATGATCATCATTATCTACAAAGCGGGAAAGGACATTCAAGTAAAGGTCACGTCTCTTCACCGCCCATTTGACGACCGTTTTATTGCGCACACCGTGAAACACCAAGTCGTTTCCATGAAGCAATATGTATGTTTATGGCATAGGCCCATAGTTCCTTGGCTACAGAATAATTCGTGTGATATTTGTTGAGCCGAGAGCATCAACTAACCTTCATTCTATAGTTTTTCCAAAGAATAGTATGTCGAGTAGCATCCTTGTATCAGATCGTACCACGTCATTTAGCTTAGACATCAAGTGCTACAGCGAGATATGTAGAACACTTTTGGTACAATAACTTATTTTGGCCTGCCATAACTTCATCAGGGGAGCACTACGACCAATTTGTGTATGGGAGGCTAATCCCGCTTTTAGAGTTTTATGAAGTGTTAATTTCTGATTTTAGTTGATACGTTGATAAAGAAAAAAAAATCGAAATTGGGATTTTCGATTGCAATGGAGACCCTTTTTTAAACAAAAAGTATCGTTTTTCAATTCTATTTGCTAGTCTAACCTTAGAAGCCAATTTCATATCCATTTCACATGAAAATCTGAAAAGTCAAATGGTTGACTTGTTGATCAACCTTTCCACCAAAAGTCAAACGGTTGACTTTTTTGGTCAACTCTTTGACCAAAGTCAATAAAAATCAACCCCAAGTCAATTTTTGATTTTTTTTACAAAAAGGATTCTTTTCGAGTTTAATTTCACTTTAGAAGTAAAAATTTTGGAAAAATCCAAAAACTTAGCCACAAAATCAAACGCCAAGCGAAAAGTCAATTAGGATTTGACTTTTGGTCAAATCTTTAATCAAAAATTTAAAAAATCAATTCATTTTAGCTTCAATTTGATTTTAACATCAAATATTTTGTGAAAATCGATTAAGAATGTTATTTTTCAATTTTTTTCGATTTTAGGTTTGAAATCAGCCAAAAAAATTACTTTTGCTCTAATCATAATTAGGCTTAGTTCCTTTTACCACATTTGATCTAGAAACAATTACCCATTTATGTTTTCAATCAATTTCAAGATCGGGCAAGCCAGAATGTGAATTGACATTTTTGCTCCTAATTAAGGCTCCAAACCCATACAACATGATTTGCAAACAATTTTGGGAATTCATTTGTCAACTTGTCGATTTGGGGGAATTTAGCTCACTTGGCTTTAAGAAAATAGGGTTATTGAGCTTCAATTCATAAAATTCAAGTTGACCCATTTATGACTAAGGTTTATTTTGATAAATTAAGGTTCAATTTCAACATTGCTCCTCAATTTAAATTCAACGTAAAGGTCTTGGCATCGATTTAAGGTCAATGTGAATATAGTAGGTCCCCCTAGGCATGGGCAATTAGGCTAATAAGTATATTGCAATTTTAATTGAATCCAATTTCAATTAATTTGCACATTTCGACCAACAATTAGGTGAAATTGCTCAACCTAGCTTAGGAAAGTCTAATTATGTATATCAATGGCAAATATCCTATAAATTATATATTACTTAGGTAATTAAACCAATATAAATCACCAAAATGCGTTTATATGGTTTAATTCGCCTAAATATATCAAAATTGAACCATTTCTTTTGTATTTGTACTACGAATAATAAGATTCTTTTACCTTTAGTCCCAAAAAGAATAAATTGCAAAAATTTGAAAGAAAATAGGACCAAACCACCCAACAGGGGTTTGACCCGATCAAAACTGGTCCTATCGGTCCAATCGGCCACTAGCGAAGGAAGTTAGTTCAGCCCTCCTCCAGCCAGCTCTCCAATGTCGTTGACCGTCATGAGGTGGCCTACCTCATGGTCAAGCCTTCCATACCCTTAGTTTTCAAAAATTGCAAAAGGGACCTAATCTCACAATTAAATCTCATCCATTCATTATGACTACATCTTAGCCCTTAAAAAAATTTCAATATGTGATTAATTCAATGGATGAGATTGGATCTAAGGGTGAGATTAGATCCTAGCCCTCAAATTGAACCAAGAGTTAGGATTAGGATTTTTCCCTCCAAATTTTTGGAGAGGGATCATTTGTGCAGCTTATTTCTCTCTTTAAAAATTTACATTTTCTCTAATCTCTCTCTTATCTTTCTATTTTCCCTTTATTTTTCTTTTCCTCCTTAACCGCTCAAATCGCGTCCTTATTCGCCACCCTTTCACTGCCTTTGTTGCACCCCTGCTGACATCGTCGCCAACGCTGCCAAGTTGTCTTGAAATTTAGGAAATGTGCAAATTCGGAATGCATGCTTGGCCAATTCTATACTTGTGTTTTGTCATATTTGTATGACCTTTTCCATGAAGATTTAGAGGTCAAGTCCTTCATGAAGTTATCTTTAGGACTATCATGTGACAAAATTTGAGAATTTTTTAACATCATTAACATGACTAAATCATCATGAATTTGCATTAGAATTTTGCTGCACGGTTTTGTTCTGATGCATTGTGCTGTGTTCTTTGATCTTTATAAATTCATGGGTAGCTCATCTTAGGAAGCTTTCTACATGAAATTTATTCCATATTGAGTGCTTGATTACCTCATGGATCATGTCCAATTGCTCATTATTTGATGTTGTGTTACAATTTCCCCCGTTTTGCTCTTTGCGATATGTACATGTTCTAGCATTTTTAGAAAATAATGCATGCAGAACGGACTTTCCAATTGCTCATTATTTGATGTTGTGTTACAATTTCCCCCGTTTTGCTCTTTGTGATATGTACATGTTCTAGCATTTTTAGAAAATAATGCATGCAGAACCGACTTTTAAAGTCTTCATGACTTTTAATCCTAATCTCATGAAATTTGTCCATAAAAAGTTTTAGAAAATAAAAAGATCATTGATTGATCATTGGGGCGTGTGATTATGCTCGACGCATGATGCATGAATGAAGTGACCTAGTAGTGGCTCACTAATTATTTGATTGGATGAGAACCAAGATTTTCGGACTTGCTTCCATGTTTACTTTCAAGCTCCATGCATGTGATTACTGGATACTTGTACAAACCCAATGCATGTTCGTACGTTAGACTTAGGGTTACTCATTAGAACTTGATTTAAGGGACTTATGGTGTTAGCTACCGTGAGTGAACACTAATAATGGCTAATTACCATAAGCCATGTCTAATAACTAATGAGGAGATAGTCTATTGGCATGTTGCATGTACAATCTCAAAAGCTGACCCCAAGGCCAACTTGAATCGAATGATTGCTTCTTATTTGATTCATTGACATGCTTTGTTTGCTTTCACATGATTCTATGTTTGTTCCAAATGTGACTCATTTACATAGCCTTAGATTAGGGTTAGAATAGGTCCAACAAGGTAATCCCTTGAAGGTGGTGATCCCAAAGGCGATGTTGGTCAATGTCCTTTCCGATCTTTTCTTGTATAATTCATTCAATACCCAATATATGTCTCGGATTTTTTCTTGTCTTGTATAAAAACCTAACGAGGTGTTGGTTTCTTTCTTTTCTTTTTTTTACTTGTCCTTTTTAGGATTGCATATTTAGATTTATCTCTTTCCTTGGGTGTTTATTTACCATACTTCAATTTCAATTCAAATTGTTTGCCTTTCTTTTTCATTTCTTGTAGAAGTAGAATGACATGAAATTGACATCCACATATAGTCACCTTTTTGTTTCAAATGGCACGAAAAAATAAAAACACACGCATGATCACCTTAAGTAAACATGATGATTGTTAGGCGTTGAAAGGGCATGAATAAAAATATTAGCGTAACCCAAGTCCCCAAACCCTAGATCTTTAATTGGGCAGAAATTGAGGAAAAACTCCTGACCCTCACTTGGGCTTTCTAACCGCCCCCTCAAAATTGAGGCTAGTGGTGACTCCTAACATTTTAACTTAGGTTGTTTAATTAACTTACATAATAAAATGAACCCATTGTGTGGGGTACAAGTCTCTTGGAGTACTCACCTTGATTTAGCATACTTGAGTGGAGGTAACCAAAATGGCAAAGTGATGCTGTCTTTTGGTAGGTACTCTCTCAAGAGGGCTACCATGGTTAAAAATAACACTAAACTTGTCTTCCATGCTCGGTTTTTGTTTTGTAAGATGTGTCATTATGTGGGAGCGAGTCGCAACACCTTCCCGCTATTACACAGGGTATGGTTTTGGGAGAACCCGTGTTCATGTAGACCTCAATCTCAATAGGTCGAGATCAAAAAGCAAGGTGAGGATGCTTTTAGTCAACATAGCTTGAGTGCGAGCTTGCGAGCAAATACCCCTAAACTTAGTCCCTCCCAATGAACGATTGTCACCGAGGACGATTCGCAACAGGCTTGGCGGCTCCATTGAGGACTAGTTACTAGATAAGTGGACTCGAAGCCATTAAAAACAATTGTTTTGTTTTACTAACGTATCTTGTGTAAGATCGCCTGCTTGTCAAAGTCGCATGGAAAATGAGGTACATCGCTAATCATGTGTTAAATGGTTTTGTAGGTAGGAGTTATCAGGGTGACGTGTTTGTAAACCTCTTATCTTGTAGATAGTGTATGGATGTTTGAATGAATGTGGGGATTACATTAAAGTGTTAATTGTTTAAAGCTTTAAATGCAAATTTAAAAACTTTAGCATGACACCGCACACACAACTGCGGTCTAAAACCCCGATCACCCAAATAAAAACTTTAGGAAGGTTTTTGGGTTGAACTCGCGAGTGAATACTCGTGGTAATCCTCTTTCTATTAAACCCATTCATCTCCTTAATGAAAGTTACACTAACTGACGATAGTAGCAGTAAGTAAATTGCTTTCAATAATTGAAATGGGAGCCTTAAATCTTTAACACCCTATCTTTGGCATCAAAACCTCATTGTCCTCATGTAATGTGTGATTTGTGCTTGCCATGGTTTAGTTGGTAAGAATCGTTCCTTTTTTTTTCGATATTCATGTTTGAATTTCCGTTCTGTATTTTATTTTCATGACGACGATGGATTTTAAGTTAGGATCTAAATAGACAAGCTTGAGATCAACGTTATTCCAATTCCAATAGGATTCAATGATATTTGGGAGGGTCTTAGCTCAAAGCATCAAGATTACGTGACAAAATGGATTGGCTATCTTCCGACTTTATTGATAGTCGAACCTCGAATCGCCGTGATTAAGGCAATGGCTCACTTTTGGAACCCTTCAACTTCCACCTTTGTGAGTTGACCCCTACAATTGAGAAATTCGAGATGGCCATTAAGTTAACTCAAGCTTTGTTTTGCTTTGCGATGCCTCCAATCAATTAAAATCAAGCTTCTCTCACTAGCCAATTTTTTGAATATTCCTTCCGATCAAATTAAAGCCATTCTTAAGGGAAATTGTCATTCCAAGTCATACACTTTTCTTGAGAAATATCTTTCCAATCTTAAGATCAAATCTAGGAATCAAATTCCCTCGTACCTTCCTTCTCATATTTTTCGGCTTTGTTATAATCTCACATACCTGAAAAACAATGGACTATTTAGTCACCTATATTGTTACTCATGTGTGCACTTTCAAAAGCTTCATGCACATTACCCTTGCCGAGATCTTAGAGTCTCTCACCCGATTCAAAGAAAATCAATGTGGAACTCTTAGAGCCCGGTTAGGTCTTCAAGTCTAGCTTATTTCTTATATTAAGGAATTCGCCCCTCATATGAGAATTGTCATTATCTCAAAATACGATCATCCTATTTGCATGTTCCATGATAAAATTGGTTTCTTTCCTTCTTGATCTTTTCCATTTGGTTTCATTTCCTCAAAAGACTTACTTTGAGTCAAATCCAATGGCATGTCCCATGGTTAAGGATCATTAAGGTGTGCTCTATTGGCAGAATCGACAAACCTCTCCCTCTTGTAAGGTTGACGGGTTTAGCGTCATATTACCCTTCAAAGGTGCTTCGTCAATATTGTGCGCTTTAAACAATCCCACGAATCCTCAAGCTAGGGTCATTCCAACTCGATTATCACAAAGAGGTCATTATGGAAAACCAAATTGGTCACATTATGAGTGCGATTCAAGACGCTATTGGAATATGGTACAAACCTCCTCCATTACATATCACTATTATTGATGAATCTAAGTTGGGAGGGAGAAATAAAGGTCTACCATGTAACGAGCGACTATATCCATCGTCAAGTGGAACTTTAGCTCAAGGTTGAACTCCCGAATATTCTCGAGCCTCAAGGAATCCAACTGGTTCAACATGTAGTGGAAGATCAAGTCTTGGCCAATGAGGAGCATTTGGCCCTTGTCGCAACCTGCCCTCGGCGATGGTCAGGGAGGGACGGAGTTTATGTTATGACCCTCATCTATACGCACAACTTTCATGAGGAACTCCAGATTAGATTCCAATCACAAAAATTAGAAAAAATTTCATGAAACCGATATATGCAATCAGGAACCCCGAAAAACAGTAAGTGTGACGGTGATGTTAGGGCCATTCATCCTATTATGATCTTTTCATGAGAAATCTTCTCAAAATTTCAATCCTAAAAATCGGCAAAAAATCGCAAAGCAGTAAAGGTCAGATCCATCATAGAACAATAGTCATCAACACATCATCACAAAACACAACTGTGACTTTGAGGAAAGTTTTTAGGCATCAATCAAAGGCCGATCAGAGTGATCTATAGTTCTTTGGAAATCTTATTGAATCTATATTAAAACTCGAAGAAGGCTCGAACTCATTTGAACAAGTTTTCACGCTCAAATGAAGAGGTTTTCCAAGTATATCAGTCTGGAATCCGAACTCAACATTTTAAGAACAATCTCCCAATCAACCCTAACCACACCACATTCATTCAAGAAAATCAGTCCATGAGCATCATTAAACATCACATCAACCTCATCAATCACATAATCAAACCTAGAGTCAAGTTCTAGCCCCGACCACCTATTGCAATCCCGCTTTATTGAACTCATGATTAGGAAATCTGCCTCTGATGAGATTTTATGACGAAACCAAGCCTAAACTTGCAAAATCAGGTCACCACCGCACAAATGGACGTCAAAGGAGGCCTGAGGAGTGTTCTCGTTGCTGGAGGGGACAGGATCGGCTCTGGAGGATCACCGATCAGAGCTGAACAAAGCCAATCCAGAGTTGGACTGATTCATGCAACGTGGAGAAGATCGAGCTGAATGGCTCGATTGAGGGGTTGTCGAAGAGGATGCCAATCACCAGGATGTCGGGAAGGACTTGGGGAGGTCGGGGAAGTGGGCGATGGCAGCCAAGTCGCCGGCGAGGGGCCAACCAACAACCTAAAGGCTTGGTGGTCGAGTGGTTTAGAGAGTTAAAGATGCGGGAGACTGGAGGATTTAAAGAGACTGGAGAGAATAGGAGGTTTAGAGAGAAAAAGTATATTTGAAAAGGCCACCCCTATTTGAGTGAGAGATCGAAGAGGTTCCACTAAAATACAAATTGATACCTACAATTTTAATTTGACTCTACTTAGGGAAATAAAGAAAAAGGGAAGGAAATGACATTTGATTAGAAATATACATGTGTACTTATCGTCATTTGTTGGAAAGATTCAGCTCATTCATATGGGTTTCTCCTCTCTACTCTCTCATGGGATGGAATGGAGTAGATAAGGATTGGAATGGAGTGAAAGAAAGAATGAAGGAAGTTTCAAATGAAAATTATGGTTTAAGGATGACCACTAACCTAAAGACAAGATTTAAGGATGACTTAGAACCTAAAAGTATGGTTTAAGAATGACCATTAACCTAAGGACAAGGTTTAAGGATAACCTAGAATTGAAAGACAAGATTTAAGAATGACCTAGAACTGAAAGACAAGATTTAAGGATAACTTAGAACCTAAAGACAAGATTTAAAGATGACCTAGAACCTAAGGCAAGGTTTAAGGCAGACTAGGAACTAAAGGCGAGGTTTAGCTGACCAAGAACCGACTCATTAAGGAGTATCATTTAAAAAAAAAAAGGTTTTAGGTTATTTTACAACAATCATCAATCTCCTTAAGAGGAATTTTTAACAAAATAATTTTTTATTAACCATCTAAGGGTTAAGTCAAATAAGCCAAGTTGGAGATAACCTAATCAAGGTCTTTCTCACAAACTCTCATAAATTTTATTTGTTCCCATCCATTAATGTAGGAATCAGGCACATTTTCACTCTTCAAGTCTCACATAACCTATGTCAAAGGTATTTGGAAACATTTATAGTGATACAAATCAATTGACCAAAAAGGTCTTTTGTAAGGACCGTAATGCAAGTTTGGTCATGGGCTTACCAAAGGGTATATTCTTTGAGGCCAAGAAAATAATGTTTGATTGATATCTTCATTGAGCCTACAAGTCAAGAACCTTGAAGATAAGACAAGATATGATTGCTTCCACTCCTTCTAAAAGTAACTCCTATTGTGAAATTCTAATTTCGACTCGAACCATCCCAATCAAAAGAGGCTTCAGATGGGGTTGTAATGTTGGCTCGGGTGAGGCTTAAAAGGCTTGAAATATTTTAAACAAAAGGGGTTTTGGAGAGTTAGTGATTATCTTGGCATCATTACCATCACACAACCTTCTTAATGACTTGACTCTTGAAATTTGACTTATCTTGAGAGTCTTTGGCTATATGCTTTTTATATGAGAGCTTTGCTCTTCTTGAATGATGAATCATGCTTACATCGAGTATTCTTGTAGCACATATTATCTAGATTTTGATGGGCTTTGGCCTTGCTTTAATTAAACACATTACTTTTGCCAGCCCTTTTGATTTTTATTCTCTTTTGAGTATCTAAGACTCTCAAGATGATTTTTACATTTTTACCAGCATTTTTGATTTATTGGTAAATCACATACATTGCCCCATTATGGGAAGATAATCACTACTCGAACTTCAAAAATGATTGCATTAGGCTCAAATTGGCTAAGTAAAAGGTAATTGTGTTTAGGGTAGTGATTAGATTAAAGTAATTATAGTTGATTAAAGTAACTGCAATCAAATTAATTAACCATGATTGGATAAAGTAACCTCAGTTGGGTTAGTTAACTGCAGTTTGGTTAATAGTAACTACGGTTACTAATAAATAATAATAATAATTTTTAAATAAATATTATTATTTTATTATTTTCAGAATTAATTAATTAATTATATTTTTATAATTTCGAATTTTTATTTATTTATTTTTGAATATTAATTATTTTTGGGGAAAATAATTAATTGTGATTATTTATTGGAAATGGATTTAATTGAGTAATTTTGTGGGAAAAATTACTAGGGTCTATTTTCTAATGTCAATTGTAATTAATTACCTTGTTATTAAGGTAAATAGGTTTATTAAAGTGAAGTTTTCGGAAATGATATTAATTGGGTGGATTAATTGATTTTTGTATTGTTGTAAAATGATAAGTATTTTATGGGAATTATGGAGTTTACTTGAGAAATGAATTGTTGGATTATATACCCTTTTATACGAGTTTTCGGGGATGAGCTTGGTTTATCCTTGGGTGGTGACAATTGGATATCTGGTAAGAATAATTGATTATTATTAGTCATAGAAGCACGTAGTCGATAATTGCTGATTGTTGAGATGAGTGGTTGGGTGTTATCTGTAACCACGCTAAGTGAGTAGTGTGGCTTCCATTGATTGGAATTGATTGTTGCATTGCAATCTTAACTACTACTAAATGATTATATTTGGAATAGTTGGATTGTTATTATTTTTCGTGGCTATCGGTTATTACTACATTACATTATATGTATAACAATTACAAGGGTATGTTGCGTGAGCATGAGCCATGTTTGCATTGACGATAGAGAAAAGAAAGAATGAATTGATTGATACTTGTATTGCATAGTCACATTAAGAGAAGAGCCCAGCACTGCCGGATGACCGCCAATCTCTCGCGGTTGTGCCATGGCCATTTGGTCACTTGACAATGGTCAGTCACAGAGTCGTGGTAGAGGCTGGACCCATGCTCTTTTGGGAATGCCGTTTGGGGGGAGGCCCATGATATAGTTGTGCCCACGGAGGGGACGATCCCTAGTTTTGAACTAGTAGACTGCCAACCATAAGGTTGTGCCGTGGCCCAAGAGGTCATAATAATTGGAGTACGTGTGGGTATTGAAGCATGAGAAAGATATGAGAAGTACTCTCATTATATGCTTGCATTGTGACCTTGTCATGATTTAAATGGTATTCTTCTGCAGGGTGCGTGTGCACAAGGTAAGATTGCATGTGGTTGTGCCTAGTGATTGAACTACTTTCTAATAATGCTTTCTTTAGATGCTATTAGATAGAGCAAGAACAGGATTGCGTGGCAGTTGGTTGGTTGTCGTTATTAAGATGTATGTTTAGACTACCCTCGAGGCAAGCAGAGTTCCTAATTGACGCTTACGATTTTGACTTACTGAGTTTATCTCACCCCGTCATGGTTAAACATTTTCAGGAACTTAATATGATGCCATACTGGGTGAGGTTCGGTGTCCCAATCAATATGAGCACCACCATCACCATGTGCCTCATCTTGGCTACAATTTTGTTTATGAGCACCATGTGATGACAACATGGGTGGATGAAGGAACGAGGTGCCATTATGTGCCACACATCTTCAAGGCGTGGTACATCAAGCTAGGGGACATGTTGTACCGTCCTTTGAGGGGTTTTAACAGGCTTGCACCACTTGTGGGGCCAACCGACGAGATTTGAGATCCAATAGACCTCAATCCCCTTGATGGCGAGATCTCAGACCCTACAATTGGAGAGACCAACCATTTTGAGGACAGCAACTAGGCATCTGTAGCCTTGTCTCTTTTTGGCAAACCGCCCTCTACTTTAGCAGTGATAAGTTAGCTAAGCTGGTTCCTTTTTGTGTAGGCCTTAGAATGTCACCTGTAGTAAGGCATGTATATGCTGATGTTCCAGGCTAACCTTGTAGATAAATAAAATGATGCGCGTCTTTCTTCTATTGTATTTCTACTACTTTCCATGTTGGTTGTTGGCTGGGTGTTTGTTTTGCTTCCGCATGTGCGTAATAATAAGATAAAACGAATTGGCCAATGACAATACCTGGGACATCATATGTTTTAGACCTCAAGTAAATTGAGGTTGTCGCAAGCTCGAGGGTCGGAGTGTGACACATTTTCTAAGGTGTCGAGTGCACTTTCAACTCCAATTTTAACTTGTTTGCCGCCATTTCGGAAATCACATTCTCATGAAAACCTGAGTCAATAATTAATTGACATACCTTCCCTAAAATAGTGCAGGCTGAGTGAAAAATATTTTGAGCAACCACCTATCCCAAAAGTTATCTCTAGGAGTGAGAAAAAAATTTCTTATCATGGGAAGCACGCCGAAAGACAAGTGGAAAGAAAACATAGGCTATATTCCCATTCCACTTTCTATGTTCCCGACTAACAAGCTAGGCTTGATGATTCATAGTTATAATAACAAAAGTTTCGAGAACAAATGTCATCCAACCAATCCGATGAATCAAATGTAAGATAAACTCAGTTCCATTGATTAGCTGAACCAAAACAGATATTTGTGATGAAACATTTGAACTAATGCATGCCATTTTAGGCTCTTCTCTTAATTTATGGATGATTGAGCTAGTGCAAAGTGATGGTTGTCTTTCTAAACTAATCAAAGCAATCCTCCCCTCAAGTAGATTTGCCTCTTGTATGAGTTCCTCATCACTAAATGCATCATCTTTGTTCTCACTACTTGACATCAAGGAAAGAAAATAAAGGCTTGAATGCCATTCCACCTTTTCCATTATAGGCCAACAAAACCAGGCTAAATGTTTCATAGTTCAAACAAAAGAAGTTTTAGAATACAAATATCACACCACAAGTTTGATGAAATGAAATGTGAATAAACTTGGTTTATTTTCACCAATTTTGATAGATGCAATTAAATTAGACATTAGAGAAGAAACATTTTGATGTCATGGATGTCATTTTGGGCTATTCTCTTCAACTCTGGATGCTTGACCTAGTTGTCCATTTCTATTACTGAGTCTCTTCATCACTAGATGCATCATCCTCATTCTCACTGCTTAGCTTCAGATATTGCTCCCATTCTTCATTTTCTACAAAGGCAAACAAAAAATAATTAGTCAGAAGGAGCTCGTGTTTTTATTTAAGCTGTAAAGTTTGCTTCAAAAAGAAAAACTTGGTGCCGCCATCTTGTACCACCAATATTCATGAGGTTGTTGCAAGATTCCTCCAAAACACATTCAATAGTAATTTTCTCTACACCAGGGATCTTCAATGGCTTGGATCGAGGAAATTTTTCTTTCTTACTAGAAGATATCTTTCTCTTCGACCAACTTTTCATTGTAGTAGAAGGACCTTGCTCCTAAATTGTTGCCAAAATGAAGTCACACACACACTATGCACAAAGTTAAAAATAACTTTGAATCATAATTAGTTATTTAGGGTTTTTATGACTCGCCTGTGGGGAATTGCTCCTTGGTGTCTCCTCATCAATCAAAGGCTCCATTATGAACTGGACAACCTCGACAGTTGAGCGAAACATCCTACTTGACTGTCCATGACAATAGAACTACAAAGAAAATGGATTGCATCAGCTTCATTAACATAGGATAAATTCCTAAAAATCACGTGCAAAGCAATTACTCATCAAAGGGTGTAAAGGAAGTTTGAGTACACTTAATGATAGAATAGGTGATAAAGTAAAATTATAATATTTTCAATCCTTTCAACTAACATACATTACTAGATAATTCATTTCATCTCATGGCAATATTTTAAAGAAACCAAATCACCCGAATATACATTACCTCTTTTGAAACTTCGATATTATTAAGAAAAACATAAGTATAAAAGTTTGAATATACTATTACCAAATCTAATTTTCCATTTGCACATCGTCTACATTCAATATGCCACCCTTGAAGCCTCTCTTCAAGTGAAGATTTACATTGGATATTCTGCAATAGATAGTTAGTAGTAGTTTCATAAAAATGAATGACTTCTAAACATTTCTAGATATATAAATTGAGATATTGATATGAAATTCAACATAAAAACATAAAGAAGAAATTATAGACGTTACCTTGTTCGAGTCTTATCAATTTGACAATCTGGGGGTAGTACAAAGGATACCGTCTCCTCCCCAACTAGTGTGCTTTCGGCCCTAGTTTTAGATTCGGCCAAAGAAGATGGATTTGACTGTGCCTGGGATTTAATCATTTGCCATTCATCAATCAAAATGCACTTCAACTCAAAAAATGTTGTCCATATTGTCATAATGCATATGCGAACAATGTATTAAAAAATCATCAAAACAATATTACCTCAATGTTTGAGGCATTTACCCCAGCAAAACTTTCAAGTAAACAATATGATATCGGATCTGGGTTGAGTATCTCATTTGAACTTTTTCTCAATTTTGAAGCAACTTCCTACAATAACGAATTATCAGAAGTACACATTATTATTAAGGAATGGACTATTTATGACTTATAGTCAAAGACAAAGAATTGGAAACATATGTACTCTATTTATACATGAATCATGTGGTTGTAACTTTATACAAATGAAATCTAGTTGCGCACTTCATAATAACATCCAAGTTTATCAAATACACTTCAAGAATTAAGATGATGGAATCATGTGCATCATGAAGATATCCACATTCATAACCAAGTATTGATGCCCATAAAATGTTGATTTCAAATGGTAATAACCTATAATGGTAAAATTCCATTTATGTTATAGTATGTCTCACGAAATATCAAAGAACCAAAAAAAAACCATTACATGATATTTTTATCTAGAAAAGCTTTATAGAAAGTTAACTTACATTGATTATTGCTCTAAGTGATGTAAACATTTGATCATGTTCTCTTCCTTGATTGGGAACATCTGGTTTCTTTGAACCACATGTTTCATTTGATTCAATTAAAACCAGAGATTTGTTTGTAGTAGAGAGTGACCGATTAACCTACATGGATAAAAGAGACAGAAAAGTACAAGACATAAGTGAAGAAATTATCAAAGCATATTCAATTATATTCATCATTAAATGTTCCGTTAAATATTGGCAAAAAGTAAATATTGCCAATTTTAGTTTTGTCATCCACAAAATCATATTCTTGTATGCATATATTATATAATTTAGCATACTCGTAAAACACATGTGGATCCACAAAAGACATAAATATATAGATACATATAAATTTATAAGTCGCCAACAACAAAAGGAAAGAAAATAAAGACTTTGGTACCTTTCCACCTTCTCCATTGCTGACAAACAAGGCCTACTATCCAATTCCTCATTCTTTCTATTTGGCTTCAAATTATTCTCCTGTTCTTTGTTTTCTATGAAGACAATCAAATAAATAATTAGATATAAGGAGCTCATGGTTCAATTTAAGCTATAAAATCTATTTCAAAAGGAAAAACCTGGCACCGTCTATTTGCTACCACAAATATTATTGAGGTTGTTGTATGATTCCTCCAAAAATGGTTCAATAGTAATTTTCTCTACACTAGAGATCTTGGAGAGAGGAAATCTTTTTTTCTTACGGGAAAATATCTTTCTCTTCCATGAACCTTTCTTTGTAGTAGCAGGACCTTGCTCCTAAATTGTCACCCAAATGAAGTCACACACCATGCGCAAAGTAGAAATAACTTTAATTCACAATTTCCTTATTTAGGGTTTTTATAACTCACCTGTAGAGAGCTACTCCCAAGCAAGCCCTCTATTATATATTTGACAACCTCAGCAGTTGAGCGAAACATTCTTCTTGACTGTCCATGACGATAATTCTGCAAAGATAATAGATTTTGGTTGTCTTCATTACCATTCAAAAATTTCTAGAAAGTTATGTGCAAAGCTTTACTCATCAACGGTTGTAAAAAAAATCAATATACTTAATAATAAAATAGCTAATAATGTAAAACTAAGTTTTTATTACTCATTTCGGCTAACACACTCACTATGATCCATCTCTTCTTCTTGCAATTTTTACCAAATCTAAATCAGTTGAACTATATTACTTCTTTCAAATCATCAATCTTATTAAGGAAAGCAGTAACAATGAAGTTTCTTGAATAGACAATTACCATGTATATTTTTCCATTTACACGTTGTCTGCATGCAATATTCCACCCTTGAAGCCTCTCTTCCAATGAAAATTGATGGTAGATGTTCTACAATTAATAAATAATAGTCACACCATAAGAATGAAAACAATTAAACTTCAATGTAAAAGCAAAAAGAAGAAATTCAAGAAGCCACCTTGTCCAAGTCTGCTAGACAATCCGGGGGGAGTACGAAAGATACCATCTCTTCCCCCAAAAGAGTGGTTTTGGCCCTAGTCTTGACTTCCACTGATGAAGATGGATTTGTCTGTGCTTAAGATTTGATCATTTGTCATTTGTTGTGAGCATTGGTTATAAATTCTTACTTATAAATAGTGTGCATTAATATGAATAAAAGATGACATGTTGATTGTCGATCGCTATACACTTTAACTCAAGAAATGTTTTCCAGAATGCATTTGTGAATAGTGTACAAACAAAAATAATATTACCTTAAAGGTTGAGACATTTGGCCCCACATTATTTTGAGGTAATCTATCTGATATTGGATACGAGTCGAGCACGTGATCTGAAATGCTTTTTCTCAGTTGAGAAACAACTTTCTGCAATCACAAATTATCAATGCCAATATATCTTATCGTTAAAGCATGAACTATTGTGAATTATTGTCAAAGTCAAAGAATTGGGAGAATATGTACTTTGATTATGCATAACTTGTGCAATTGTAATTTCTTACAAATAAAGTTTAGTTGTGTACTTTATATATACATCCAAGCTTATTGAATATGCTTCTAGAATCAAGACAGAGAAATCAAGTGCCTCAAAATGTATTTTGTAGATCATTCATGTTATATGTTACTATCAATCTTTTAATGAGGATATCGACATTCAAAAACTAAGGGCTGAACCTCACAAAAGTGAATTAAAAAAAGAAGAAGCTCTATAGTGGTGAAATTTCATTTATGCCATGGTCTATCTCATGAAATATCATAGAACAATAACATCAACTACTTGCATCTAGATAAACTTAACAATGAGTCAACTTACATTACATTGGCCATCATTCTTAGTGATGTAAACCATACTATATATTTGTAATATTGAGTTTATGTTATGGTCTACCTCATAAAGTTTCAAGAGACAACGTAAAACTCACATTGGCTATCTATATCTTAAAAAAGCTTAATAGAAAGTTAACTTACAGTAACTAGTGCGCTAAGTGATGTGTACAATCGATCATGATATCCTTGATTAGGAATGTCTCCTGTCTTCGAACCACATGGTTCATTCACTCCCATTAAAACACGAGAGTCGTTTGGAGCAGAAGCTAAGATATTGACCTACAAGGATGAGAGAGAGAGAGAAGGACAAGACATGAGTAAAGATAATAATTATGCATATAAGATTATATTCATCATCAAAAACTTCCAACCAATTCAAAACGTGAAAATATTTATGCAAAATAATAGGATCTTCGACTATATTCATGATATCAAAGAAATGAACATTTCTTACATATTGATAATGCTTACCATGATAGCATTAAAGATCTGATTACTTACAAAAGCTAATAATGGTTTTGTCATTTCATACAATTGCCATTAGTTTTATTGTCCAACAAAAAACTATTCACACATTAATCTATGCAAAAAGCAATACATCCAAACCTTCAACCTTAGAGCAATATTATTTGTTCTTGTAATGTATATTAGAAACCTATCGGCAATTTCAATTTTGTCATCCTTGAAATCATATTCTTGTACATACATTTATTATTCTACATACTCATAAATCAAATATAGACACCCACAAAAAAGATACAAACATATATAAATACAAATATATATGTGCAATTCGTTATTTGTCAACAAAAGATTTAAGAATATTTCAGATATTTTATATATCGTAAAATTCAACCAACAATTGTTTGTTAGTTTCACAAGGTGTATAAACAATTAGATCTGTGTGCACTTAGACAAGAAAAATATACTTCAACACTATAGATGTTCCAATCTATACAAGGTTTGTAGAATCAATGCACAAATCCAGATGATGGATCATTTGAGTAATTCAAATCTTAAACCTAATGCAAACCAAACAAGAACCCTAGAGTGCAGTGGAATGTTCATCTTGTCTTTCATCAACCATCACTTTTGAAGGTTTTTAAAATATATGACTTAGAAAATCCATTTCCTTGTAAATTTTTTTGGATCAAATTCTTTGTACTTGAATCTCAAAATACATATCGAGACTTGCCTCGCTTATTTTCGATGGATCTACACTTGTCGAAGGAGAAGATTGCATCGGTTGAGGCAAGTCATTATGCACTTGCTCTCTCGATGAGGGAGGAAGGTTAGGGTCTGCCATTTCAAAGGTCCCTTTGAGAGCTGATCCTTTGCAAACCAAAAAATGTATGGTACGCCAGTTGAAAGGGGGAAGATGGTATATACAGGGAAGCAAATTATGGGTATTCGAAACAACACAAGGAAATAAAACCCAAACAATTTTGCCCATTTATTATCTTGCACCTATACTAGTACATCCTTGCAAGTCTAGTGTATTTTAATAACCTAAGTGGGTAACCAAACAAGCAAATTAGCCCTCCATATTTCCATAAAAGCTAAATAGAATATGACCCTTCTAGAATAGACTCTTTTCCATAAATGTAAAAAATCCATAAAAATATTGAGTACATAGACCTTAGGTATATTGATTATTACAAAGGAAATTTGAAATGAATTGGGGCAAGTGAAATTTGGAGAAAAATATAAATGCACTCTTGTGCCTTTTTTTTCAAATAATGATAATGAGGTATACCAAACTCAATTTGGCTGTGTTTGAAAGCAATGTCTACCCACATTCTATTTATTGGAGAAAATAAAGAAAAATAATATAAATGGAACTTTATATTTAATATCAAAATTATTTTAACTTAGCCTTACTTAATCAATTGTAATAATGCTAAAATAAAATAAAATAAAAAGAGGACATTTGCTAAAGACCATCTCAATATTGAGCAACCAAGTTCTAATGCAACAAGGATGCATCGAAACTTTTAATTGATTTGACAGTATACGATTATCTATAATTAACAGAAAAAAAAGAAGAAGAATTCCAATCACATTTAAGGAATGTAAGCTAGCATCAATAGTATTTAGGTGGACAATTAACTTATATGCCAAATAGGTTGATGTGTAATTAGAAATACAATAAGCAGGATAAGGATCAAGAGACTAACAATTTTATGGATGTAGATATTCAAATGTGAGGTTTTAAGACATGTATTGATCCTTATCTCTTAGGTATATCTTATCCAAAAATTAAATATTTGTTACAATATAACATTAGATGCCAGATTTTGAGTATTTGATTTCCATGAATGGCTTTTGCTTCTTTCGAGGCATCATTAAATACAACTCAATTACATTAACCATTTTAAAGGATCACTTAACTTTCATTATTTCATTCATTATGCAAGACATCTTATTAAAAAATGCAAACAACACATTTTTTAGTGTAAGAAAGGGAATACTTTTGCAAGGTCAGACATATACATTACTTGAAATGCTAACAAGTATACATGTTGTTAATATCTACCTAGGAGGAACATATAGCATGTGATATGTAAACCTTTTAGTTAAATTAATCACCAAGCTAAGTACTATGTCCGTGTACATCAAGTAAGGCTCCATCAATTGGATAAATGACGTTTGCAATTTTTAAGGTATTATTAAAGCTTAATATGATCACATTAACTATGGAAAAAGACACTAGAAATATAATCTAAATGCTATAATTTTCATGCTATGTTCAATTTGATACGATGACTTTTTGGTCAATCACTTAAATGCCATAATTTTAAAAAAATATTCATTCAAAGTGTCAGCAAATCCAACTGTTAGGTGAATTGCAAGTGCACAATATCAACAAGTAATAAAGTGATGAGTGAGTATCGTTCCCACGAAGATTGTTTTAATTTTATTTTATCTAATTACTTACCGAAGGTGATCAATCCAAAAATTTAGCTAACCAAATCAAAAAGACGTGTAAAAAGTGAACTAAACTAATTAAAATACTAAAATATAGAAAAGGTCAAAACTTAAAGAATTAAAAGCTAATTAAAATTGTAAAGTAAAAATAATCTAAAGCAAACTGAAAATTAATAATTATCAAGATCACAAAATGTTAGAGCATCCAACTTCACTTAATCATTCATAATTAATTTTCTTAACTTTTCATGCAACAAATTAATTTCCAATTGTGTTGGCGAAATTTCCCTAAGATGAATTAAAAGCCGACCTCGGTCTAATAATCCCTAATTAGGTATGTTAACCCACACTAACCTTAGGTGAATTTAAACTACCTAAAAGCATTAAGTTCTTGTGGAAATTCCCGGATTTAATCTAAGTAGTCCCAACCTAGATCTACTACCGCAGCCACATAAATAACCTAGTGTACCTTGACCTAAATTTAATTTATGGTTCAATATCACTATTGCACATGCACACAATCTCCACCCGGTATCATGCATACATCAAAAATCATTCAAAAGTTGGCCAGACTTCTAAAAGCATTAAGATTATGATAAAGAACGACACAATCAAAACAATTCTATTGCATGAAAGTTTTTGAAAATTAATCAATCATGATTAAGATCCATTGTAGCTCTAACAAAAGAAATTTAAAACATAGTAAAAATTAAACTGACAAGAATTAAAGAAAACATAATAAAAACAAATTCACCGAATTGAGAAACAAGGAGCTTCAGGTTTGTCTCCTCCTTCTCTCCTTGACAGCACCAACTCTACTAAAATTGAAGAACAAAATCTAACTAAGAAAACTCAAATTTTTCTGCAAAGATGGTGGCTCCCAGGACTCTCTTCTTCTACATCCTCATCTTGATCTTGCCTTCCAACTTTTTTTCCACTTCTCAATGTAATTACCTTTGCGTTCTCCATGGGATTCCTCTCGGTATCACTTGGCAAGGCACCACTTTGTCTCTCATTAATTCTCTGAGCTAGTTGCCCCACTTGCTTCTCTATGTTTCGAATTGATGCTTCTTGATTGTGGAGTCTTACATCGGTACTTCTCATAAAATCTTGAGTGGTTTGAGCTTGTTTTTCCACAGTTTGGGTTAGCTTTGCAACCAAAGCCTCCAAGTTGGAATTATGCTTCTCCATGGATGGTGGTGGTGCTCTCGGTCCTTGTTGATTTTGACCTCCCCAAGATAGATTAGGGTGATTCCTCCATCCTGGGTTGTAAGTGTTGGAGTAAGGATTGTTTTGAGGGCCCCTGTTAAAATTTGAAACAAAGTTAGCATGTTCGAAGAAATAGCATAAGGGTTACCTACTTGACAATCAGTGCTAATATGATTTCCACCACAAAATTCACAAGATACTCCTTGAGTTTTTAAAGAAGCAATCATATTGCTTAATGCATCAAGTTTTGCATTCAAAGTTCTATTGGTGTCAACTTCATGAACTCCACTTGGCTTTCGGGCTTGGTATCTCTCGGTTGGCCATTGGTAACTATTGCTTGCCATCTCCTCAAGTAGATGAAAAGCTTCTTCGGGTGACTTGTTTTGCAAAGTGCCTCCAGCTGCCGCATCTAGACTAGCTCGAACGGTAGGATGCGCCCCGTTATAGAATGTATGTACTTGCATCCAAATTGGCAGTCCATGATGCGGGCATCTCCTTAGTAGGTCCTTAAACCTCTCCCATGCTTCATAAAAGGGTTCACCATCCATCTGCATAAATGTAGTAATATCATTACGCATTTTGGCAGATTTTGCAGGAGGAAAATACTTACTTAAGAATTTTTAGCTAAGTCTTCCCAAGTAGTGATAGAGCTGCGGGGAAGAGACGTCAACCAAGTCTTAGCTTTATCACGAAGAGAAAATGGGAACAATCTTAATTTAAGAGCATCATCAGTAACGCCATTAAATTTAACAGTGTCACAAATTTCAAGGAATGCTTCTAAGTGTAGATTTGGATCATCATTAGGAGATCCATTGAATTGCCTTGCATTTTGAAGCATTTGAATTAAGGATGGCTTGATCTCAAAATTGTTGGCTTGCACTGCCGGCCTCCTTATACTTGATTGTGTTCCTTGAATTGTTGGTGTAGCATAATCTTTCAAAGTCCTCCTTGGAGGTGCGACTTCTTGATTTTCAGCCATTGCAATGTGAATTGCTTGTGATTGTTCTCTTCTTCTCCTAAGAAAGGTTCTTTCAATCTCGGGATCAAACTGTTCAAGGTCTTTTTGTTGGCTTCGGGTTATGCGATGCTCCTCCACCTTTTATAGGGAAGTGAGTTTGGCCTGCAAACTAAACAAATTAAAAAAATAAAATAAAGGCTAGTCTAAACTAAGAATTGCTCGATATCAATAGTAATTGAAAAATTGTCAAAATAATCCCCGGCAACGGCGCCAAAAACTTGTTAGGTGAATTGCAAGTGCACAATATCAACAAGTAATAAAGTGATGAGTGAGTATCGTTCCCACGAAGATTGTTTTAATTTTATTTTATCCAATTACTTACCGAAGGTGATCAATCCAAAAATTTAGCTAACCAAATCAAAAAGACGTGTAAAAAGTGAACTAAACTAATTAAAATACTAAAATATAGAAAAGGTCAAAACTTAAAGAATTAAAAGCTAATTAAAATTGTAAAGTAAAAATAATCTAAAGCAAACTGAAAATTAATAATTATCAAGATCACAAAGTGTTAGAGCATCCAACTTCACTTAACCATTCATAATTAATTTTCTTAACTTTTCATGCAACAAATTAATTTCCAATTGTGTTGGCGAAATTTCCCTAAGATGAATTAAAAGCCGACCTCGGTCTAATAATCCCTAATTAGGTATGTTAACCCACACTAACCTTAGGTGAATTTAAACTACCTAAAAGCATTAAGTTCTTGTGGAAATTCCCGGATTTAATCTAAGTAGTCCCAACCTAGATCTACTACCGCAGCCACATAAATAACCTAGTGTACCTTGACCTAAATTTAATTTATGGTTCAATATCACTATTGCACATGCACACAATCTCCACCCGGTATCATGCATACATCAAACATCATTCAAAAGTTGGCCAGACTTCTAAAAGCATTAAGATTATGATAAAGAACGACACAATCAAAACAATTCTATTGCATGAAAGTTTTTGAAAATTAATCAATAAGATCCATTGTAGCTCTAACAAAAGAAATTTAAAACATAGTAAAAATTAAACTGACAAGAATTAAAGAAAACATAATATTAAATAAAAAAAATTTTTGAAACTTGTCATGAACTTTTTAAAAGTCTAAAATTGAAGCAATTCAAATTTTTTAAAATGTTACACAAAAACCAAAGATTTGAATGCCAATATGGTCAAAAAAGTTATTTAGCTTTTTCTTCCTGAAAGATATTTATGAAAGTGTCCTTGTCCCCATTAAATATAAATATATTAGATAGGCATGAACTTTTTTAAAACATCTTATTAATCAAATGCAAATGTCCCAATGCATCTTATTAATCAAATGCAAATGCAAGAAAATGAACTAAATCTTACTTCTCTAGTCGGACATGTACATTTCTTGAAATACTAATAAGTAGGTATCTTGTTAATATTCACCTTGGCGAAATATGGGATATCTAAATCTTTATACACGATTAATCACCATTAATGTCAAATCATCAAATGTCTGCGTCCATGGTATCCCTTCCAGTAATAAAGCTTTTGGGAACCAATTAGACAATTCTCCCCGAAGCGAAAGGTGTAAAAATTCCATCCTACAGTACATACACATTTCTGGTACAAAACGAGAAGTATGTGCGCTTAATTAGTTCCGCTAGTTGGTCACCCTGACTTCTACGGTTACGCAATTGAACTCACACATCATGTCAATGCAAACCAAAGCCAATCCCAGGGTAAGCAATTAAATAGCAAGTACAAACACACTCGCATCCGCCCACACACACTCCTACAAACCTTCCATGCTGCAAAAGCTCTTTTATGGATGGAACGTGACCTTCAAGAAGCCCCGTGGAAGCTAAGAATTCCTTTACGTCATTGCACAGATCCACATTGCTCTTCATCTTCCTACCGGACATTAACCGTGCAATCAAAACTGACAAAATAATCAGTGCCTGCTTGGAGCAATCCCTTTGCGTCGATGCATAACCAACTGATTACAAAAGCAACAGAAAGGAAAAGCGACTGATGGAGAAACGGGCGAAATGAACCTGGACTTCCTAGCAGAAGAAGCGACGGAGATGGCGGAGCGCTGGAGAGCGGAGTAGTCCTGGGAGAGGAAGCAGACCTCACAATGACACTGGAGGCGGCACTGGTGGTGGTAAAGGAGCCTATGAGGAGAGAGGAAGGAAGGGCAGGTCGCGAAGTGAGAGAGGAGTAAGAAAGCCACATTTTCCAACTCTCTGCCGATTAGACAATCTGGAGGGAGCAAGAAAGATGTTGTCTCTTCCCCTACTAGTGTGGTTTTGCTTCAGGTTTTGACTTCCTCTGATGAAGATGGATTTGTTTGTGTTTAGAATTTGATCATTTGTAATTTGTTGTGATCATTGCTTATATATTCCTGCTAATAAAAATTGTGCATTGATATGAATAAAAGATGATATATTGACTATTGATCACCACACACTTTACCTCAAGAAATGTTTTTCAGATCTTTTGGAATGAATAGATAATATTACCTTAAATGTCAAGACATTTATCCTCGTGTTATCTTGAGGTAATGGATACGTTATTGAATCCACATCGAGCAAATAATCTAAAATACTTCTTCTCAATTGAGAAACAACTTTCTACAATCATAAATTATCAATGTTAGGGCATTGACCATTTTGAATTATTGTCAAAGCCAAAGAATTTGGAATCTAGGTATTTTGTTTATACATAACTTGTGCAAATGTAAATTTTTACAAATGAAGTCTTGGTGTCTACTTCACAACTATATCAAGCTTGTCAACTTCAAGAATCAAGATGAAAAGAAATTTTTAGTGCCTCGCAATGTATCTTGGGGATCATACATCTCATGTGTTCTGTCAATTATTTCATGAAGATATCGGCATTCATCTGATGTTTATAAATAACTTGTGTTGCAGTAACTTTATACAAATGAAGTTTTGGCGTGTACTTCACAACTATATCAAGCTTATCAAATATGCTTCAAGAATCGAGATGAAGAAATTTTGAGTGCCTCCCAATGTATCTTGTGGATCATTCATCTCATGTATTCCATCAATGTTTTCATGAAGACATCGGCATTCAAAAACAAAGTGTTGAACCTCATAAAAGTGAATTGGAAAACACTATAATCTATAATTATAAAATTGCATTTATGTCATGGTCAATAAATCACAAAATAATCAAATATACTGCTTGTGTCCAAATAAACTTAACAAAAAGTTAAGTTACATTACATCGAGTATCATTGTTACTAATGTAAACCATGCTATGTAATGGTAAAATTGTGCTTAAATCATGGACTTCCTCACAAAGTTTCAAAGGACAATATAGTACTGACATTGAATATCTACATCTTGAAGTACTCATTAGAAAGCTAACTTACATTGACTAGTGCCATAAGTGATGCATACAATAGATCTCTACATCAAGAAGTACTCATTAGAAAGTTAACTTACATTGAATATCTACATCTTGAAGTACTCATTAGAAAGTTAACTTACTGTCACGCCCCGAACCCCGAGCACACGACAACCCCTTCTCTTGGTCGATTGAAAGCGACGTCCCAAGACTCGTCGATGACCATTCATTTTAATCTTTCGTTATGCGCAAGCGGAAGACAAACCATCCCCAATCCAACAATCAATCAATCAATCCGAGATAGAAGGATGAACAACAAGAACAACCATCACTACTCACATTTATACAATTAACTAGATTAGCCAACGGAGGATCGTTTTCTGATTTACAAGCCCGACAACAGGGGCCGATCCATCCTCTAAGCCAAACCAAAAGGGAACTAGGCTAGGCTAATCCAGCTATACAAAGTGAACCCTCGGGTTCAACACCACGGTCACTCGGACCCATCGGACTCGGCTCCGCCAAGTCGATCACTGGTGAAGCGGGGGCAAGATTCTCCACTGCGGGTGCGCCATTCTAGGGGCCTGAAAATGGTTAACCACGACGGGTTGAGATAAAATCTTAGCGAGTTCTTCCCCTAAGCCCCGGTTACTACACCAACTCAACCTGGGGTATCTCTCTAGAACCACCCCTCACTCAATCCAACCACAAACAACCAGCAATCAGTAATCAAACCACAGACAGGGTCAACCAACAAGCAAAAGTCGATTCGTATACAACCTTACCCGGTATGCCATACCCTGCACGTTAAACCTCATTCAATGCAAGCAATACAACCAACAATTGAATAGTCGGTTCGCATGCAACCTTACCTGGTATGCCATACCCTACACGTTATAAGTCAGCACAATACACGCAATGCACATGGCCGTTAGATGATGCAGTTCATCAATCACATGCGAGTCACGTCACAAGCGATCTCACCTGGCCATTGCCACACCTTGCACGTTATCAATTCATGCGTGCGTGACTTAAATGATATGATCACCTCATGCATAATCGGAATTAATGATGCCATGTTTTCTCATGCACTCTCGCATCCACACATGTTCCGATTATTACTGTCCCATAAGGTTACAACCAAGGCGCAACGGCGCTACGGCGCCCTTCCTCCGCAGAGGCGCAACCGTGCCCTTCCGTGCCCAAAAGATGTCAAGGGATACTCTCCCGAGACCACATGCGTCAAGGGATACTCTCCCGAACGCATGCCCACAGAACGTCAAGGGATACTCTCCCGAGACCGCATGCCCAATGAACGTCAAGGGATACTCTCCCGAGACTGCATGCCCAAAGGATGTCAAGGGATACTCTCTCGAGACCGCATGCCCACAGAACGTCAAGGGATACTCTCCCGAGACGGCGGTTTCAACTTAGTGATCATGCAAGCATACAATCACAACCCACTTATTATCTTTGAGCATTAGCCAATGCGCACATGCTTACATATGAAACCTCAAATCATTTCTCACAAAAGCGGTCCATTTCCGGTGTCCCTCGGACAAACCATTTTCCCCATCTTTCTCATAAAAGTGGTCCATTTCCGGACAAATCACTTTCTTTCTCATAAAGGCGGTCAATTTCCGGTGTCCCTCGGACAAACCATTTTCCCTTTTTGTGAAATTCACACGATTCATGCGAATGCTCATGCCACGACACATCAATTTCACTTCATATGATCAAGACACATGAAATTATGCACAATTTCACTTCCGGATGAACAGTGCCGTGAACAGTAATCGTGAACAGTGCACATGAACAGTGAAATTTCCGAATTTAATAATTAAATAATTTAATTCAGAAATCACATAATTTAATCAATAAATGCAGAAATTAAATAAATCAATTAATTAAAACAATTAATCAATTTAATCAAGCAAAGCATGCTTAATTAGCACATAACACACAATTAAGCATAATCAAACAAGATTAAGCTAATCTAATCTTAACCCTTAATCTAACCACCTATCTTAGGGCTAATGCACTTAATTAAAAATCTTAATCAGCCCTTAGCCCTAATTAACCCAACCCTAAGCAAGTTTAGGCACTAAATAGGGATTAGGGGCTAAACTCACCCGTTAAGCGGGCCGGCGAGATGGGCGCGGCAGCGGCGGCGACGAACCCGACACCTGAGGACATCTCTCCCAACACTCCAAGGTGGTCCTGGGCTCAACACAGCAGCAACAACTTCGGATTCCCCACTGAACTTCACAAAACAGCACTGCAGGAGGAGGAGGTTGCTGGTCGGAGCAAAAACAAGCTGGCCGGAGCTCCGGCGAGCGGCAGGCCGACAACCGGCGGCACCTGGGGGTCGAGGGGGAACTACTGGAGGCTGGGATGGGCAGTGGTTTGGTCAGAAATGGAGGAAAGCAGCAGCAAAGGCGAAACTGTGCAGTACCGCGTGAACAGTAGGCGGTCGGCGAGCAGCCGGCTTCCGGCGGCCGTACGGATCGTCCAGAGACTCATTTCGCCGATTGGCCGATGCTATCTGAACTTTTTTCGTCTTCTGAATGCAACGGCGGATGGTACGGGTCGAGATTCACAAGGGAAGGCCATGAACAACTCGAATTTCGGTGAGAGGTCAGAAGCTGAAAATTGCAGGAAGGAGGGAAACAAGGGGAGAAAGGGCTGCGATTTTTGGAGAAGATGAAGAGGAGAGAGAGAGTGAAGTGAGGGCTGGAGATAGGCCTCATCAATGCCATAAATGCTTGCTTCAAATCCCAACCAAATGACATCATCTTCTCTCTCTTCCTTTTTGACTTTTCTCCAAAATATCCAAGGGCATTTTGGTCATTTCCACCTTGCACATTTCCCAATGTTCCCTTGGGCTGAAAATGAAAGGCGGGCCTAGGAAATGGGCCGGAAAATAAATAGGAACGGGCTCGGGAATTTATTGGGCTCGAATTGGCTCACGTTTGGATAACGAGCTAGGACGAGTGAGGGGTCGGTTGGGTCCAACGGGCTCACTTGCTTTCCTCGGGCCTTCCACGGTGGCCATCCCACCTTGGGCGTGAGGCCCACATTGATTTTTCCCGGCCCACGTCCTCGTAGGCTCAATTCCTCGGTCCGTAAACCTCTTTCCCAAAAACTCGGCTCAACCGACACTATCGACTGTCAAGGAAGCATCGTTCAAAAGCCCATCCCGGACATTCCCGAAAATTCGAAGTCCAATATTGGATTCACATGCCTTGTCAATTTCGCCCGGATGCCATTTTGGTACTACTCAGACTGACAGGCGGCTTTGAGGATTCACGCGTAACCGACATGTGCCAATTCACGTTCAAGACTTCTCGACACATGGACGTCCTTGACTGCATGAAATTGCGAAGGATCGATTCTTATTTCAAAGTACACGATTATCAAGGATCGACATAGGGCCATTCGCGGGTTCGATAACAATAGACGGAATCACCCATCGTCCCATTATTTTTGTCCGCGAATCGACTTCTATTCGTCCCTGGAATCGGCCTGCATATCTACAGGATCGTCCTTACGCAAGTCTCACGATCGAGTCGTTTTCCCAGGTCAAGTTCTTTAGTCGCACGAGTTTTGTCCTCATTAGCCTTTCCTCTCAAGGTCAGTATCTCAGGAGTGATCAGTTCCGAGTGAGATCAGCCAACAATGCATTGGCGAAATTCACGTTCATTCCTCCCTCAAATGGCTCGAATTTCAGGATGTTACACTTACATTGACTAGTGCCATAAGTGATGCATACAATAGATCTCTACATCAAGAAGTACTCATTAGTTAAAATTGAATATCTACATCTTGAAGTACTCATTGTTAACTACATTGTGCCATAAGTGATGCATACAATAGATCTCTCGGTCCTTCTTTGTTAGCAATGTCTAGCTTCTTCGAACCACGTGGTTTATTCGATCCCTTTGAAATAGGAGAGTTATCTAGAGCTGAGAGTAATCTATTGACATACAAGGATGAGAGAGATAGAGAAGGATAAGACATGAGTAAAAGAAATAAATAAACATATATGATTATATTCATCATTAAAGGCAGCCAACTGATTCAAAGTGGGAAATATAAATGCCCTAAAGCAGGATATTTAATTATATTCATTATGTCAAAGAAATGAAATATTTGGGAAACTATTATCAAGATGTAAAACAACTAATGCTTGAAATGTTCAATAGTAAAAGTAAAAAAGTAAAAAAGTAAAACAACTAAGCCAACCCAATTCGAGAAAGTTTAAGAACCCGCTCCTGCTATCATAAAATAAAACTTATGAGATGGGATAAAAATGATAAAGGAAAACATAGTTCCATATTCTGAAAGAAAAAGAATATTAAATCATATCATGTGGAGAGCATGATTTTGTCCAAAATGATTCCTTGGAACCTCTAGGTTTTGAGAGGAAGAACATTGACTTATTAGCAAAGCAAAGAATATAACATGCAGATGTCGTATTAAGCAAAATAGTTCAGAGAAAGAGTATCACGAAGAGAAACAACATCTCCAGAATGACAGGCATAAAAAAGGGAAAATATATGAAGAAAGCCACAGCTTCAAAACATCGAATTTTAACACGTGAATTGGAATGGTGGAAACTCATTTCACTTTAAATGTAAACTTAGCTACAAATTATTCTCTGATGTCGAATGACAGTCGACTTTCTTTGTCATTGATCATAAATAATGCGAAGTTCTGTATCAGTTCTTTGGTCTCCATAATGACATTTATTGCTTATCACCTTAAAATAGAACAATGAACTCTGCATAGTGAGAATGCCAATTAAAGGAAACGAGTTCTGTATATATTGATAATACTTAACATTATAGTATGAACGGTCTGATTGCTTACAAAGCTAATAACGGTTTTGCTATTTCAAAAAATTACCATTTGTTTTGTTGTGCAACGAATAATGATTCATGCATCAATCTATGTAGGAATAAATACATCCAAACATTCAACCCTAGAATAGTAGAGAAACCTATTGGCAATTTCAATTTTGTCGTCCTCAAAAATCATATTCTTGTGTACATACATATGTAATATGTATACTCATAAAATGGATCTGGACACAAAATAAAAAGATAAAAACATATATATTAAGACAACTATAAATGTAATACATTCTTTGTCAACAAAGATTTAAAAAAAATTCAGACATTTTACGTGGTAAAATTCGACCATCAATTACTTGTTAGTTTCAATCAAATATGTATGCCTTGGACAAAAAACTTAGATTTTAACATGATAGATGTTCCAATCTATATATAATTTGTCAAATCAATGCGCAATTTTAGATGATGGATCATATGTAGCAACTCAACTCCTAACTTTAATGTAAACTAAACAAGAAACCCATAGACCGTTGTGATTCTTATCTTTCACCATTCATCATTTTTTATTATTGTAAAAAATGCTTTTGCAAATCCATTTCTTTGTGGTTGAAGCACAAAATACATGGCCAATAACCTAGCACGAAAGTTGATTGAGACTTACCTCACTCATTTTTGGGGCACAAGCACCTGTTGAAGGAGATGATGGCACAAGTTGAGAAGATCCATCCTACAATTTCTCTTTCGGAAAGGGAGGAAGAGTTTGCATCATAGGGTTTGCCACTTCAAGGGTCCCTTTGAAAGTTGACGATTATTACTAGCCAAAAGCAATGCTAATTGAAAGCAAGGAGATGATATATGAAGAGAATAAAAAGATGGATATTTGAAACAACTCAGTGAAATAACGCCAAACAATTTTTCCCATTTATTGTGTTGGACCAATACATGTACATCATTGCAAGTCTCAAGTATTTTAATAACCTTAGTTGTCAACCAAAAGAGGTAATTAACCTCCCATATTTTTGAAAAAGGTAAAAAGAATCTAACACGATTAGAATATAGTCTTTTTTGTAAATGTAAAAAACCCATAAAATCATTGAGTACTAAATCTTAGGTATGTTAATAATACGAAGGAAACTTGAAATGACTCGTGGAAAGTGAAATTTGGAAAAACAAATAAATGCACTTTTGTGCCTTTTTTTTCTTCTAAAATATTGATAACGAAGTCAATAATATTCAATTAGGTTGGGTTTAAATGTAATGTGGATCCACAATCTATTTATCCAAGAAAACAAAGAAATAGAGTTTTATACTTAATGCCATAGCTTAAGTAATCCATTATAACAAAGCAAGAATTTGAAAATGGACATTTGCTAAATATCATCTCAAGTTGTGATGCAGCAATGATGCACTAAAACTTTTTATTGATTTACACAATATACAATTATCTATGACCAATAGAGAATTCCACTTTTATGGCAAAAAAGGAAAATAAACAATTCCAATCAAACTTAAGGAATGTAAGCTAGCACCAATAGCATTTGGGTGGACAATTAATTTATATGTCAAATTAGATGGTGTGTGATTAGAAATACTATAAACAAGATAACAATCAAGAGACTAACAATTTTATGGATGTATCTGTTCAAATGTAAGATGCTTTTAGGGCATGAATTCATCCTTATCTTTATGTAAATCCAATCCAAACATTAAATGCTCATTACCCTATAGCATTAAATGCCAGAGTTTGAGTATTTGACTTCCATGAATGGGTTTTGCTTCTTGCAAGATATACCATTTTGATTAATCTATTTAGTCTAATTATTTCTCTCACTTAGCCAAAATGTCTTATTATAAAATGTAAAAGATTCCATACAAGAAAAGGAACAACATTTGCTTCTGCAAGGTCAGACGTATACATTACTTGAAATGCTAATAAGTAGTCATGCTAATAAGGAGGAACAAATAGCACATTATATGTAAACCCTTGAAATTAAGCCAATTCAACTGTGTAAACATATTCTGGCAAATTTTTATTGGCTTAATTACCTAAGTAACATGAAAAATATTAGGCCTATACCATGGGTATATGCAATTGGATTTCTAGTCAAATTTGGACTATTTCATGCAATTTTCTACCCAAAAATGCAGATTAATTGAAATTGAATTCACTTAGTGTTGCAAGGCACCTATTGAATTAATTGTCCATTCCTAGGATAACCTATTACATTCAAATTGACCTTAAATTGACCTTAAATTGATGGCACAACTTTTATGCTCAAATTGAATTGGGGTCTAATAATGAAGTTAGACCTCAATTCTTGAAATTAAACCTTAGTCTCATATTAGTCAACTTGAGTTTCATTAATCAAAGTTCAATAGCCTAATTTTCTTAGGCTCAAGTAAGCTAAATCCTTCAAATTGAAGAGTTCCCGAAGGAATTTTCCAAAATTTGCCCAGGGCTTAGACTTATCTCACATAAACAAATGAAATGAAAGTGTCTATTCGCAAATCACGTGGAATCGATTTGGGCCCCATAATTGGGGCTAAAAATGATAATTTATATTTTGACATGTCTGATCTCAAAATTGGACGAATGAGTAAATGAGTAAATGACCTATAAATCAAATATCGTAAAAGGAACTAAATAAAAATACGTATTAAATAAAAGTAATTTTATTTTTGGTCGATTTTGATCATAAAACAAAAAAAATTCAGAAAACAAGATTGTTAATCGATTTTCACAAGATTTTCGGTGCTAAAATTAAATTGGGGCCAAAAGGAATATTTTAATGCAAAAATTCAATTCTTGACTCGGGGTTTGACTTTTGATCAACTCGAAAGTCAATTATTTGACTTTTTGGGTTTTCAATGGAAATGATTAGAAAATTGCCTAAAGATGACAATCTAAAAGAGAAAGTGAAAACTAACACTTTTTGTTCGAGAAAAGGGCCTCGTCACAATCGGAAAATCTAATCTAAATTTTTTACTGTTAATGACAAGTCGGCTAAAGGTGTCAACAAGATAAAACCCCTTTCTGTATAACTTTCAAAAGCCATGCCAAATTATCGAGGCTCAATTTGGATTTTTGAAATAAGAAAACTTGAACCAAACAAAAGGAATAGGAATAATGATCTAAATGGTAAATATATTAATACCACATCTAAAAATAATTTGAAATTAAATGTTTTCATAATTGTAGACATGGTAGAAATTCACCATAATATGGGGGAAATAGCAATTTTACTCCAAAACTTGCCAAAAACGGAGCAAAAATGGAGATTAATGCCTTGTCACATTCTTGTTATCTTGTCATTATCACAATTATCCACCCATCTATAAAACTTATAATTAAATCATTTAAATTCATTTTTGATTAGACTTACCTCCTCCCCGCATTGATGACCATACTTGATAATTATTCTCAATACCTATTAAAAGTCGCCAATAACAAAAGGAAAGAAAATAAAGGCTTGAGTACAATTCCACTTTCTCCACTCGCAGAGGGAAATAAAGACTTAATGTTTCATAATTCAAACAACAAAAGTTTTTGAAATCGCCCAGCAATTATGATGAAATGAATGTAAATAAACTCAATATGCTTTCACCAATTTTTAACATGGAATCAAATCAAATCTTTGGGAAGCAACATCTGAGCTCGTGGATATCATTTTAGGCTCTTCTCTTTAACTATGGATGCTTGAGTTGGTTGTCCAATACTCTCATTGAGGCTCTTCATCATTGTGCCCCATTTAGTTCAGCTTTCCTAAGAGGCTTTAAGCCTCCAAAGTCCCTTGGTTAAGCTTTTTGGGGTCTCATTGGGCAAATACTAGCATTTGGAATGATGAAAGCCCAAAGCAGGTTCCTACTTGCTTTAGGCTTTCAGCATTTTTGGAATGCTATTGTGAGGATTTAATGACTTTTTTTTCCTTTTCAATATTACCCTCGCTAATAATCATGTTTTCTTCTTTTGCCTTGAAAGAATCACTGCTCATTGTCTTCTTCCTTGGGCTTGTTGGTTCATCATTGAGGTGAGGTGTAGGTGAAGGTTGTCGTCGTCGAGGTCGAGATGGAGGGTCACGCAAGTCATCGAGATACTCGCCAAAGCTGCTACATCAAGGTCAAGGTCGACAATTGTGCGACCTAAAGTTGGCCCTTTGACTGTGGTCATGCGACCCCTCGACCACTATCGTGCAACCTCAGTGTTGCGTGTCCTTGGTGTCATGCGCCCTTGGCAATCGTCACCTAGGTTGCAGACGGTCAAAGGGCTCCAATCGTCTGCAAGATCGGTTGCTGGTGAAGCTCTAACATTGCAAATCTCCAAATCAAAAACCCTAGAATCAACAAGATTGGTTACCGATGAAGCCTCCACCTTGCTAGTTGCATGATCGCAAGGGTCACCTCGCTTGGATTCCTCCAACCTTGGCCGATAGTTGCCCCTAGTTGCCGTTGATGGTTGCCTGAGGTTGACGCTAGCAAAGCTCGCTTAATTCCAACCTCTGTCCATGCTTGCCAAGGAAAGTCAAATGATTGCATCTACATCTCCTCCTCTGTTTTTTCTTTTCACCTCAAAATTGTTTTACAAAATATAAACCCAAATGAGTATCCAAACACTCTTGCCTTCACCAAATGCCCCTTCATTCAAAGATATTTGGGGAAATACAAAGCCATTTCCCCAAAATCGAACCAAAGCCTAGACGTATAATCCTCATTATCACTACTTGACTTCAAATATTTCTCCATTGTTCACTTTCTATAAAGCAATCAAATAAATAACTTATAGAAAGCGAAGAATGGGAGAAATATTTGAAGTCAACTAATGTTGTTACAGAGAGAGCAAATCAAGTACAGAAAACTCATTCAACAAATAACAATAGCAGCATAAAATGAAGAGAAACAACATCTCTAGAATGACAGGCACACAAAAAGGAAAAATATATGAAGAGAACCACAAAAGACAAAAAGAATCTAACACTATATAGAGAATTCCACTTTTATGGCCAAAAAGGAAAATAACCAATTCCAATCAAACTTAAGGAATGTGAGCTGGCACCAATAACATTTGGGTGAACAATTAATTTATATGTTAAGTTGGATGGTGTGTGATTAGAAATACTATAAACAAGATAACAATCAAGAGACTAACAATTTTATGGATCAAGACCCTCTGAGTAGCTCCTTGGCGGAAATGGAAAACTCCCAACTCAAGGCTTACTCTGATCTCCGATCCCTTGAGGAGTCCTTCTATAAACAAAAATCTAGAATCCGATGGCTTAAGGAAGGCGATCGCAACACTAAATTCTTCCATCACTCGGTCAATCATCGGCACCTTCGTAATCGTATTATCTCAGTCAGGGACAGCTCAGGCATTATGACTACCAAACTGGTGGAAGTTCAACAAGTCTTTGTCTCTTATTTCCAGGACCTACTTGCCCCAGTTAATATGCCTTTAAGGCCATCTGCTCAGGATATCATTGATGCTATCCGTTCCCCTCTTCAGGAGGACCAGGTTAACTTTCTCTCCCAACCTTTTCTCCCATATGAAGTGCGCGACGCCATGCTCTCCATTGCTGGAAATAAAGCTCTGGGCCCTGATGGCTACAACGCAGACTTCTTTAAAAAGAACTGGGACAAGGTTGGCTCCTCGCCACCGGGGAGTCCTAGATTTCCTAGTATCCGGTCGTATGCTCAAGGAAATAAATAATACCATCATTGCACTGGTGCCTAAAGTCCCCAATGCAACATCGGTATCAGACTTCCGACCAATTGCATGTTGTAATACGATATATAAGTGTATAACCAAGATTCTTTCCTCCAGAATTGCTGCGACTCTTCCTTACTTGATCAGTCCGGCTCAAACTGCTTTTGTAAAGGGCCGTAGAATCAGTGACAATATCCTACTTGCCCAAGAACTCTTCTGTGGGTTCCTCAATAAGCCCTATGTTCCAAAATGTGCTATCAAAGTTGACTTCAGGAGCCTATGATACCCTTGATTGGGACTTTTTCTGAGCAAACTTTACCGGCGTTTGGCTTTCCCACCATCTCATCGACTAATTATGGTATGCGTTCGTACCCCCTAAGTTCTCCATTTCTATAAATGGCGAACTTCATGGTTTCTTTTCTAGTGGTCGAGGCATAAGACAAGGTGACCCTATGTCCCCATACCTCTTCACCTTGGCTATGGAGGTATTCTCTGGGATTTTAGACTCCCACACTAGGCACCCGGATTTCCGATACCACTGGCGGTGTAAGGCCACACGTCTTTCCCATCTTTTCTTTGCAGACAATGTATTCATCTTCAGCAAAGCGAGCCTCTCCTCTGTCTCCCGCATCAAAGACGGGCTCACTCTTTTCTCTAATTGAGTGGCTTGATCCCGAACACAAACAAGAGTGAGGTTTTTATTTCGGGTGGCTCGAGACAACTAAGGATCAAATTTTACAAGCCCTTGGCTTTTCTTTGGGATCATTCCCGTTCGTTATCCGGGAGTGCCTATCATAACAACTCGATTGAACAAAGTAGATTGCAATACACTAGTCCGCCATCTCACTTCTCGAGTCCAGTCTTGGACACACCGTTTCCTCTCATTTGCAGGACGCCTTCAGCTTATCAAGTCAGTTCTACACGCCATTCAAGCTTATTGGGCTTCCATATTCAAGCTCCCTACTTCGGTGGTCGATAAGATTGAGCAAGTATGTAGACAATTTCTATGGAAGGGTCCCTCTTTGGGCCTGGGGGTGCAAAAGTATCTTGGGAGGATATCTCGCCTCCCAACCTTGGAATGAGGCCTTGGAGTGAGAAGAATCGGGGACAGAACAAGGCAGCCATGGCTAAACACATATGGCTCCTCTTTATCGATAAAGAGTCATTATGGTGCAAATGGATTCATGCCACATATCTCAAAAGGAAGAACTTGGACTTCCTCGACTCCATCCCTTTGCTCTTGGGCTTGGCGAAAGATTCTTGCCTTGAGGGATGAATTCCAACCCCATTTCAGGTGGAAAATAGGAGATAGAGAGACTACTTCACTTTGGTTCGATCCATGGCTAGACTTCGGTCCTCTTAATCTATTATTTTCAGACAACTACATCTCCCAATCGACCTTCCCGTACAAGCAAAGGTTAAGGATCTTTATTCCCCGGATGGGCTCCGGCTTCTCCAAGAATTGGCTTTATGGCAAATTCCGATTCCCAGCCTTTCCTTTGGACAAGATACTCTCACCGGATTGAGGACCCTCCGGCAAATACTCGATGGCTTCGGCGTGGAATGCTATTCGGCGTAAACGCAACGTGGTCCATTGGTCCTCCTTTGTATGGGATAATGCCTTTGCTCCCAGACATCAATTCCTCCTATGGCTCATTACAAAGAATTGTCTCCCAACTCAGGCATTCCTCATGGCTTATGGCAGAATTCCGAGTGCCACGTGCCCATTTTGTAATTCTAGGCCTGACTCAGTAAATCACCTTTTTTTTTACTGCTGCGTCTCCAAGTCACTAGCCATTTTCTGGGCTGCTAGATGTAATTTGCCTTGGCGCAATTCCTCCTGGACAGAAAATCTTCTCTGGGTCATAAAATTTTTGTCTGGAAAGGGGTTCTACCAGGAAATAGCTCGGTTCTCCTTTGGCTCCCTTTGCCAGCTCATTTGGAAGACTAGGAATGAGATTCTCTTTCAAGGGCATAACCTTTGTGTTTCTACTTTAAAGCTACATCTCTTTAAGGCGGTGAAAGACAAAGCCTTGACCTTCTCGAAAGTTGACGACTGTCCTAGGAATAGAAGGATGCAACGTAGTTGGGGTTTAAATCCTTGTATTTTTGCTTTGGAGCCTCCTATGATTTAGGCTAGGAATTAGGATCTTCTCAGCTCCTTGTTAATCTAGCTTGTTTGTATTACTCAATTGGTGTACACGGTACCCTTCCACTCCAGTGAAACGTTGTCCAGCCGAGTGCCCGTTGGTACCGTGTTCCCCCTTGCTGTACTAGTTATTGGTTGATTTATAATACACTTACCTTACCAAAAAAAAAAAAAACAATTTTATGGTGCTTTTAGGGCATGAATTCATCTTTACCTTTTATGTAAATCCAATCCAAAAATTAAATGCTCATTACCCTATAGCTTTAAATGCTAGACTTTGAGTATTTGACTTCCATGAATGGGTTTAGCTTCTTGCAAGATATACCATTTTGATTAATCTATTTAGTCTAATTATTTCTTTCACTTAGCCAAAATGTCTTATTATAAAATGCAAAAAATTCCTTTTTCAATACAAGAAAAAGAACAACACTTACTTCTGCAAGGTCGAACATATACATAACTTGAAATGCTAATAAGTAGGCATATAGTTAACACCTACCTAAGAGGAACAACTAGCACATTATATGTAATCCTTGAAATTAAGCCAATTAAACTATGTAAACATATTATGGTAAATTTCTATTGGCTTAATTACCTAAGTAACATGAAAAATATTAGGCCTATACCATGGGTATATGCAATTGGATTTCTAGTCGAATTTGGACTATTTCATGCAATTTTCTACCCAAAAATGCAGATTAATTGAAATTGAATTCAATTAGTGTTGCAAGGCACCTATTGAATTAATTGTCCATTCCTAGGATAACCTATTACATTCAAATTGACCTTAAATTGATGGCATAACTTTTATGCTCAAATTGAATTGGGGTCTAATAATGAAGTTAGACCTCAATTCTTGAAATTAAACCTTAGTCTCATATTGGTTGACTTGAGTTCATTAATTGAAGTTCATTAGCCTAAGCTTCTTAAGCTCAAATAAGCTAAATCCCTCAAATTGAAGAGTTCCCAAAAGAAATTTCCAAAAATGGCCATGGATTTAGACTTATCTCACAAAAACAAATGGAATGAAAGTGTCTATTCATAAATCATATGGAATTGATTTGGGCCCCGTAATTGGGGCTAAAAATGAGAATTCATATTTCAACATGCTTGATCTCAAAATTGGCTGAACGAGTGAATAAGTAATGACCTATAGATCAAATATCGTAAAAGGAACTAAATAAAAATATGTATTAAATAAAAGTAATTTTATTTTTTGTCAATTTGAATCATAAAACAAAAAAATTCGAAAAACAAGATTGTTAATCAATTTTCACAAGATTTTCGGTGCTAAAATTAAATTGAGGCCAAAAGGAATATTTTTATACAAAAGGTCAACTCTTGACTAGGGGATTTGACTTTTGATCAACCCGAAAGTCAATCATTTGACTTTTTGGGTTTTCGATGGAAATGATTAGAAAACTGCCTAAAAATGACAATCTAAAAGAGAAAAAGCGAAAACTAACACTTTTTGTTCAAGAAAAGGGCCACATCACAATCGGAAAATCTAATCTAAATTTTTTACTTTTAATGACGAGTCAACTAAAAATTAGGTGTCAACAAGATAAGACCCCTTTTTGTATAACTTTCAAAGGCCATGCCAAATTACCAAGGCTCAATTTGGTTTTTTGAAATAAGAAAACTTGAACCAAACAAAAAAAAAAGAATAGGAATAATCATCTAAATGGTAAATAATGTTAATACCACATCTAAAAAATTAAAATTAAATTTTTTATAATCATAGACATGGTAGAAATTCACCATAATAGGGGGTAAATAGCAATTTTACTCCAAAGCTTGCCAAAAACGGAGCAAAATGGAGATAAATGCCTTGTCACATTCTTGATTCTCCTATTATCTTGATATTATCACAATTATTTATCTATCTATAAAACTTATAATTCAATCATTTAAATTCATTTTTGGTTAGACTTACCTCCTCTCTACATTGATGGCCATACTTGATAATTATTCTCAATAACTCTTAAAAGTCGCCAATAACAAAAGGAAAGAAATTAAAGGCTTGAGTACCATTCCACTGTCTCCACTCCCAGAGGGAAATAAAGGTTTAATGTTTCATAGTTCAAATAACAAAAGTTTTGAAATCGCCCAACAATTGTGATGAAATGAATGTAAATAAACTCAATATGCTTTCACCAATTTTTAACTTGGAATCAAATAAAATCTTGGAGAAGCAACATCTGAACTCGTGGATGTCATTTTAGGCTCTTCTCTTTAACTATGGATGCTTGAGTTGGTTGTCCAATACTCTCACTGAGGCTCTTCATCATTAGTGCCCCATTTAGTTTAGCTTTCCTAAGAGGCTTTAAGCCTCCAAAGTCCGTTGGAAAAAATATGAGGTGTTTGGTTCAGCTTTTTGGGGTCTCATTGGGTAAATTCTAGCATTTGGAATGCTGAAAGCCCAAAGTAGGTTCTTACTTGCTTTGAGCTTTTAGCATTTTCGAAATGCTATTGTGAGGGTTTCATGACTTTTTTTTCTTTCCAATATTGCCCTCACTAATAATCGTGTTTTCCTCTTTTTTCCCTCAAAGAATCATTGTTCTTTGTCTTCTTCCATGGGCTTGCTGGTTCATAATTGAGGTGAGGTGTAGCTGAAGGTCATCGTCGTCATCATCATCAAGGTCGAGATGGAGAGTCACGCATGTCGTCAAGCCACTCGCCAAAGCTGATGTATCAAGGTCAAGGTCAACAATCGTGCAACCCAAATTAGGCCCTTCAACCGTGGGCATGCGACCCTTCGACCACAATCGTGCAACCTTGGCGTTGTGTGTCCTTGGGGTCATGCACCCATTGGCAACCGTCACCTGGGTTGTAGATGGTCAAAGGGCTTCGATCGTCTACAAGACTAGTTGCTGGTGAAGCTCTAATGTCGCAAATTTCCAAATCAAAATCCCTAGAATCAACAAGATTGGTCATCAATGAAGCCTCTTCACCTTACTAGTCGCACGACCCCAAGGGTCACCTCGCTTGGATTTGTGCAACCTTGGCTGACAATTGTCCCTAGTTACCATTGATGGTTGCCTGAGGTTGACACCAGCAAAGCTCACCCAATTCCAGCTTTTGTCCATGCTCTCCGAGGAAAGCCAAATAATTGTATCCACATCTCCTCCTCTATTTTTCTTTTCTTTTCTTTTTCCTTTTTCTTTTCACCTCAAAATTGCTTTACAAAATATAAACTAAAATGAGTATCCAAACACTCTTGCCTTTACTAAATGCCCCTTCATTCAAAGATACTTAGGGAAATGCAAAGCCATTTCCCAAAGTTGAACCAAACGGAGCCTAGATGTTTCATCCTCGTTATCACTACTTGACTTCAAATATTTCTCCCATTCTTCACTTTCTATATCGCTTTCTATAAAGACAATCAAATAATTAACTTATAGAAAGCGAAGAATGCAAGAAACATTTGAAGTCAACCGATGTTGTTACAAAGAGAGCGAATCAAGTACCGAAAACTCATTCAAGAAATAACAACAGCAGCATAAAATGAAGAGAAACAACATCTCCAAAATGACAGGCACACAAAAAGGGAAAATATATGAAGAGAGCCACAAAATACAAAAAGAATCTAACACTATATAGTCTTTCCGTAAATGTTAAAAACCCATAAAATTGTTGAGTACCAACCTTAGGTATGTTGATAATACAAAGGAAACTTGAATTTTCCTCCATTTTTCTCCTCCTTTCTAACCACCCAAACCGCCTCCTCGTCCACCACCCATTCACCACCTTTGCCGTGCCCCCGCCAGCATCGTCGCTGATGCTGCCACCTCTTCCAGCCTTCCTCTCTTCCAGCTCAATGTCTTGGTGGCTAGTTGTGCATCAAAGCTCCTCCAATCGAGCTGTTTCCCCCAACTATCCTCACAGTGACCAAGATCAGTCTGATTGGACCAATTCTGTCCTACCGCTTGTTCAGCCTCAAACCGGCACTGATCCGACCTATTCTGATGACCTCAAACCCATGTGAAGTGTCTTCAACATCCCTTAGTGTAGCTAGTGCTCTAGTTTTGCCGAACTCAAGCTTGATTCGTTGAAAACTTCATAAAAGTCGGATTCTCAAATCAAGCTCAATGAAGTGAAATTGCATTAAGCAATCAGGGCTGGAGTTTCCACCCAAGTTTGATTCTATGAAGTTCATTACCGCTGTGATGTTTTAAAGATTTTTGGGGATGGATTTGGTTGATTGATTGTAGCTTGATCTTGTTTGATTTGGTAATTATCCTTGTTTTGCAATTTTCATGATCAAAATGAGTGATCTGAAAAATGACTTCCTATGAGCTTGAAAATGCTTTTGTTTGTGTTCGATGCCTTCATGACTTTGAAGCCGACTCGACGAGCTTTCTGATAAGCTATAGAACATCCTGATCAGACTTCATTTACTACTTGAAACCCTTTTTGCAAGTCAAGGATTTATTTCGTCAAGTTGAGACTGATCTCTATTGTTCTATGATATCTCGACCTTTGCAATTTCGTGATTTTTTTGCTGATTTTAATGGTTCGATTTTTAAGTGGATTCCTTATCATAATCGGTCACAACACATCCATCTAGATCGTATATTTTCCTGGAATTTTCTGAGATTATTGGACTAGGTTGATCGGCCTTCAAATCACTATGCTAGTCTATAAAATTTTTAGTTCTTGAATGACTAACACAGTTTCTCGAATATTTTCTGAATTTTGCGTTTGGATCCTAACTTTGAGGTCTTCATAAAATTTGCATGTATATATGTTGGTCATAATATAATTTTTTTTCTCATAATTTTGGAAGAATACCAAATGCATCAAAATTGTCCTTCTGTCATGCTGTCAATGCATTCTCGAGTTAGGGTTTTCGGTTTGTCGATTTTATTGTGAATTTTCTAAAGCTCATTTCAAGATGATTCCTCCTAGAAATTTTTTCTATGAATTTTAGTATGACATATATTTTTTTCAAGAATTTTTGGATAACATTCATTAAGTGAAAATCTCATAATGTCGTCCCTAGGTCATTTCTTCCGTATATAAGCCCGAATGTGCAGTAGTGTATCATTGGATATGTAATCGTGATTTTTTTACTATAAAGTCGTCATAAAAATCATTCCACATCTCATTTTCATTCTAGGGAAACTTAAATTATTGCAAATGAATATCATCAGTACATATAATTGCATGCATTAATGGAGCTTTGTTCTATCATTATACATGTATTTCATGTTTGCATAACTTTTGCTATTTTCATCCCATGCATTATGATTGCATTCGGGTCTAAGTCTCTTAATAAAAAATGTTCATGATTACATGCTCAAGTTATATGATTTTCCCATCATTTTTGCCATGTCATATCAGAGTTATAGACCACGCATTTCCTTAATGTGATTGCCGCCTTGAATGTTGTAATTTCGCATGTTCATAATAATGCTATGAATTGGACAAGTAATCAATCTTACATAAACTCGTGCCCTTTTAGAAAGCCTTAGAGAAGACTTTAAGATTTCTAATGATGCCAAGTTTGGCCCATTCACATGTCAATAAACCCCTTTTCCATTTTTGCAAATTTGCCCTAAAATTTAGGAAAGGTGCAAAGATGGAATGCACGCTTGATGAATTCTGTAATTGTGTTTTGTCATTTTTGTATGAATTTTTCCATGAAGATCTATAGGTCAAATCCTTCATAAATTTTATTTTTTATTTTAGCACTATTATGTGATAAAATTTGATAATTTTTTAACATCATTTACATAACTAAATCATCATGAGTTTGCACTAGAATCTTGCTACCCTGTTTTGTTCTGATGCATTGTGCTGTGTAATTTGATCTTTATAAATTCACATGTAGCTCTTCTTATAAATATTTATCCATGAAAATGCTCCATATTGAGTGCATGATGTGCCATAATTTTGTGAGGCTGATTACCCCATGAGTCATGTCCAATTGATTGTTTTTTGATGTTGTGTTACAATTTTCCCTGTTTTTCCCTTTGCAACATGTTCATGTTATAGGATTTTTAGAAAAGAATGCATGCAGAACTGACTTTTGATGTCATGACTTTTGATCTTCATCTCAAAACTTTGTCCACAACAAGTTTTAGAAAATAAAATGATCATGGAATGATCATTTGGAGCATGTGATTGTGCTCGATGCATGATGGATGAATGAAGTGATCTAGTGTCGAGGTCACTTCTAGTGTTGGCTCATTAATTGTTTGATTAGGTGACAAAAGGTCTTTAGACATGCTTGCATATTTAATTTCGAGCTCCATGCATGTGATTGCTAGATATTTGCGTAAACCTGATGCATGCTTGTGGATTAGATTCGGGATTACATATTAGAACCTGATTTAAGTGACTTATGGTTTTAGCCACTGTGAGTGAATACTAATAATAGGTAATTACCATAAGTCGTGTCTAATAATGAATGGGGAGATAGTATATTGGCATGATGTGTATGAAATCTCAAAGGTCGACCCCAACGCCAACTTGAATCGATTGATTGCTTCTTGTTTGATTCCTTAACATGCTTTGATTGCTTTCGCATGATTCTATGTTTGTTTCAAATGTAACTCATTTATATAGCCTTAGATTAGGGTTAGAATAAGTCCAAGAAGGTAATCTCATGAAGATGGTGATCCTAAAGGCGATGTTGGTCGATGTCTTTTTAAACCTTTCCTTTTTGTAAAAAATGGCGATCCTTGATGTCCACTCTGACCATTTCTTGTATCATTTATTCAATAACTGACATATGTCTGGGGTTTTCTCATGTTGTATAAAAACTCAAAGGGGTGCGGGTTTCTTTCTTCTTCTTTTCTTCTTTTTTGTCCTTCTTAGGATTGTATGTTTAGATTTACCACTTTCATTGGGTGTTTATTTACCACACTGCAACTTCAATTCAAATTGTTTGTCTTTCTTTTTCATTTCTTGTAGAATTAGAATGGCATGATATTGATATTGACACATGATCACCTTTTTATTTCAAATGGCACGAAAAAGTGAAAACACATGCATGATCACCTTAGTTAGACACAATGATTATTAGGTATCGAAAGGGCATTAATAAAAATATTAGCGTAACCCAAGTCCCTAAACCCTAGATGTTTAGTTGCACAGAAATCGAGGGAAAACTCCCAACCCTTGATTGATCTTTCTAGCCGGCCCCCAAAATTGAGGCTAGTGGCGATTTCTAAAATTTTATCTTAGGTTGTTTAACCAACTTAGATGATAAAATGAACTTGTCGTCCGAAGTATGGGTCTCATTGAGCACTCACCTCGGTTTAGCATAACCAAGCGGAGGTAGCCAAAATTATGAAATGATGCCGTCTTTTTGGTGGATACTCTCACTAGAGGGCTACCATAATTAAAAATACTCATAAACTCATCTTTCATGCTCGGCTTCCTTTTCATAAGACGTGCGGTTGCGTAGAAGCGAGTCATGACACCTTCCCACTGTTGCGCGGGGTATGGGTTTGAGAGAACTTGCATTCATGTAGACATCAATCTCAATGGGTTGAGATCGAAAGGCAAGGTGATGACCCCTTCAGTTGACATGGCTTGAGTGCGAGCTCATGAACAAAGACCTCTAAACTCTGCCCCTCCTGACAAACGACCATCGCCAAGGGCAAGTCATGACATGAAGATATAACCATTCTATCCTAAAACTATTAGCATAATCAACCTAATGCCATTTCTATAGACTAATTGTATCATTCCCTCTACATCACTCATTCTTCCCCCAATAACCTAAGTTCCACTCACAAAGATAGACGAGTGTGGAAAATCCTTACATCACTTTGGTTCGTGATAGTCTCCCCCGCTCAATTCCACAACACCCTCATTTCAAGTTGTTTTGTCACTTCCCTGTGGTCTTCAACTATTAATGAGACACTAAGGTTATACATTGAAAAGTATTCAACCATTGATATGCCTAGCTAGGCTATGCATTGAATGGCAATGTTAATCTAACAAAATAGGCTACTACACTTCATTGATAGCTTCTATCGATCAAAACTATTGAGGCATCCCCGATCACTTGTGCCTTAGTATGATATTTTTCGCTAACTACCCCTTTTGGCAACACTCTCTTTTGTCCACTAAGCTTTTCTTGATATTAGCCAATCTATGGAGGTTTCTCTTCCTATTAAAAACATGGTAGCAGACGTATCTTAAGATTTATCAATTGATTCAAGAACATTTTCCCTATTAAGTGATCAATTTGGTTCCTTATAGTGTCTCCATTGTCATCTTATAAGCATATCAAGAATTGCACTTTGCTCGAGCCACTTTTGCCTCGATGATTCACTCTCCACCCTTATAAACCAAGTATACCATAGCTTTTTCCTAAATAGGCCACGTACTAGAGGGATCTTACTCTAATACCATTTCCTCTGATACCATATGTCACAGGGTGGCAGTACCTTAGTCATGAAATAGGTCGTGTGGCGCTTGGTGAGCCAAGAATACCAGGCCAATTTTCATTCTATAATTATTGTAGAAAACATAATGGTGAATTGTATTCTTGAATCAGATTGTATCATGCTCAACTTAGCTCAAGCATCTAGTCCCTCGAGTGAGACACGTATGAGACTTTAAGCACAACAACTGGTTTCGAATTGTCATGGTCTCATCAAGAAAACGGCACCAATTTCTAACCCATTTGTGCATGGGAGGCTAACCCCTCCTTCAAAGCTTTGTAAATATATAACCGTTCCATCTTAGGACTCCTAGCATAATCATCCTCACCCTACTCTCAAGGATCAGTTTTCTCATCTCCTCTGCATCACTCACTCTTTACTCGATAACCCAAGCTCTACTCACAAGAGCACATGAGTACAGGAGAATCCTTACATCACTCTGGTTCGGGACATATCTCAAGGATCTTTCCTTTCCACCATCTTTCTTTAATGATTACATTTTTGGATTGTTCTTCCGTTCATTCATTGTCTTTAACCTTCTCACATTCATGTTCTTCTCATGTGACACATAAAAGACAATCTCAAATGGATTCTATCGATCGTTTAGCATGTACCTTGGTCATCTTAATGGCCTTCTTTCAAGAAAACACTAGATTTAGGCCTATATATATTTAAAAAAAATTGAACTCACAATTGAAGGTGGACAATATAGAAAGAGAGGAACACATTATAAGTGAGATACATGGAATGTAGAGAAGGAGGTACCCTCTCATGTGCACTACCATCCTCACAATCACATCGACATCACCAAGCTTCTGTTGCTTCTTGATGCTCTCCACCAAAAGTTCTTCCCCATTGCTCAGCTCGCCTTTGATCAAACCTCTCACTGCTACCTTACTTGTCTTGACATCCCTGCAATACCAACAGCATCCTGTAATCACCAGTTGCCACTTTATCCTCACCAATCATATCACCAATCATCACTAGCAAACTCCAAAGCTTTCCAACACCAATCTAGTCCTTACCACATGATGCAGCACATATTCAAGACTAGCTCACTCAACCGAGAAGGTTAACTCAAATTAAAGATCGACAAGTCCCTCGTCGATAAAGCCTCAGTGACAAGTCCCCTACCAGCAAAAGCCTTATCTTTGACTTTGTCATTTCCCATACTTCGAAGCTTACATCAAGGCATTTTGGGATGAGTAGAAGCATTGGAAATATTGTTTTGAATTTAATAGTTTTTAATAGCTCCTCGTTTCTAAATGTTTATAATTTCTATGTAACTTATAGTTTCTAGATTTGACTTTAGGCTTTTACTCTTCTTTCTTTATATAAAATGTTATCGAGCCTTTATAGAATACACACCAAAATTGATTAATAAAATTTACATAATGAAATTCCCCTGAAATTCGAAGAGTTTAAACCCATTGAAAATCTAGAAGAGTTTTCACTCCATCTTTGAAGAGTCGGAACTTTTAAAGTTTGCATTGTTAAAGAGTTGCAGTCATCAATCTAGAAGAATTGATTTCATCTCAACTTCTTTGGAGGCCTATAAGAGCAACAACTAAAGTTTTTATCCAATTCCTCATTTTTTCCATCTACAATTCGTCCACTTCCTTCTAAAATCAACCATCCTACAGTACTTTTTTGAGAAAACTCAAAACATATAAGTTGTAGATCCAAGAGTCCCCATTATTTTGGCTTTGAAATCAGATCATTCTGATAAGAATTGACAAAGCTAAGTCCATTTTCCTGAGCTAGGACATAACTGAATTTCTGCTCGTTTTTATGATGGAGTTTCTATGTGTGTAAGTCACTCTCCCAATCCATTTGTTTGAATAGTTGACTTTGGACTACATCATTAGGTATCAAAGCTTTTTGTTGAGAAAGCTTCTAATAGATTTTGAAGCTGACAAAACTATCCAACAGATTTTATTAAGCTAGATAATTGTCTTGAAGAATGTTAATTTAGGGATATCCTTAAGGAACGGAAACATTTCATTCTAGCTCAAATTGAAGTAAATTTCGTAGAGTCTACTTCAAGTAGTACACGCTCGGACTTATATTCATCACCTTATTCTACAAATGAAGACTGAGTACTCAGTCCCTTCATAACAAAGTTCAAAATGTGGCCAGTTCATAATGAAGTACACATCTAGAACTTGACAAGTATAAAACGAGACCAGTCTAGAACCTATAACAGCTAGTTATTTGGTTTGGATTTTACTTTTAGAAAAATTGATTGACTCAATCTAATTGATTGGCTATTCAATCCTGAAATAAGTCATTTCCAAATAAAAAAGCTCTACTTATGGAAACCAAGACTTTAGTTGTACGGACAACCAGAATCAAGTGGGAATTCATCTTTTATCACTCAATGGCCACCCAATCTTCGCGATTCATACCTATTCAACAAGTAAATTGAAAGACGATCCTCTAGAAACTGTCCAATCGCTAGTTTGAAAGTGGAGGAGTATATAAGGAGACTAAGGTGGTGAGGAGCAAGTAACAGACAAGGCCCAAAATCTGAAATTCCAAAGTCCAAATGAACTTCAATTATACATTTATCTTTTGTGAGCTAAATATTTTGTGATTGTAAGATAAGTACAGAAAGGACGACTAAGTGAAATAGTGTGATTTATCATTGAGTATTTGCACTCGAAGTTATAATCTCTTGTTGATCATATAGTAAAATCAAACCAATAGACTGTCAGCATGCGTAAGTGGACGTAGGTTTCGTCTAAGCCGAACTACTATAAACCTTGTGTGTAATTTCTCTCAACCTAAACTCTTATTGTTTGTTGTAATAGTTTATTAAAAACTTGTTGGATGCTTTCAAAGTCTATTCTACAACATAACATATTCTGAATCTTGTTTGAGAATATGATTGTGTAGACTTTGATCTTGACTCATTTTATTCCTCATTAATTTGTCAAGATTTTCTAATCAAATCAGAATCAAGCCCGGATATGAATGGTAGACTGCATTTAAAACCAAAGATGAACTATTTGAGTGGCTCGTCATGCTATTCGAATTATCTAATGAACTATCCACACTCATGAAGTTTATAACCTAGGTTTTAAAGCTATTTATTGGGAAGTTTCTTGTGGTTTATTATGATAATATTCTGATTTTTAGTAAAACTACTAATGAGCACTTGTAGCACCTCCAAGAAGTGTTACAACTGTTAAGGCAAGAATACTTAGATGTAGCCCCCGACAAGTGTCACTTCGTGGTGCCACAAATCCTATTCCAGGGATTTCATATCTCAAAGAAGGAATTTTGATTGATGATGCTAAAAAGAATGGCCAACTCTAACAAATGTATATGAAGTTTGAAGCTTTCTTGGTCTAGTTGTTTTTACTGGCGGTTCATTGTGCATTTTAGCACCATTGTAGCTCCACTCACCTCTTGTATGAAGAAAGGAGTTTTTGAATGGACAAATGCAGCCCAAAAAAGTTTTGAACATCTCAAAGAAAAGTTGAGCATAGTCCCTATCCTTGCATTGCCCAACTTTGATCTTGTCTTTGAGGTGCATTGTGATGCATCAAGTACTAGTATAAGTGGAGTTTTGAGTCAAGGAGGTTGACCCATTGCCTTCTTTGGTGAAATTGAATGGTGCAAAAGTTCATTACAACATTTATGATTTGGTATTTTATGCACTATTTCATGCACTTGAGCAATGGTGATAGTATCTTGTTCATCTAGAGTTTACTTTCTATACTAACCATAAAACTCTCAAGTATATTTTATGGAAGCAAAAGCCTAATTTTAGGTTTGCAAAATGGACTATAGGAATTCACGTTATTTATCAAGTATAAGGCTAGAGTGTAAAATTAGTTCATTTTTTATGCGTAAAATAAAAGGCTTGTTGATTTTACATTAACCGTTCACTAATTGACTCGTGACAACGTAAGATTGTCCCTCATCAATCCTTTTGGTCAAGCTACCTTTCCATGGTCAAATTATTTGATTGAGCGCATTTCAATCCTTAATGGCCTTTCCCAATTGGATAGTTCATTCAGGAATGATCATTTAATTGATTCATGGTATAATTCCGCTATATGTGCATTGATACTTTAGACCACTCCTGGGATCCGAGATAGGGGTTCCAATTGAAATGTTTGTAACAACCTTAATTTTAGTACAAATGGATCGGTAGGCTAACGCCTGGCAATATGTCAGGCAATACCTAACAAGCTAGGCAAAGCCCGGCAAGGCCAGCTAGTGATGAATCCAAACCTTGAACTGAAATTATTATGGCCTAATTAAAGTTATTATGAGTAAATCTTTTTGTTTAGTTAGGCTATTTTAATTAAGTTCCTTCCCAACCAAATTAGTTGCATTTGAAGGATTCCTTCTAGAAGGTCAATAGTCTTAAGTCATTATTGCACTTTGAATAAGTTATATGACTAAGTCTTCTTAAAGACCAAGTAACGGCCATTAATGGACATAAGCCAAATGCATTGAATAGAAGTAATGATTCAGGAGCTTATGTGTCCCTAATACATTAGGCTGTCATTATCCTGATTAGAGACTTGGTAAACAAGTGAGAATGCATTTATAAACCATTGACTTATTGACTAAAAAGATTGGGTAAACAAGTAAGAATGCATTTTTTTTTTTGGTAAAGTAAATATGTATAGATTTTCACTAGCATGGCTATACAGCAAGGGGGAACTCAGTACCAAGCTTACACTCACCATGCCAACATGTCATGTGAGTGGAAAGGTGCCAAGTTCCAAACCAAAAGGATACACAACAGATTCTATAAAGACAAGATATAGATGCACAAAAAAATTACAAAGCCAAGCTCAGCAACTATTTTCACCAAAGATAGTTGAATCTATGCTCCAAAAACGCTACATCCTCCTGTTCAACGGAGTGTCCGTCACAAAGTTAAACATCATGGCTTTATCCTTGACCGCCTTAATGATGTGGAGCTTCATAGACGGAATGCGGAATGGTTGTGCTCGAAAGATAACATTGTTACGTGTTTTCCATATAACATAGCATAGAGTTCCAAAAGAGAAATGGGTAATCACCTTATGAAAGTCATTGCCCACCAAAAAAGTAGAGGCCCATTCAATAATGTCCCTCCATGCTCTATCTTGCCAAGAAATGTTACACCTGCTAGCCCAGAACATGGCAAGGGCTCTAAAGATATGGCACCCGAAAAAAAGGTAATTGATAGAGTCCAGTTCCCTATTACAAAAGGCACATGTTGCTTCTGAAATTCTCCCATAAGATAGTAAAAAGATTTGAGTTGGGAGTCGGTTCTTAGTAATCACCCAAAGTAGGAACTGATGGCATGGGACCAGGGACGTTCCAAAGGAAAGAAGACCATGAAACAAGCTGGGATTTATACCTAATTGCATTCCACGCTGAAGCAATAGAAAACATATTAGAGGAATGTGCCAGCCAAATAAACTTATCTAGATTTGAGGTGAGCATCGGGATCGAATATTGCCGGTTCTGGAGTTCCTATAGAACTTCTTGTCCTACTGGTGTAAATAGATCCGCCACTTTAGCATGTCTAGGCAATCCCAAATGGTAAATAAAGTTGTTAGAGAAAACATCCTTTAGAGGACCTTGCTAGAGCCGAGGATCAAACCATAATGACGTTGAGAGACCATCCCCTATCTGCCAGCAAAAAAGACTTAGGCTATCTTGTCTAAGGCTCAGAATTTTCCTCCATGCCCAGGAACAAACTATCGGTGTTTTAGTATCCCAGAAATTTTTCCTTTTAAGGTATGTCGAGTGAATCCACTTGCACCACAAGGAGTCCTTATCAGTAAAAAGGAGTCATAGGTGTTTCATCATAGCCGCTTGATTTCCATCTCGGAGCTTATGTAAGCCCAAACCCCCTTCTTCCTTCAGGAGGCATACCTGCTCTCAAGCCACTTTAGCACCCCTCGAGCCTAACCCATGCCCCTTCCAAAGGAATTGGCGACAAATTTGTTCTATCTTGTCCAATATTGATCGAGGCAACATAAAGATGCTAGCCCAATAGATTTGAATAGCATGAAGGACAAACTCAATCAATTGAAGTCGGCCTACATATGACAAAAATCGATGGGTCTACGATTGTACCCTAGAAGTGAGTAGACTTATCAGGGCATTACAATCCACCTTTCTCAGCCTCATCGTGATAATAGGGACGCCTAGATACCGCATTGGAAGAGAACCTAACTGAAAACCAAAAGCTTGCCAAATTTAGTCGCGAGTTGTCTCAGTGCCTCCCGCTAAAAATATTTCACTCTTTTGTAAATTCGACTTTAGGCCACTCCACCGTGAGAAGATTTGAATGCCCTCTTTTAAACAAGAAGTCGACGCCAGGTTGGCCTCGCTGAATAAGAAAACATCATCCGCAAAAAATAAGTGAGAAAGCCGCGAGGACTTACATCTCCAAAAGTATTTGAATTCCGCACATTGAGATTGTTGAGTAAGAATCCCAGAGAACACCTCCATAGCCAGAGTGAATAAGTAGGGAGACATAAGATCGCCTCGCTTGATTCCTCGGCCACTCGAAAAAAATCCATGCAGTTCCCCATTTATAGATAGGGAGAACTTGGGTGTTCTAACACACATCATAATCAACTTGATGATCCATTCCGGAAAACCAAAAGCTCCCAAAGTTGCTTCTATAAATTGCCAATCTAGCATATCATACGCATTTTAGAAGTCAACCTTGATTGCACATTTTGGGAGACAGGGCTCAACATGGAACCCACTAAATAGCTCTTAAGCAAGGAGAATATTGTCACTAATTCTGCGCCATTTGACAAATGCATTTTGGGCTGGTCCTATGACATCCGGGAAGACCTTGGCTATCATGTTCGCTAGGATCTTAGTGATGCACTTGTAAATAGTATTGCAACAAGTAAGAATGCATTTGTTAGTCATTGACCTATTAATTAACAAGACTTGGTAAACAAGTGATAATGCATTATTAGTCAAGTGAGAATGCATCTATTGACTTATTACCCAAGAAGACTTGGTAAACAAGTAAGAAAGCATTTACCGATTAATGTGAAAGAACTAAATTGCCTTGACGAACATGTTTTTCATTAAATGCCTTGACTCATTAGCTTGAGTTAAGTGTGAACTCTTGAAGATGGAGACCACCTTAAGGGGACTCTGAGCTTGGAGAACAAGTTACATTAAAGGAATTGGAGCTTAGTTCATGAATGCAAGTGTGAATCAAAGGTCTAAAGTCATAGGCTATGATTAACCTAAGTAGAGACTTGCAAAGCAAATTAATCTCAAGGCTATAAATAGGAGTGAGGGGTTTTGGAAAGGAATGCAAACCAATTCCCCCTCAAAATCCCTCTTATTCTCACATATCTCTCTCTCTCTCGCTCTCTCTCCCCCTCTCATGCTCCCTTTCTCTCTTGTGCTCATCACCATCGACCGCCCTCTTTCTTGCCAACCGCCACTGCCAATTTTTGTAGGTAAATGTGAGTAGGTTCCCTAATACTCATCTAAGAATGTGTTGCGTTGCTTGAATGCGGTTCAAAAACTCGCTTGTCTTGATGACTTCATGATTGTGTTTATAATTGCTTTTATTATTTATTTTCCAATAGAATCTCTACATTTCTTTTGCATTTTTATTGAGAGTCGAGTTTATGACATGCAATGGAAAGAGGTTACCGTCGGCATTACGTGTAATGCAAAGGCACTTGTGCTAAGCATAACAATCTGGATATAGGGTCTCAATTCATGATTGGCTTAAATGTCTTCTCCAAATCACAATGTTTTTCTCAAAATGACAACAAACACTTGTGCATGCTCTCAGACTTATTTTTGAGTTAGCTAATAAGAAAAGATAAAAAATGGCGCTTGCTTGTTTTACCGCATGGTCACACGATGGTTTCCATGTTTATGGATTTTCTGACGATGATAGGAGAGTTCCGGAGAATCCATCATTCATGTATTTGAGGGGCAACACCCAATGATGTTTGAATGCTTAGTGGATACCAGAAGATCCGTCACCTCTATATTTATGGTGGCAATGCCCAGCTCGGCTAGATGCTCGAAAGTTTCTGGAGGAACTGTCACTCATATATTTGGATTGGCAATGGCCAGTTCAGCTCAATGAGTCAATGGATTTCGATTGAAAAATAAAATGGCTTGTGTGTGAATATCAGCATATGGATTTTATGTGGTGTTGTTCTTAAGCGACTTGTCACATGTGAATATAATTGCTATTTTTACATGATAATTTGAAGCGTTGCTTCATGTGTGAATAGTCTCATGAATTTTGTGTGAAAAGTCCAAGCGATTTGTCACGTGTGAATTTTGGAATGTTTTTTTACATACCAAGAAAGTGTGGTTTTATACATGTGAGGTTATGGCACAATTTTTACATACTGGTTTAATTTGTCTAACTGTTTTTACCCACTTGAGTTTTCTTATGGACATAGCAAGGGTAAAGTCGAACCAACAAGAATAGAGCTGAACCTTTGGCTATTGATTTGCCATTGACAAAAAGGCGAGAAACATCGGTAGTCATTAGTAAAGCAACGAGACATTTTTCTACATGAGAATTAGCGACCTTACTCACTGAGTTTATAACTCACCCATTGTTGTTTTCATGTTTTAGGATGAATCCCGCACCTCCACCTCACTTTAGTCTTCCAATCAAGATGGACTGCCAAGTGCTAGACATCGTAGATGAGTTAAGATTATTTTGGCCTTTTGAAAGCTTGACTATAACGAAGTAATGAAAATAGTTATGGCATTAGCATAGTTGTGGCCCTAATAGGATAGGACTTATAAAATAAGAGCTTCCATGAATTTGATAGTATGATTGTAGAAGTGTTCCTTGTGTTGTTTGTTCTTTGAGTGTTTTCCCCTCGATATTTTGGTTTGGGAGATTTTAAATTGTATGCTTTGGCATGTGCATAATGCTAAGATAATTAATGAACGGGATAGCGACTAACCTGGGAAGTCGCAAATAAATCCCATTGGTTACATCCTCAGGGCTCAGGGGAGGTCAGGTCATGACAATGTCACCTAGCCTCTCCTTGATGAGTTGGTGGTCAGCATCTCCCTCAGTGACCTCCTGATCGACCAATTACTCTTCTTTCCTGCAACACCGAAAACCAGCATATACATGTCAGTGTTGGCTTTGGAGGCTTCCTCGATGGTGATCGGCAACCACCAGTGACTCTTAGGCTATTCAACCATCTCAGCCTCCTTCCCCAATGTATCCCCAACCTACTAGTGATCAAAGTTTGATTGGACAGCCCCTAAAACGTCTTCGATGGCCAATCCTTCCACAGTAGTGTTAATCAAGTCCAATCGAACCCAATCGTCCTCAGCTGCAAACCGATGCCGATCATTCACTATAGTTTTGATCTGTGCAAAATCGAATATAGAATCTATCCTTATTTGTGTCTTATGCTCTGTTGTGTTTGCTGATTTTTTGCTAAATTTTGTGAATAGATTTGAACTGAGTTGTCCACATATGAAATGATCAAGACACTTCATTTTATATGCTTGAATTTTTGTGAAATTTTCTAATGATGTTAGAATAGTGAAATTACCTCTGTGTTCATAACTGAAATGTCTCTCTGTACAACTACCTTCAACTGTACAAAGTCATAGAGCACATCCATAACTTTCTAATGACACCAATTTTACCTTAATTGCATGTCGTTGGACTTATTTTCCATCTTTATGAAGTTTATTTTAAAATTTGACATGTTGTAAATTCAAAATGCATGTTCAACTCATTCTAAGTCAGAACTTTTCCTATTTTTGTAAGAATATTTTTGGTAAGGATTTTGAGAGTAAGTCCTTAACATAATTTCATCATGACTTTCATGCCAATGTTGTAGTGAAATTTGAGAATTTTTTGACATCATTTGTTGGGGCTAATCATCATTAGTATACATAAATGTGCTGATGTCGTGTTGTGTTTTTTACTGATTACTCTCTATTCTTGAATTTTTATAAATTCATGTTTAGAAAATATTAGGAAACTTCCTCTATAAAAGTTATTCCTTATTGAATGTTTGATGTGTCTTAAATTTTTCAAGACCAATTATTCATGGGCCATGCTCCAATTTATATAAATCAATTGGGCTATTAATGTTGAAACCATTTCAGAGCATTAATTCGACCATTGAGTATTAACCCATTTCAAAATCTAAATATGCACATTAATTCTAGAACTATTTCAGAGCATTAATTCAGGCATTAACTTTATAGCCATTACAAAGTATTATTCTTAGCATTAATTCTGTAACCGTTAAATAGCATAATTTTAAGCTTTAATTATGTAACTGTTATAAAGCATTGATATAGCCATTAAGTCTAAAATCATTTCAAATCATTAATTTGGCTATTAATTCCAAAAATCGTATCTGATTTTTGATTCTAAACATGTTTCAAATGATTAATCCAACCATTGATTCTAAAACTGTCTACTCATTGATTTTGAACCCATTTTAGATTATCAATCTGGCCATTGATTCAAACTCATTTTTGATAAGTAATCTAGCCATTGATTTGAAAGCCATTTCAAAACATCAATCTTTAGCCTAACTTAATTTGATTGCCAACAATTGCAAACACATGCAAAATTGTCACTTTCGTTCAACCATCATTCTGAATTGGCTATGGTGTGTGACACTCTTAATTTCATCACTAAGCTGATAGTAGAACTTGTATTAACACACATTAGAGAACTAGTTGTCTCGATCAATCATCAGGTCCTACAAATTGTGAGTGACATCTAGCAATATGTCATGGCTACCTAAATAGTGTGAATGTTTTAAAAATATAATAAACCTATCAGCTTTGGCTACTATGTAATTCAATTCTTTTGTCTTAATCCTAATCGAACAACGGCCATAGAATTGTTTGTTAAGCTACCAATTTGATCATATACATAAACCTAATTAACACGTATTTCAATGAGAGAAGAACTATTCATTCTTGGTTATAACCCCAACTAAAGATTTCAATACAATGTCACGATTAGATTATACATAACATCATTGTAATATCTTATATATAATAAGAAGACAAAATCCATATTATACACGATGTGCCTTTGTAAATGAACAAACTATGACCATTGAGTATAGAGACGGTTCAACAAAGTGTCAATATGCGCACTAGTGAACCATAGCCTTCCTACATACAAGTCAACACCGTACCTCAACTCTAAGAATTATTTAGTCGATCATTTTGTGTGTGTCACATTTATTGAACTTATCCGATACAAGCACATGTGTTTTGATTCAGGTATTACAATCCAAAATGCCTTATGACTCATTATTCCTTTAGGTATCCAAAACTCAATAGTGAATCAATATCCTCTTAATGATCCATCGATTGGGATCAATTTACAGACTCAATCTAATTTTAGACCTATCACACATATTCTTAACAAATTGAGAATAGATTCAGTCGCAACTAATCTTATAAAATCATTCATATAGATGGAACAATGAATAAATATGTCTTTACTTTACTATTAAACAATTGAAACGATTGAAAGTACAACTGAAATACCTAATATGTAACTATTAAATTGTTGCTTTAGGAACAAAGACAACTATCGTTGAGGAACTTAAGATGTGTAGGAGGACTAATGCTTCTCATGCTTACATTGGAAGGGACGAAACATGCTATTGTGTAAGCATCCAAAAGAGTAATTGACATGGGCCCCATGGGAAAAAGAAGCAATTAGTCGATGGAGGTCATAAGCTAATAACAATGCCTACAAGAACTGAGTTCAAATCTCAATCACAACAGTTAAATTGAAGAGTATGGATAATACTAACCTTTTCCTAGGTAGGGGGTATATGATGATTGAACATTATCCTTGAATACCATCCATTGAAAGGAAAACTCCTAAATCGTGAAGGGTCAATGGTCCAAACATCTACAATGGAAGGTCTTTGAATAGGAAGCAATTCTCCACTTCTTTGAGGGAAACAAGGTCTAAGAGATGTAGGTACTTGATAGTAATTATTTAGGCAAGGGCCAAGAAGAGTCTCATTGGGATAGTTGTCAACCTTGTTCAAAAGAACAAGGTATAGTGTTTCATGATGATCATCTTCTCATAAGCCATTGAATTTGGCCATAAAATTTAGGGATTATGACACAAATAGCCTCTGAACTTTGACCCAATGTATAATTTGGTCCATAAACTTTTAAGTTGTTCAATGTACTCCTCAAACTTTAGCCCAATATGGAATATGCTCCATGAACTTTTAATTTATTCAATGTAGTATTTAAACTTTTGATACATGCTCAATACAATCTGTGAATTGTATGAAAATATTCAATATAGTCTCTGGTCTTGAATGATTATGGAAGGACCATATTGAACATTTTTTATATAGTATAGGGACTGTATTGAACATGTATTAAAAGTTCATGGACTACATTAAATAAATTAAAAGTTCATGAATCAAATTACACATTAGGCTAGAATTCAGGGGCCAAATTGCACATTAGGTCAAAGTTTAGGGATTGTTTGTGTCAATTTCCCAAAAATCTACGGGAGAATATGTAGGAGCATCACGAACCATGGAAAATATTGAAGGTGAAGGCATGCAAAAACTCAGAGATGCTAAGGGTTTTAAAATAGACGAAGGATCAAGGTTAAATGATGAAGACGAAGACAGTATAAAAATCAAATCTTTGTTTGGATATATGATTTTTGAAAAAAACAATGATTCAGAAGATGGGGATTCAAAAAGATATGATCCATAATGAAGATGATCCGTTGGTCGAGTTAATCAAGGCAAGGTGTCAAAATAATGCAAGCTAGCCAACTGCACCACTTGGAGTACGAAGCATCAAAGGGAAAATATACATCTTGGTACTATTTGCAAGGCAAAAGTGTGTACACGAAAGGTATTTCTTCAAAAGGAATTAAAGTTGTCTTTTAATTTTTTAAAAGAGGACCTATTTTGCACCAAAAAGTGACTGAGCCATGATACGTGATTAATGTGACAAGTGTTGCTAGACACATGAGCAATCGGTATCAATGATGTTGCATATTAATAATTGTCACTAGTTTGTTGTCGATATATGACGACTAATGGGTAGTGACAATCGACAAGAGTATTGGTAGGAAAAGATCAATGACCTATCAAACCATTAGAAGAGGGGATGCATTAAGATGTGATCGCGAGTTTGAAGCCACTAGAGAATGGGGTGACGATCGTGGGACTGTCAACATGAACCGTTTTAGGAACAACTACTTGGAAACAAGATCATGGCATCACAAGAATGTGGGTGCAAGAATTTTCAAATGGAAGAACATGGGCACAACCGCTGGAACTGCTCGAGCAATTATAGCATAACTATTATGAATGCGTTTGGTTCAATTTTGAAGCTGACTTTTAGCTTTCAAATGGCCTTCAAAATACTGAAAACTCAAAGCTAGTAGGGACTAGCTTTGGGCTTTCAGTATTCGGCTGAAAGCTAATATTAATTTTTTCCTTCCAAAACTATTAAAATTAATTCTTCATATTTTCGATTTTACCCTTGATTTTTTTTATTGAGAAAGGGGCAGCCCTATGCCGGTTCAACAAAGGGCTACGACCGCGAACAAGCTAGATCTGGCGCCAACGGCCGTTGGCTGAGGTCACCCGAGGTCAGGCGACCTTCGGCAAGGGTTGCACGACCCTCGGCGTCAGGTGACCTCCGACAGCCCTCGGTTGGGTCGCGCGACCCTAGCTAGAGGATTTTTTAATCAAACGCACATTCAACTCAAAGTTTATTTGCAAAAAAAATTTACCAAACACAATTGCATTTCCCTAAGTAGCTTTGGGCTTTCAGCATTTGCATTAGACTCAAAACCCTTTGGTTCCTATAACTACCATCGCCAGACTATTGAGGCCAACCCCCATACAAATCAAACAAATTGATTATCTCTCAATTATCTTTAATTTTTTATATTATACTTTAATTTTTCAAATTTGCATCATCAATTAAATTTCAACACATTTCTTAGCATTAAATTTTGATATGTATCTTTATCTTGGCATTTTCAAGTTTTGTCATCATTTAAATTCTAACATGATTTGTTTACATTTGATTCATCTGTAGTGGCAATACTTCTCAAGCCTTGTTGTCCATTAAATTTCGGTAAGGTTTTGTATTTCTAGTTCGAAGTAAATCTGTTGATTTCCTTATTTATCTAGATATTTTCTATTCGAAATTGGTGCAGAACCCATCTCCTATAATAAAAATTGAATAACAACTTTTCATGAAAAGTATATGGTTGCGGAAAAAATTCAGGCAAGACAACTCAAGAGGAGAGAGTTCTTGAATAAAGGATATCGACAAAACTTAAGGGATGTTGAAGCAGTCCACAACATTACATTTCACTTTTTGATTGTAGATATCGGGTCCGTATGAGGGTAAATAGATCTTTTAAGATGGGAGATATAAAATGTAGATATTACAAAGTGAGAAGGACATTGAACTTGAAGATGATTCTGCAATTATCTAAAAATGAATGTACCCTCTCCGTAAGCAGCCATCATTGCTGTACAAAAAAAAAAAAATGCTCTGCAATCCAATCAAAAGTCTGGCCCCATGTCCATCAATCAAAGGGGGTGGATGGTGAAGTAGGTCTGCGCCATTGTCAGCAGCAACAGGACGAATGCGGCGAGCGCCGAGATGAACGACCATGGCGTGTCGAAGTAGGTGTACTTGAAGCTCGCCCACTGCACGTGCCAGTTGTTGCTGGAGTACTCGTGAACAGTGTTGAAGACCCCGGACAGGTAGCACCGGTCGATGTCGAAGGCCACGTCCTTGCCGAGGTTGTTGATGAACCGTGCGACCTCGCCATCGGTCCCAAAGCAGTTCTCCATGATGCTGCGGTCGCAAAGGTACTCGACGTCCCTGTAAGTGTTGACGAGGCAGTCGAGGAAGGTGGCATAGGTGGTGATGTGCTTGGACGAGCTGTGGTGGCACTGCTCGTAAGCCACGCAGTTGAGCAGGAACGAGCTCATGAAATCGTCGATCGTGATCGTCGGCATCTCTAGCACCCCGCCCCTGAACCTCACCACCAGGAAGCTCTCGCCCTCCTCCCTGCTACGCCGCAGCTTGACCCCGGCACGGCGGAGCTTGGACACACAGTGGATCACATGGGTGGGGACACTCGTCCGCCGCCGCGGCTCCTCCAGCTCATCCCGGTCTCTTGGGATGAAGCTTGACCGGACCAGGTCCAGCAGGTGCCTCCCCTTAAGATCGCTGCACGCGGCAATCACCTGATCCGGCCTCTGCATGACGTTGTTGAAAAACTCGAGCGCGAGCTCGGCCAGCGACCGTTTTGATTCCTCGGCGGACACCATCGACATCTCGAACAATCGCTCAAGCACGAAATAGGGGATCTGGTTCTCGACCCTGAGGAAGTCCCGATAGAAGAAGGGCAGAATCCAGGCCATCGTGAAGAGCGGATCGTCCCGCTCGGGTGGGACAAGCCGGTTGATCTTGCGGAACAGTTCAATCATGAAAAAGGCGTCGACCACCATCATCTCGATGAACTCGTCGTCGTCGAGGGGTATGGCCTCGGAGTAGCACTCGCGGGAGCTCCCGACCAGGGGCTCCACGGCCCGCATGTAGTCCTCGAGGCCGAGGCCCTTGGACCGGGTGCGCTCCAGCACCCTCCCGAGGTACCGCCACTTGTGCTCCTCGATCATCTGGAGGTGGGGCTCGCCGCGGTGGTACGGGCCGATCGAGACGATGCGGGGCTCGTACGCCCGGCCGTTGATATCGCCCAGGCTCTGAGGAACCCGGAAGATGCAGCAGCTGGTCTTCCCGGCGGCTCTACTCAACAGTTTCGGGGGTTCGGCGATTCGCCGGTGGATAGATTCCAGTCGGTCCTTGTTGGTCTCCCAGATCTTGATCCTGTGCTCATTTTGTTGAGCTTCGACCATATCGCTACCCATAAGAGACCCAGACAGAAACTGAGCCGTCGACGACAGCGACGAACCAGACTCTGGAATTGGGAATCGAAGGAAGAAGAAAGAGTGGGGAGATGGATCGCCGGGTAAGGAAGATGAGCTGGAATGGAAAAATCAAGGGTCAACATCTTCGCCCTAGATCTCATCTCCAGAATTATTCTCTCCCTCGAAATATTTTTCCTCTCTTTTTTCATTTCTTTTTGACGATGCTGACAGAAAGAAGCTTTGATAGACTCCTGCTACTTGTGATGTCCATGGGGGCTTAATCACGGACCGTCCATCCAACAAGAGGGAAGATGTAACGAGTTGCTCGCACGCCACCGCGAAAGCATCATGATGTGTTGAATAATCAAAAGAAATACCGATTCATCGAAAGATCAAAATAATCAGCACGTTGGATTGATCAATAAATAATTGAATTGGGAAAGAAGATGGAAGCGGCTAGCATTGGCTATTGACTAGTTGGTATTGTCTGCTGGAAATCTGGTCAAAAGTCTTGGTTTTTCTTCTTTTGTAAGTGACCAATTGGGGCACGAAGGTCTAAATTTATGAGCGAGACTAGGTGAAATGTCTTTGTTTACAAATTGCAACATTGCCAATCACTTGATGCTTCACGAGGGTAATATCACAAATCATTTTTGAACTTTTCTTTATTGTTTGGCATCATAGACGATTTTTTTTTTGTTTGATTTATTCTTTGTAATTTTAAATTTTTGCTTAACTTGATCCTTCCGTTAAGTAGATTAAAAGAAATTTGCTAATGTGATAGCTAGACCTATCAAATGAGTAGTTCAATTTAAATTGACTCGTTTAACCCATTTTGATCTATTTTTCACGCAAGACAAATGTAGTGACCAAACTAGATCCAATTTATACACAGCTCAACTCATATTGCCAAAATATTTTTATATTTAACTTAATCTAAGAAAATTCATGCTCAAATTAAAGTGAGAATACAAAGTCAGAGAGTACAAGATTGAATAAGGCAAAAAAGAGTCATATAAATAGATTAAATATTAATAAGTTAAAATTTCATTTAATATACCCATATTATTTTGGGCTAACTCATTTACTCAATAAAATTAACTCATTTAACAATTTAATTGATTAAATATGAGTTAAGAAATGGGCTTAAGGCCTAACTTTGAAAGGTCTAGTGACAGCAAACATTGTTAATTAGCCATGACGTGGACGACAGCACACAATCCTTTCCCTGCTTCTCTCAATTTGCATATTAAAAAAAAAAAAATCCTCCTTTACCTACCGTTCCTGCCACCTCTATCGCCGTCACCAATATTGAGCATCACCGCCATGGCCACAAGAATGAATTACTGCCTCTGTCACCGCATCATTGCACTTCTCTCGTCTTTTTTGTCTCTCTTTTTGTCTACCTCCATTGGAGGTCGCATTGTTGATCAAGTCGCGGGCCCTCAGATTGATATAAAATGTCAGAGTGTAACCGATAACCCCATTAGTTAAGAGCTGGAAATAATAATTTTTAAGCACTTAACGTGATTAAGTACGTTTGATATCTTCTAACATCACCCAACTTAATTGGTTATTTTAAATAGAAAACTCAAACGCAATAAATAAAGGCAGGCTTACTTAATTGGTTGAGTCATAAAATTGGGAAAATTCTAAAAAAGAGCCTCAAGTGCCCTCAGTTTCTCAAATAAGGCTCGAAATTGACATTATTTCAAATAAGAGCTTAAAATGGCCATAATTGTTTCAAATGAGGACTTGACCTTGCCGATCACCGGTCGGCTAAATTTTCCAACCGATCATGGGCACTTTTGTCATTTGCCACTTTTTCTTTTTCTTTTTTCTTCTATTTCATCTTCTTCATCATCACCAGTGACCGATCGACCACCGGCAACGCCCACAGAAGGCTGGGCGAGAGTCGCCCTTACCCGATCTAGCAAGGGCCACCCTCGCCGACCACAAGTGAGGGATGGTCAAGGCCGTCCCTCGCTCTGAAGAGGCCACCTTGGCCATCCATGAGGTCGGCCCTTGCCGACCGCAAGCAAGGGTCGACCACCCTCGCCAACCCCAAGCAATGCCCATAGAGGGCTATGGCCTGAGGGAGGCTTCCCTCGTGGCCGTCTGCAAGGTTGACCCTCGTCGGTAGTGGGCAAGGCCATAGGCAACCTTGCCAAATCTAGGGAGGTCCCCTCGTCAGCCACAAGCGAGGCGGCCCTTGTTGTCCCTCATTGGCCGCGAGCAAGGCCGACCTCACGAACGGCCACGAGGGGTGGCCTCCCCCAAGGCAAGGGTCGCCTTGCTCATGTGAGGCCATCCTCACTGGCCATCGGCAAGGGTGGCCCTCGCCTAGCCCTATGTGTGCTTCACCGATGGCCAGCCGACCATCGGTGATGAAGAAGAAGATGACCAAAAAAAAAAAAAAAAAATGACGAAAATACCCTTGATTATTGGAAAGTCAAACCCTTATTTGAGACAGATTTAATCACTTTAAGCTCTTATTTCAAACATGATTTACTTCAGGCCCTATTTAAGAAATTGAGAGCACTTAGGGCCCTTTTTTGGAATTTTTCCCGTAAAATATTTGATTTTGATTCTTCAATTTTTAATATTTATTTTCCAATTTTATCAAACGAGCCCTTTTTCTACCCTAGCAATGCGCAGAATACAAACTAGTTTTCTCCGTTATGGGGTAAAGCAGGCACGAAGCAAGAGAACAAATGAAAATGTACTCACTGTGGGAGCCAAATTCCCGAATGGGCGCGATTCACTTCGCAAAGTTTGATCTCAATCTCATGGGTTTGTAAAGGCTTCGAAGGTGCTCTAGACTTAGTCTACACATGGGCTGATTTGGTCCAGGCAAAGAATTAATCTTTTATTACCCTCCAGTTGAGAAAGTGAGCGAGACCCTTTTACATTAAATATATCTTAACGATCCTATGGAGGGCTCAAGGTTAGTTTGTTTAAGTGAAAAAAAAAATTCGCACATTTGTTTTACTAAAAATGATCAGTTAACTAAAAACCAGTTACGGTCAAAGAAAATATGCATACTTAAAAGTTAAGAAAATAAAATTTCTAATTTGAAAAGAAAATTATTTTCCCAAAAAAAAAAATTTTTTAGAAAATTTTTTTTTTGTCGTGAACTTTTTACCAAAACAAACAAGCTCTTAGAATGTCTCGCAGTCCACAATACTTCAAAAAGGCTCGACTTTACCAAAATGCCTTCAAATTCTTGGAAAAATCACACACCCACCAATTTTTATCTCATCCCCTCAGCCACCTCCACCGCTCTCCACCACTATCGCATCGCTTGCTATCATCCAGGTGCTTCGTGGCGGCTCGAGGTGCAAGGGCGAGGATGAGGGCTCCTGGTGATGATGGAAGACAACCACTTGATCGTGGCGTGCTTATAGGAGTGTCAAATGAGTGGGTCAGGTCAGGATTGGGTCGGGTTTGGATTAGATCGAAAATGGTCTGACTTACATTAACTCATTTAATCCATTTTGATCTATTTTCATGCAATGTAAATTTGATAACCCATACCCGACCCATATTATCAACACATATTAATATTTAACTTAATTTAAGAAAATTTACTTCTACTTATTTAGTCCATTTTAAACTTTTCACATATAAATTATTTGAATAAAAATTTCACCTCAAATTTATAAAGTAAATTAAATAAAAAAAAAGTGAATACCTCTAACTTGAAATATTTTTTGGAAAATAATTTTTTTTAAAATCAGCAATGGTAATGGTGGCGTGATGGCGGGATCGGCAATGAAGGTCGAGAATGTATGAACAAGAGGGATGGAAGGAGAGAGATGATGAATCTACCTAATAACTCACTCAACCCATATTTGACTCATATTTAACTTTCACTTAACCCATATTTGATCCATATTTAATTTTCACTTGACCCATATTTAAACTCATATTTGACCCATTTAACTAAAAGTGAGTCATAATATGAGTTTATACCTATTTTAACACATCTATGTGTTTAGATCCTTAGCCATGGTGGTTTGCTTGGAAAAAAAGAGAAAAGCATAAGACACATATCAGATATTAGATATTCATGGTGTCCATTTGTAAGTCACTTGAAATGGGTAAGCTTAATATTTACATTTACTCTCCTGAAATAAGTGATGATTAAGTCTTAGATTTTGTTTGTACGTTAACATAGGTACAATAAATTAAGGGTGGTTGGTTTAAAGACCAATTGATTATTACTTTGAAACCTAAAACCTACATAGTGGGATCGGTTCCTAATTTATGGTACCGAGAAGAAGAATCGACCTATTGACCCTAAAATTAAATCGGAATAGATCGATTCGTTTTGGGCCGATTTCATGTCAACTTGGAAACCATTCAAGTGCTTTTTTCGTTTCTTTAAATTTTAGTAAAATTTAATTCTTCTTATGCCTTGACACCTAGCATGTCGAGATATTCTAAGACTAGGAGAACCTCTGCCACATAAAACCTGGAGATCAAAGATAAAAAATGACTATACAAGCATCATGATACGAGAGCATTCGACTTAACTCTAACAGCCAACTCAACAACATCATTGCTCATTCAAGCCAAGTAAGAATTTGGGCATAACATGCTACAATGGGCCGAAACTGAAGTTTCCAAATAAAAGATACCGAACCATTTCCTAGTGAATTATCAATACCAACGATTAGAGAGTTACCGAGTTGAGAGTTACCAATACTTTTTGGTACACCATACTAATTTAGAAATTTATCAACAACCTATCAATGGGAGGCTATTTGGACAACTTTCTTGGTTATTTAATGATGTCTTGAGATGTTTATTTTATGCTCAAGGAGGGAGCACGAATTTTGCAAGGCTAAAAAGTCAAAAGTGCAATTTTCATATCATTTAATGCATCTCCAAGTTCCTAGGAGTCTTTAATGTTATTAAAGTATCAAGAGTTGAAGTTCTATGCTCCTAGGTCTTTCATTACTTTCTAATTCCCATGTCTTTAATGTTTTAGTAGTTCTCTTGATGTCATCCTCCCATAAATAGAGGAAAACGCTCTATTGTAATGCAAACTAGACTTTGACGAATGAAAATATATTTGGAGAATAGATAATTCCTATATCGATTTCTTTATCATTGGAGAATACATTACTCCTTGATAGTGAAACAAGAAGCCATTTATCTTCAGTTGGTGGATTTTCCTTAGGCCTTGGTGGTGAGCTTTTAATACCCTATAGTCCTTTATCCTTTGCTGGTAGCTTATCCTTTAAGCCTTAGTAGTAAACTTCATTAATCCTGATCTTCAACCTTAGTTGATAGTGCATCTTGTATATCTTGGTGGTGATCGTATTCTATCTTTTATTTTGTATTTCCATCCTTCAATAACCATCCCCATTCCCACCATTCCCATACACCTCACCCAACAATTTCCCCATTTTCGGAATCGCTCGTCCATGCATACATCGCATCAGAGTAACAATTATGCCGATTATATTCAATAATCATTACGTAATTTGAATTTGAATATTAAACCATCAGGTTTTAGGACTTTGACCACTTGAAAAATGGCATGCCAAGCAACTTATGCAAAAGGTTTGAAATCTTGTGAAGAGGTTTTAGTTTTATTTAAGAGCTTTGTTAGTATAATAATCTTTAAGCTACTATCATAACAATAGCTTATTATGAGTCACAAATTTTCAAATGAATGGATCCTATATTAATTTATAATTTTTTATTAGTTGATTTAGTGGTCCAAAATAGACTATTATTCTTACAATATATTAAAATCTATAGGCAGTTATTTATTTTCTAATAATAATTACATGGTTTGAACTCTAAATAAACCATTAAATTTTTCAGATTTTGTGAGATCATTATCAACTGTTCTAAAAATTTAAGCTGTTAAATGAATGCGTGGTTTATTATTTAAATATTTTAACACTCCCCTTATTGCTTAATCTAATTTTTTTGCCTAGTACTAAGCATGAAAATTTAATTAGGGAGGCAAATGGGGCCTAAAAAAATTTGAACTCGAGACATCTAGCTTTGATATCATATGAGATTTTGCAGAACTACTACCAATTGTTCTAAAATTTTAAACGATTAGATAAAGGCATAGTTCATTATTTAAATATTTTAAAAATATTTATTTAAGGACTCTAAGCACTCTTAGCTTCTGGTCACACTTGCAGGTGCAGGTGCAGCTTCACTTGGTATGAAGCGACATTTGTACAATCTACTATCTACACTTCTCTTAGGTTTATTGCCAATTTCACCGGTTCAATCCGGTCTAATAAAAGAAACTGGAAGCTACTCCAAATCATCTGATTCAATCCGTTCTCCAATTGAACCAGGGCCGGAACTTGCTTCTATAATATACTACCTTGTCCCAAAAAGGAAAAACCTACTTAATTAATGTGGCCTTCAGTTTTGGTTGACGGATTACTCAGTGATGAACTTTCTCTCTCGAGCCACATTCGTCCCACCAATCAGGATCTAGATTTACATCATGATTTTTGGGTATTTTGTCTTAAGGCTATCTCCAGAAGACAAACTTGTCTTCTTTTGTGAAAATCAGTGTTCATGGGACGGGATAATTAAGGGTGCGAATGGTAACACTTCTATTCCCATGAACAATTTCTGCTAAAAAATGATTCTTTTTTATTATATTCTCGAGAATAATTTCTGAATATTTAAAGGCATTTGGTAACTATCCAAAATTTTTATTCCCCGGATAGAAATGCATTTAGTAAAACTTAAAAATTTATAGTCCAAAATATTTTCTTTTATTTTTTAATTATTTAAATATAATTTTCTTTTCTTTTTCTTTCCCTTTTCATCTTCTTCTTCCTTAATTGCCAGTGGTTAGTGACTGGCCATATGAGGGCCCGCACCCTTGCCAGAGTGTTGCCAACCCTTGGCGACGGCCCAGCCTTCGCGAGCCTCGCCGGCCCACCGCCAACCACCGCTAGGCCGGCGTCGCCTAGCCAAGCCGACGTCGCCCTGGCGGTGGGCCAACGAGGCCGAGCCTCACCAATGGTTGGGTGAGCTCGGCCTCGCTAGATCTAGGTGAGGTCGCCTCACCCATACACGGCGAGGCTCACGCCACATCGTGCTCGATGTTGCCGGGGCCGGCCCTCGTCTGGCCGATAGCCGGCCGGCGACCGGTCAAAAGGAAAAAGAAGAACCAAAAGGAAGAAGAAGAAAAAGAAAAGGAGGAGAGAAATTAAAAAAATTTGGCTGATTTTGGAATTGTTCTTGGGAGCAAAGAAATAATTTTTTATTTTTTTTTGTTTCCATTCCAAATCTATTCCAGGAACAAATTTGTTCAAATTTGTTCCGGGAATAAAAATTTTAACAAACGGATGTTTATTCCAAATTTACTTTCCAAGAACAAAAAATAAAAATTTTCATTATTTGACCGGTTACCAAACAAACCCTAATTTACTTACCCGTATCATAGTCAACCGAAAGAACATATTGAAGTGGAGACCAATGCCGTTGGCTGAAAAACGAAGGCTAGTGTGTTGGCTAGGTTCACGGGATTATTTCCGAACTGGTGTCTTGGGTATTGCCGTCCACTTTTCTACTTTAATATGTATTAACATTAATTCAGTCTTAAATATTTCAATTATTAATGTTTGATGAGCCCCACAAAACTCTAGATATGATAACTTTTATCTTATCCGATATTTGGAGTAATGCAAAATCTGAATATAATTTAAATATAGCCCGAATAAAAAATTCTCATCTAGGAGGTGGGATAGACCAGATATATGTAACATTTGGAAACTGATAAAGGTCAGGTGTTCTTTCCCCACTTCACTCGTCGATCTCTCTTCCTCTCTTTTGCTCAACACCACCATTATCAGACTCCAACAGCCATCACTCCTCCACCAGCAACGACCTACTTCCTGGCTTCAGAAACCGGAAAAACCTATGCAGCTCAACTCCATCCTGGCGGGAAAATTCATGATCCCAATCAGAGCCTGATGCCTACTCTACGAAGAAGATGATCCAGTGGAGGCAATAGCCATGGTGACAAAGCTCCTCAATGCATCACTCAGAGCGGGTTGGATCAGAGATGCTGTCCGCTCGAGAACCGGATTTGCGCACCTCGGTGGACCCCATGACCATTGAGGAACTTTGCCCGATGGTCTCGATACACGAATCCACTCTTGTTTGCACTGTCTCCATTGTCGGATGCTGCAATCGAGATTTGGTGTGATCCTTGCATCAGTTCTTCTGACATGACGAGAGAGGAAGGTGTCGAAGGTGAACAACTTGTGTAGGAGAGGGCAGAGGGAGAGATTGTGTTTGATTGAAGGAGAAGAGAATGGATTCGCTGCAGACGGAGAGCATAAACTTGGGGGCACCATGAAGTCGGAGGTAGAGTGGGGCAGAATCCGTCAGCATCACTTCCATGGTTTATTTTTAATTTTAATTCTGCAAATCAAATCTCATTTGGATAATATTCATTTGAATACATTGTTATATCCGAATGTTGACAAACTCCTATCATCTTCTTATCCTATCTGATATTATTATATCCAATAAAAATGTTTGGACAACCAAATGCAGCTTAAATCTTTAGATGATTTGTCAATGTAATTCATCCAACCAATAGTTAAGAAATACCGGTATAGATATTGATCATCTTACATGGCATAATCAGTGTTAACACCAAATGAGGGGCTTGTGGCCCTCGCCTATGACCACCAACCTCATCAGCCCACGATTGGGAAAGAAAAAAGAAAGGAAAAAAAAAAAAAGTAATAAAAAATTCAGAAAATTTAAAAAAAATTATCAATTTCAGCGTCGGCCATGTTACATAGGATAGCTGACATCCATGTCAAAAATTTCTTACCAAATGGACTACATTAACAAATCATCAAAAGGTTTACTATTTAATTGACACAATTGAAATATATAAAATTAAATCGGTATAAATATAATACATTTAAATATAAAAAAATTGCCGCTTTTCCTTTTTTTCTTAGTTCTATGTGTTAACCTTCCGAGTTGGCTAGTCTCATCAACTCTTCACCCCCCCCCTCTCCCTCTCTCACTCACAGTGTCGAAGGAAACATCATCGGAATATGTATTTAGTATAGTTAGTATCTCATCGAAACATCTACAGAGTACATGTATTATGGGACCTAACATTTTCTCCTGTTGTACATTTCCCTTTGTCTCATTTTTTGGGTCAACTAGCAAGTCTCTCTCTCTCTTTCTTTTTATGTCTCTAATTTTTTTTCCTTTTAGTTTTGAATTCTATTCCAGAAGGTGTCTTAACATATTTCATTTGATAATGTTGTCAATTATAAATTTCACAACTAGTCTGGAAGGTTCCTGATATTCAGAACAGAAAATTGACGTGTCTTAACATATTTCATTTGATAAAGTTTGTTCCATCAAATTAAAAATTTCTACAACAAGTCAAACATTTATATTAGGTTAAGAATGGATATGATTAGAACAGAAAATTATCATTCCAATCAAATGCATGATTGGATTAAATTTTCTCAAACTCAAATAAGGAATGGCAGAAAAGGTAATCATTATTAAGCGATCTTTCCATATGAAATTATTGCTAATGAAATTCTAGCTATTCCAATCAAGCGTCAACATTCCAATGATGAACTAGTGTGGATGGGCACCAAGTGTGGAAGTTTCTCAATAAAGAACGGATATTATACCATCAGTAAGGAATCAGCAAACAAGGCACAAGAAGTTCAACCATCAACATCTTATCAAACCCCAACAGCCCTTTGAAATGCATTATGGAACTTGTAGACATGCACAAAAGTAAAGATATTTCTATGGAGTTTATGTAAAAATGCATTATGGAACTTGTAGACATGCACAAAAGTGGAGCAAAAGATATTTCTATGGAGATTTTTAAAAATTAAAATCAATTTTATTTTATGTCAAAATGCCATTCCATCCAAGGATCCATTTTTTAAAAAAAATTTGTCAACTTTTGGCACTCCCGCTGCACTTATGCCAAGGAAAATTTGTGGAAGAGAAATATTTTACCTGATCCCATATGTGACTTGTGTGGAAGTGAAGTGGAAATGGTTGAACACGTGTTCTTAGTTTGCCCTTGGATTGAGCTAGTATGGTCCAATCCTACTCTCAAAATACAAAATTTCACACAAGGGATTACTCAGATTGACAGGTGTTTGATGAAATTTATAAGCAATTCAACTAACTTACCTGAATTTGAGATGGTTGTGACTGTTCTTTGGCAAATTTGGAAGGCCCGAAACAACTGCATATTTAGGGGTAGCACACCAAATGCAAAGAAACTATGGAATCAGCAAGGATTATGCAGCAAAATGAAAAAAAAATGGGGCTTTAGTGCTAAAAAGGCAAGAAAAAGAGGAAACCTTACCTCTACACAAGTCTGGACAGCGCCCAAGGAGGGAAATTTGAAAATTAACGTTGATGGGTCACTCAATGAAGGGTCGATGGAGGGTGCAATTTCCTACATTTGTCGCGACCATTCCCATTGCCTTATCGATGGATTTACCCAGTCCGTCCGAGCTTCCTCTCCAGCGCACATTGAAGCCCTAGCCCTATGTCATGGAGCAGAGGTTTCCATGGTCAATGGAACGTTCGTGATCGAGAAAGAATGACCAAAACGTCCCTCGAAGGATCCAAGTGCCTTCGGAACATTCTCACGGATGGGCGATCTCGTAATTGTACCGTGGTATAGAATTTTCTCAGCATAAATGCTGGTAGGTGGTAGGTGGGGCGATACGATCTCATCCCTCGGATCGAAACTCAATCAATAGTTGTAATCTGAGAGCCTCAAGTATAAGATGGGTGCACTCTCCCTCATTTGTATCCATCCAATCATTTAGCAATCTAAGTTCCTTTCTTTCGTTCAAACTTCTCTCTCTAGTTTCTCTCTCTATGATCCGGGTGAGTTAAGTGATTGGTCGATCCGAAGAAAGCTTCGCTTAGGCCCTAACGATCCTAAGCGATCCAAAATAGCCTAAGTCGCCACATGGACACGATCCCAATCGATCAGCCCGTGACAAGTGGTAGAGCAAAGAAGAGAGATTCGAGGAGCACCAACTATTTGAGAGAATGTCGAGCCAAGAAGCTAATGTGAATGGAGAGGTCGCTCAAGTCGGAGAGACTCGTGGCCGAAGCAAGAAAAGAGGAATCTCATCGAAAACCATTGCCGCACTCAATGAGAAGTTCGTGATGATGCGAAGTGCAGTGGCCAAACTCATAAACGGACTCGATGATGTTCGAGACCGGATCATGGAGGTTGAAGGCTCTCTTCGCAAGGACTTCACGGATGCCATCAATGATGCGATGGTCCCTCTCCAAGTGAAGGACGATGCCCTTGAGTCATCAAAGACTTGAGGGAACGAGTCCAAGTTATTGAAGAGGAGAATCCCCGACGGGATGAGGTTGAAGTCATGAAGGTGGAGATCCAAGAGCTCAAGACGGAGCTCGCCCTATGCAAGCTGAACATCGCAAACAAAGCGGTGCCTACCCAAGCGGTGCCCAAGATAGAGGTGCCAAAAGCCTAAGGAGTTCAAGGGTGATCGATCCGCCAAAGAGGTGGACAACTTCGTATGGAAGCATGGAGCAGTACTTCGGAGCTACCAACATCCAACACGAGGGTGTCAAGGTACGAGCTGCTGCTATGTTCCTTATTGATACCACAATCTTTGATGGCGTAATAGGTGTAATGAGACCAAGCACGGTGCCCATCCCATGGAGACATGGGATGATTTCATGAAAGAGTTTCGAGAGTACTTCTTCCCCGAGTTTGCTCAACAAGAAGCCCGTAGCAAGCTCCATCGCCTCGAGCAACGAGGTACGGTCCAAGATTACGTAAAGGAATTCACCGAACTCAAGCTCCAAATCAACAATCTTGGAGAAAAGGAGGCTTTCGGAGCATTCTTGAATGGACTCTAGCCGTGGCAAGGCAAGAGCTAATGCATCGAGAAGTAAGGAATCTCTTGAGGGTCTTAATTGTTGCCGAATCACTCATTGACCTCAACAAGTTAGATCCAACAAAGCCTCGATCAAGGGATTGGAGGTCGGATAAGTCCTCCGAGGGTGAAGGTGGAGACAACTCCCGTGGCCCCAAGGATCAAGGCGGTTGAATGAAGACTTTGGGAGAAAGCTCGTCCAAACAACCCATCCAAGGAGGTCAACCACAAGCGAACTACACAAGTAAGTATGATCAACCTCCACCCACTCCTTGCTTCATTTGCAAAGGGAATCATTGGACGCAAAAGTGTCCTCAAAAGCATCGAGTTAATGCCATCCTCTTTGTCGAAGAAGAAGAAGAACGGCCTAAAGAGGAGAAGTGCCAAATCCGACTTGGAGGGATGATGCTCAACTCCATGCAAACCCAACCACCACCCAAGAAGAAGGAGCAAACGGACATGCACTTCATTGAGCTTGAGGTATGTGGTATTACCCTTTATGCCTTGGTTGATACGGTGCTTCCAATGTATTCATGGCAACCGAGGTAGCGAAAAAGTTGGGTTTGGAAGAGATGCCGAATGGAAGGCAATTCAAGATCGTCAACTCGGAAAACCTTGCAAGTCGAGGAACAACCCCGTAGATCAAAGTCCAAATTGGCATATGGAAAAGCAAGCTCCCATTCAAAGTAGTCCCGCTTGACGACTACGATCTCATCCTTGGAATGCAATTCTTCGACCGAGCAAGAGCCATGATTGACATGGGGTCCAAGTGCATCATAGTGCTCGATCCGAAGTGTTCGTCCATGGTGCCGATGCTCAAAGGGGTGATGAACACCAAGACCATTACCGCAATCCATCTCCTCGACAAAAGCTTGAAGGTGGCCAAGTGCATGGTCAATCAACAACCGAAACACGAGAAGCCGAAGGTAGAATTGGGACCTCCTGCACCAACTCATGACAGCCCTCTTCCCCGAAGTGGAGTACGTGCCATGTGCCATGCTTGAGTCAAAGAAAGGATCGTGTGTCCAACCGATCGTGAAGCTGCACAACCGATCGTTCGAAAAGCTATTCGAGGTACCGTTCAAATCGGTTAGGGCCAAGCGAAATAGGAAGAAGTGAGAAAAAGCTCATGCCAAGAAGAACTCTCCCCATGGTCAATAGAGTGTTCGTGATCGAGGAAGAACTACCAAAACGCCCCTCGAAGAATCCAAGTGCTTATGGAACATTCTTAGGGACGGGCAATCCGTAATTATGCTGTGGCCTAGAATTTTCAACATAAATGCCGGTAGGTGGTAGGTGGGGTGGTACGATCTCATCCGTCGGATCGAAACTCGATCAATGATTGTAATCTAAAGGTCTCAAGTATAAAAAGAGTGCCCTCCCCCTCATTTGTATCCATCCAACCATTTAGCAATCTAAGTTCATTTCTTTCGTTCAAAGCTTCTCTCTCTAGTTTCTTTCTCTACGATCCGGGTGAGTTGAGTGATCGGTTGATCTAAAAAAGGCTTGGCTTAGGCCCCAATGATCCCAAACAATCCAAAATAGCCTAAGTCGCCGCACGGACACGATCTCAATCGATTGGCCAATGACACCTACATGCTGCCCTCAAGTACATTGAACAGAACAGGTTAAGTGGAGTGGTGGTAGAGTCAAATTGTATGGACTTGGTAAGTACGTTGTAGAACAATGAGCGATTTGACTGGGAAGCAAAGCCCTTGTCGATGAATGCTCTTCCTGCTATCAAGATCATCGGAAGTGGGCCTGAATTATTGTCCAAGAACTACAAATTCAATGGCTGATTGGGCCAGGTGAGCTCATATGTTAAAACGCATTCCACAAAACTGGCTTTCTTCCCCCCTCAGGCCCTTTGGGCTTTACTTCGTAACGACGCTCCCGTTTTGGGTTCAGTTGGTTAAGTCCAGTTTATGATATAAATAAAAATCATTTTATGACAAAAAAAGAAAAAGAAATTTAAGCTATATGACAAAGCAAAAAGTCCTTCTGGGTTAATTCTTTACGAGAGCAGATTTAAGTAAAAAGGCAAATTTTCCTTCAATCCTGAAGCAATCAAAATCTATATATATAACCCCTACCACCGTAACGTTTGAGACGAAGGGTTGTTGTAACGGCGAGACAACACGGCATCAGAGGTTGGCAGGGACAGAGAGAGTGATGGAAGAGATGATGTCGATTGACAGGTGTAGGGCTTGGACTCCAGTGAAAATTCTTGGTTTTATGCGTCTCTTCGTGCTAGACTAACATGTTATCTGGAATTATGTAGTTCCCTAATACTTTAAAAGGGCTATATTTTCCTCCGTATCAAATTTGAGGAATTTTCTCTAATCATGCGCCTCATTGGTAGTGGACGGGCATTATACACGTGCAAACTAAACTAAATACCAATATGGGTGATGTCCATGCACTCAACCCACGATCCATAAGGCTCGTTGGAGAAGTATCCTCTAATCGAGGACAAGCGAAAATATGACAAAATTTAAAATTCGAGAGAAGAGATGGTAAGATAGAACACAACCCCTAATCCTTTGGAATCGCTAATCGGTTCTTAAAAATGGAATCTACGGATATATACACAAGATTACTCATTCCCAAAGAGTGAGGTCGACGACGTCCACGCTATCCCAATCGAACCCACTCACCGTTGCAGGTGGAGTGAGCATCAACCCTTCGGCCATGCTGTCTAATAATTCAGGCATGTTGAACAACTCTTCCTCGTCCACGAACGACGCCGTCTTCAAAACCAACCCATCATTCTCTCCGACATTCTTCTCCTCCGATCCCAACCTCACCACACACGAAGATGAAGAAGGTGATGGTGACGGTGACGATGTAAAAGAAGAGCCTCCTCCTTCGCCATGCGCATTCGGCTCGGGGAAGTTGAGCGAGGCGGACTCCCCTCTCAGGGCCACGGCCGCCACATCATAAGCCCTGGCTGCCATCTCGGGGCTCGCGAAGGTGCCGACCCAGAGGCGGGTCCTGGTGCTGTTGGGCTGCCGGATCTCACATACCCACTTGCCGTTCCTCTGCCTCACCCCCTTGTACACCGGGTGGCGCGTCTCCTGGAACTTCTTGCGACCGGCCTTCCGCTTCTGCTGCAGCAGTGGCGGCGAGTGCATCTCGCTCTGGCGATGAGCACCTGAAGCCGGAGCCGAAGATGAAGCAGCCATGCATGCAAGGTTTAGTGTCTTGATGGAAGGCGTCCATGGCGAGAGAGCACAGTGTTTTATAATGGCGTGGTGAGGTGTGGAGAAATATGGCACGTGGGGATTTTGCAAGGGCTAGGGTGTTATAAAACGTGGTTGAATAGAAAGAATTCGTTGAATATTCCCCACGTGGAAGGTACCACTTCGAGAATTACACGTGGAGAATTGCGCCCTTCACTTTACTTTTCGCTGATTTATAAAATTCGGCCATGGTGCCCCACGCCTGTTCCGACTTCGGTCGACGCTTTCGTTTGGCTGAGGTTTCTCTATTTTGAATTTCTGCTGACGTGCCCAAGGCCAGCCATAAAGATTATTCATTGCATCTTGAGAATTTTTAAGGCTGGGGAAAAAAAATAATCGTGGAAAAGGAGAACGTGGTTTCATTCCTTTCTTTTTCAAATTAGAAGATGTATATTTAAACCCCTCTAAATCTAGAAAATTCCAATCTAATAAGAATTTGCATCTTGGGCTGGGGATTAAATCTAAAGAATTCCTGAAGATGCAGCTGGTCCAACCGAAATCTACAGAGAAGAAACGAATGGAAACTTTCCTTTCGGTTCGGCCAGTAGCCTGATTTGGGGACTACTCGTATTAATTATAATGTTAAGATGGTGGGAATCTTGCTTTTAGTCTGAAGAGAGGACAACAATCGTAAATATAATTTTGTCGGTCGGAACAGAGAGCACTCGTGAGTTTGGCCTTTCTGCTGTTGATGCGTGCAAGCACAAGAATCGGCCACACGTTCGTGCAATTACGTGAAGGTCAACACTGTGAATTTGGGTGTATTCTAGATTTGACAAATACTAGAATTTGTGAGCAATTGGAACTATAATTCTTTGGTTGATTAGTAGATTATTAACTCTTATCTCTTCTCGTTGAGTAAATACCACACTTAAACCAAATCACGCAAATTCCGATATTCTTTATTATGCCTCGTTTATTTTTCAGGTAATTTTGCATTGATTCAATTACAAGATTTAATCATATTCTGTATTATATTACGACACCTCTGGCACAGACGACTTGCTGAGGTCGGCAGCATCCTTCGGGCCATTGATGACATCCAAATCCAGGTCATCCATGGCCGTCCGTGATTTCAATCGAGGGCCATCTTGGCTATGGATGGCTCACGACCTCCAGTGGAGGTTGCGGGCTGCAGCGACACCATCACCTTAGGTCGTCCATGGTGGCTTGCAACTTTGGTATGAGGTTTAGAGCTCAACTATGGTCAACCAAATTGTTATTTGAATAAAAGGAGTAGTGGCACTGAGAGGACATACTCTTTTGATCGACGTGCCATCGAGTACCCGAAATTTTATTTTGTTGGATTAAGGATCTTAACATCCAAAACTAGCAAAATGTGGCCCTTCCATTGATTGAATTGTCGTACCACATTATTAGACGGCCTGAAAGGCCAATTCAGAACAAATTGCAAAAAAAGTAACGTAAATGTCACATTATTTCTTTTAATAAACACAATAAGACACCATCATCATCATCATCATCATCATCCTTCTCAGCTGCTAATCTACTCTTCGCAATCGTAGCCAAATCATTGCAACTTGCGGTCATCAGCATCACCATCAATGTCACACAAGCTTGAGTTTATTATTATTAACATAGGGAGCAAATGATGAGTCTCGTACTGCTTAATATTGCCACGGGAAGAAAAAATAACGGACTATGCTCGCCCAAGAAATTCAAATCGATATCTGAAGGTCGCGACCTCTGTTTAGTGTTTGACACTACGACATCTCGGCAACCTCACATCTCCGGAGATCGAGTTCAGAAGGTGTCCTCATCGAGTTCTCGCCAGCAGAGATGGTGGCGGCTCATTTGGTCTGTGGCCGATTCTATTAGGGGTGCAGCACGATGATGGCCACCCAATGGAAAGAAGTAGAGACAGGGAGAGAGAGTAGTTTGGGCCGACCAAAGTCTCCTTGCACTCATGTCTCGTGTTGACCTATTCACAGGTCGTAAATTTATCCATTAAAAATATAAAGTTTCGACTATTAAGTCTTTATCATTTCTTTTCTCACTGACCTAATTTCTCTTTCAATCGATGCAATTTATGATGAGACGGGACTCAATTCCCACTTATGATATTATTGAGACCAAAAAAAGAAAGATAAATTTCCATTTATGCGGTGAGATTTTGACGGACTTAACCATATGTGCATGTATCACATTCAAGCTGTCTCCATTTTTCTTCCCTTCCGCATAATTACACATGAGACCAAGACTTGCTTGTCGCTAAAGAGATAGAAGAGATGAAATACTTTATGTCAGATTTTGACAATAACCGTGCATGTATCACGACTCAAATGGCTGCATGATTAATGGATCGTGATTGTAGATTAGGCACATCACACCTGTTTAACTCTTTGTGCAATCACACGAAATGACTGAGTTACATTTGGATTTATGTTTACGAAAGTAATGGGATTAGTAGAGGGCATTTCGTAAATCTAAAGTCAATGTAAGATACATTGCCTCATCATTAGGCTAGGCAATTGGTGTCGTCTCATGTTAATCATGAGGACGACTAACTTGAATAGGACACTTTCAATAAACACGCTGACTCATCTTACTACAAATATGACACATCTAATAAAGTGGGTTGCACAAGACAACGTGGTTAAGAGAACAATCAAACGTGTTAAGTATCGAGATGACACAATACATTAACTTATATGCAAATATAAGTTAATATGTGCACACAATAAACATATTTACACATAATAATTTGTGTAACGTTTCTAAAAAAATATAAGTAGTTTCACTTCAACTTACACCTAAGTGTTGTACTATTAAGTGAAATTTTGTTTTTCATGTTTGATGACTTTTGTATTCCTAAATATATTTACATTTTATTACTTACTCTTATTGACTAGTGAGTCATTTTTATTGACTTTTAAGATTCAAAAAGTTTTCAAATATGGACATCATCAAGGAGTGTTCAGACATGCCTAATCGTGTCCCGTTAAAATAAAAAAACATATTAACCCTCTAACTTGAACATGTTAGTTCGTGTCTAGACGATAAATTTTGTCGGATTGAATAACGTAAATCCGTTTATGCTGAATCAAAATCTATTAAATTGCGGGCGGCGCCATATCATGCAAATGGGGTCATATGGAGGATTGCCGAGCCCACTCTATGACCATCTCATTGAAAAAACAAAAGGGGAAGTCAATACGTGGCGCTTGGCAAATAAAAATTGAACTTGACCAGAGATTTTGCCAGGGGGGAAGGGTGCGACTATTGCGGCGTACCACGTTCCTAATTTGTTCTCGGACACGATAAATTTGAAGTCGCTGTTCGAGTTTTGACAATGATATTTTTGCTCGTTTTTTTGTCTGACAAGGGAAGTTAGATAGCGGAAAAGAAAGATCCCAAACTTTATTTTGTCCTTTTGTCCCTTCAAAGATTTCCGCTGCAGTGCAACGTGCCATCGAGCCCCAACTAGTCACTCCAATCGTGGGAAACCGGATCCGCGGGCATTCCACTTTTGGAAAAAAAGAGTATTTATCTCTTGAAAATTATAATAATTCATCAAATTTTTTCATGCCATGATTTACATGAGATTTTGATTTCACAACATGAATCCCAATTCAGTTGAAAAGTTTGGCAGCTCTTATCCATGACTCCCACATGAACTCAAGATAGAACATGTTTAGAGTGTTTTTCGTATATGAATCAATTGTATTTTTGTCTTCTTATACAACAGGTCATTTATAATAATTCATTTTAATTAGTTGATATAAAAGTAATTTTTCACTTTTTTCTTAAAATTTTGTGGCTTCTCCCAATTTGAATTTGACTCTTCGCTGTGAGGTATATAAGCCTTTTAAAATGTACACAATTAATATAGAAAAATCATACGCTTATTATTTCCCAAAAAATTGACATTATAAAATTAGAAATAAACCACAAAAACCTTAAATTTTATCAACAATGACACAATTACTCCATTTTTTTGGGTTCATTCCCTAAAAAATCTCCAACTTTAGGTCTAGTACCCTAAAACAAAAACAATTATCTCAAAAAACCCAAAACTTTAGGTTTAGTCATAAATCTACCCCAAAATTTTCTTATGTCTCTCAAAAAAAAAAAAAATTTTAGGTCTTGTTCCGAATCTACTCTCTTTTTTTTTGTTGAAAAGAAAATCATCAATTTTACACTAGTCTTAAATTTGCACCTGTTAGCCCTCTGTTCAAAAGTCGCGATTAGTTGTCTTTAATTTTTATATCCTAGAACGGTTTTATTTTGAATATAATTTTCTATGTCGTCTTGCCAATGTGTATTTATTATCAATATTAAAAGGCCATGTTTAGTTGGGATTAGACCATAGGTAGATTTGGAAATAGATTAAAAGTTTGTATTTTTTTAGAAAATAATGAAATTTGGGGCAGATTTGAGATTGAACCTAAACTTTTAGGATTTTTCCAAGACAAAAAAAAGTTTGTGATAGAATTGAGACTGGACCTAAAGTTTAGGGTTTTTTAGAAAATTGGCTTATTTTTTTGTAACATTAAAAATCCCAAATTTGTACTCATCTAATATATTTATCTCAAACTTTTTTTGTGATACCAAAAACTCCAAACTTATACTTGTATTACAAAAATCACAAACATTTTTCCATGATATTAATATAAGTTTGGGGTATTTGGTGTCATAGAAAAAAATTAGGGTAAATGTGTCATACTATACAAGTTTGATATAAATATATCACATAGATATAAGTTTGGGATATATTGTGTCCCAAAAACATTTTGGAGAAAATGTTTCTCAGTGGACATAATTTAAGTTTTTGGTCACTTTCACTCATAAAATTATGAGTTTTGGCTGAAACGATATATAATTTCATCAAACAAATAAGCTCTTACCAGCGAATGGCCGGATACTAGAAATATACATTGATGTTTATTTTTAATAGTTTAAAATGTATAATGATATTTTTGTTTTCGCAAGCAACAAAATTACGAAATAGTATTCAATTATTGCCTGGCGGGATATCATCAGCTGATGTGATAGGCCTTTTTAACTTATGTCCGCTTATAAATTGATATGTGTGCATTACTGTGAACTCAATTGAAAATTTTTCCCTCTGTTCGATCATCGAAGCCGACCATTCGAGTCCCCAACCCAAACCACTCGTCACATCGTCATAGTTGCCAGCATCGTATCCAAGCCAAGCTACCTCCGTCGTCCTCTCCGTCGCTGCTTGTGGCCATGGACGAGCGGCTTTTGCCAACTCCATCAGGAAGTTTTGCAAAGCTACATCCGGAGGCACAACTCCAGACTTGGACCAGCAGCGTCGTTGACGCACTGTCATCTAGGCCGACGCTTCCAAGCTGAGACGAAAATTTGCCTCTATTCCTCTTTTTACATTTTGCTTTTTGAGCTCACTCACGGAATTGGAAGAGTTGCCATCACCAGTCAGTGAATAAGTGGCGTCGTCACCAATGCTATGTCTAGGCCAACCACAACTCGCATCCATGCCGAGCCACCCATAGTCAACTCTTGAATTCATCTAAAACATAGATAATAATTTTACCATATCAGCTGATAACATGGTATTGCGGTCACATGTCAATTTGTGAGTGGATCCATGTAGAAAAATGCATAACACATCATATCCTAATGTGGTGCTAAGCAACCACCGACTATTTTCACGAAGTATACTTTAAATAAGCTACCGGAGCCGTTGAATTGAATAAGATTTCAGCTGATTCACGACTCCGACTCGAGAAAACCTTTAATATTTTCGTTTTCACACTATGAATTGCTTTCGAAGAGTCGTTGTTGGTGAAAGTGGTCCCCAAAAAAATGACAATAAAGAGTCGTTATTGAAAGCTACCGTAGCTCGTGGAAAATAAACAAAAACTATTATAATAATTAAATGAAGTCGAGTCTTTTAAATATACTGATAAAAGATACAGATAATAGAATAAATTATTAAAGTCCCCTTCACGCGAGAAATAGAGAAAACATGCGCAAATGTGAAGAAAGGAATACTTTACACCCATAAAGTATTGCGTATTGGACGTACCATGTTGAAACTTCTTTAAGATTCGAAACAAAGTAGAGTTTATAATATTAAGGGAAAATTTCACCAAAAATCCTAAATTATGCCATCTATGACAATTTTACCCTGAACTTTTTTTTTGGTCACCAAAAACCACATATTATGCCAATTGTGACAATTTTACCCTAAATTTTTTTTTGTTCCATCAAAAACTCCAAATTATGCCACTTGTGACAAATTTACCCTAAACTTTTTTACTAAAGGGCATTTTCATCATTTTCTTTTTTTTTCTTTTCTTTTTTCTCTCGACAGAGGGCAATTGGCGAGGTCGCTCTCGCTGGCGTCGAAGTCGGGTGAGGCTCTAATGGCCTCGCCTGACATTGGCAAGGGCTGCCCACGCCTAGGCGAGCCTCACCGGTGTCAAGCGAGGGCCGCCCTAGTTGGATTTGGCCTGGGCAGCCCTCACTCGACTCCAACATCGGTGAGGGCGGCCACCGGCTTCCTCCTATCAAGAGAAAAAAAATAGAAAAAGAAAATAGAAATTGACAAAAATGTCTTTCAGCCCAAAAACTTTGGGGTAAATTTGTCATAAATAGCATAATTTAGGGTTTTTCATAGCACCAAAAAAAATTTTCAAATAAAATTGTCATAAATGACATAGTTTGAAATTTTTGGTGACACAAAAAAAAAGTTTAGAGTAAAATTGTCACAAAAGTATAGTTAAGGGTTTTTAGTGATATTTTCCCTAATATTAAAGAACAATGTACTTTACATCTTAACATTATAGACATTGATTTAGTAATTTAGATATATAAGTACGTACAAACTTGACTCCTCCTCGTTAATGAGACCTATTAATTATCTAATTTCTTGTTAAAAGTTGCTAAATAAGCAAAAAAAGAAAAGTCAATAAAGAAAAATTATGTGGTCAACTTAATTGATATTTTTTTTTTGGTCAAAAAAATGATTTCATTACTAGCTCAACAATTGATTACATGTAGATCCAAATTCAGAGCATAAAATAGATAAAAGAGTTTGCAGAGGTCGAGACACCCAGTTCGACGAGAGGGTACTAGCTAAGTGGGCCTTGGTGACCCAATCAATGGCCTCGTTTGTGTTTTGGGTTCATGCAGTAGTTAGGCTCCTTGTAGTTGGCCCAATAGTCTTTTGCAATCCAAAACAATAGACCGCAAGTCCCATAGTTGATCCTCCTGGCCCAGAATGGTGTGAACTACAGTTAAACTATCTGAACTGATTTGAACATGCTGGCCAGAAGCAAGTCTTTGGGTTTCACCTTCAGTTATGTTCTCTTCTATCCACAGCAAGGCAGATTTGAGTGCTAGGGTTTCAACGACGAGGGCGGACGGAGCATGGATGGAGCGCATAAAGCCATCAATCAGGACCCCTTCTTCATCTCTGTAGAGTCTAGCAACATATCCTTCTATGGACGAGCTCCTCCAAGCGTGTCCACATTTAATTTCAAGGCACCCGAACCAAGCGGTTCCCAGGTTTCCTTCTGAGGTAAGGTTCTAGTGTTGCCTTTCGGAAGCCATTTGTCTGTTAGTTAGGTCTAGAGTTGAGTGTCGGCCGTTATTCTTCATGGGTCAGGGTTCTGATTTTCTAAGGCGACTTTGTTTTTGATTTTCTAAATGAACTAGAGGGTATTTACAAAAAGGGCTTTAGTCGTCGGAAGGCTATCAAAGGTGAGAAATTCGCATATTGTCTTGTCCATTCATGTAATACTTGTCGAAGAGGTGTCTAATGGGAAGCCCAACTCTGTCCAAACTTGTGTAGTCTAGGTGCATAGAAGGAACAAGTATTCAGGTGATTCCGAGGCAAGTCTGCATACTAGGCATAGCAATTTAGGTATCAATTTTCTTCAGTAGAGATTTTCTTTCGTAGGTAGTGTGTCTTGGCATAGGCTCCATGTGAAAAATCTGACTTTAGGAGGTGTGTGAAGTTTCCAGATTTCGATCCATAGTTTTTTAGGGATCCGATTTGATGTTGATGCTATAGAGTCAGGGTGTGCTATGTTTTGTGCACGTAATTTGTTATAGCTGCTTTTTACCTAGTATGTTCCGGACTTGTTTGCAATCCATAGTAATTTATCAAGCCCAGGATTCATACTCAGGGGTGTAGCTAAAATTTCCTGAACGAAATTTTCTCCAAGTGTCTCCTCTTCCACTCCCCTGTATCTTGATTAATGAAGTCCGTGACAAACAATGGATCATTTAGGTTAGTCGGACCGCCAATCTTCCCTAAAACCAGCCATCGGTCATCTCTGATTCGTATGCTTTTACCATTCCCCACTTCCCATTTAATCTCTGACTCAATAACATCCCTTCCTAATAGGATACTCTGCCAACCCCAGGATGGTCAAGGCCCTCTTTTTGTGCTCCATAATTGACCACTAAGGCAAAGACCTTGGAAAAGTCTGCACCATAATGCATCTCTTGATTGACTAAGTCTCCATACTTGTTTTCCTAAAAGAGCTTTATTAAAATCGATCAAGTCTCTAAAGCCAAGCCCCCTAGGTCTTTTCTCTCCTTTAACAAGTTCCAATTCTTCCAATGGACCCCTCTTCGGGATATATTTTGCTTCCACCAAAAAGCTGAGATTTTCTTTTCAATAGCTTTACAAATGCAAATAGGGATTTTAAACATTGACATAGTGTATTGTGGTAGTGCTTGGATGACCGTTTTGAGTAGAACCTCTTTGCTTGCTTTTGAGATTAAATTTTCTTTCCAGCCCTCTAATTTCTTGTCCACCTTTGCAAGCACCTAGGAGAACATGTCTTTTTCATACTACCCCAATCCAATGGTATCCACAAATATTTCCTTGTTTTTTCCAACACTGGTACTCTCAACTTAGCTACAAGATTTTCTTTTAAACCCTATGGACAGCCTTTCCCCAAGAACACACCCAATTTATTAAGATTTATAGCCTGACCAAATGCATAGCAGTATTAATTAAGGATATTAGACAGATTCTGAGCTTCATTTATGTTGCCTTCTAGAAAAAGATAGCATCATCCGCAAATAGAAGGTGAGATAGGGTAGGACAGTGAGAATTGAGCTTGATCCCTTTGATAGTTCCATCCATCACTACTTTAGACATAAGGTTTGATAATGCATTAGCCATAAGAATGAACAAGTAGGGGGATAAAGGATCACCTTGTCTAATCCCATGAGATGGCTGAAATTGTTCTATAGATTCACCATTTACTTTTATACTGAAAGATGCAGATGAGATACACCATTTAATAAGGGAAACCCATTTGTCACAGAAACCAATTCTCAACATGTACATAGGAAATCCCATTCCACCCTATCATAAGCTTTTTGCATATCCAGCTTTAGCACCGCTTGGAATTTCCTTTTCCTAATTTGTAGCTGATGTAGGACCTCTTGCACAATAAAATGTTGTCTTGGATTTGCCTACCTTCAATGAAAGCGCTTTGTTTTGGGAGGATAATATGTGGGAGCCATGGTTTCAATCTGTTCACCATAACTTTGGCAATGATTTTGTAATTAAAATTGCAAAGGCTTATAGGTCTATATTGGGAGATATGTTCGGGATTAGGGACTTTAGGGATTAGGGTCAACTGGGTACTGTTCATTTCAAGGTTGAAAGTGCATGTTTCAAAGAAGGAATCCACCATTTTGAAAATGTCATCCTGGATTATAGGCCAATTACTGTGGTAGAATAACCCTTTTATTCCATCCGGCCCCGGTGCCTTGGTAGGTCCCATTTAAAAGGCTGCTAGGCGCATTTCTTCCTTAGTGATAGGTCTCATTAAGGCTGTATTCATCTCCCTTGTGACAATCTGAGGACATTGCTCCAATATTGGAGTGTAATCTCTATTCCCCACCGACAAGTACAAGGATTTATAAAAAGCTGAAATGTGATTCCTTAGAACAGTAAAGTCTTGACTCCAAGTATGATCATTTATCCTTAGACAAGAAATTGTGTTTTGTTGCCTACGTTGAATGGTTGTAGCATGGAAAAATTTGGTATTCCTGTCCCCCATCTCAACCAATTTACTCTAGAATGCATACTCCAACACATTTCCTCTTGTCTCCATAAGTCTTCTATTTGTCCCACAATCTGCCCATATTCCTCCTCCATTGAAGCCCTATCATCAGCATTCATTAACTCTGTTAATTTCCTCTTGAGAGGTTTTATTTGGCGGATAGCATTCTTAAAGGTCTTCCCACTCTAGGATCTTAGTGCGTGGATCACATTTTTCGTCTTTCCCGTGATATCTCCCGTGTTGCCAACAACTTCTTCCTAAGCTTGCCGAACAATTTCTGAGCATTTTGGTTTTTCTAGCCAAAATGCTTCAAATTTAAAAGGTTTTTGCAATTTGGAAATAGGTGGGTGTAATGAAAGGAGGATTGGGCTGTGGTCCGACCTAATCGCAGGGAGTGCATATGCCTCAACGTGTGGATCACATTTTTCGTCTTTCCCGTGATATCTCCCGTGTTGCCAGCAACTTCTTCCCAGGCTTGTCGAACAATTTCTGAGCATTCTAGTTTTTCTAGCCAAAATGCTTCAAATTTAAAAGGTTTCTGCAATCTGGAAATAGGTGGGTGTAATGAAAGGAGGATTGGGCTGTGGTCTGACCTAATCGTAGGGAGTGCATATGCCTCAGCATTTGGAAAAGCCGTTCTCCATTCCATAGTGCAGAGAACCCTGTCTAATCTCTTTTTGACTAGTTGATCACCTGCCCTTTTGTTTGTCCATGTATATGCACAGCTCTTGCTTTCCATATCAAGTAGGGCACAAGAGTCCACAAATTCCCTAAAAGCCACCACGTGATATCGGTCTGCCTCTCGCCTGCCACTTTTTTCCCAATGATAAAGAATTTCGTTGAAATCACCAATGCATAACCACGGGAAAGAATTAGGAATGTTAAAGGTTCTTAAGGTTTGCCATAGTGTAAGTTTGTCCTGAAAGATAGTAGGTGCATGTAGGAAAGATATTCTCATACTAATGCCGCTACTAGGATCTTTGCAAAGTACCTCCATCCACTCGTTTGAGTTGAACTCCACATCAACTTGTGCCTCATCACTCCATAGGATAGCCAACCCACCTGCAATGCCAACTGGATTGACAATTTTGATATATTTGAACTAAAGGCATTTAGCTAAGCATTTGAGTATCGCCTCTTTATTCTTGGTTTCCATAAGGAACACCAAATTGAGCCTTTCTCGAGCCACTAGGGCTTTGAGATGCTGGACTGTCAAGGGGTGGTCAACTTAATTGATAGACAAGCCCATTAAATCTAGAAAACAAAAGTGATTCAAAATTGATGAGCTTGGGAGAAAAATCAAATTTCAAGGTTCTATTGTTCAATTAAATCTCCCAAACTCCATCTCAGAATATTACCAGCCTAGCAAACTCCAAAGTGAACTTTATGAGTTAACATTAAATTAAGCCATCTAACTACCCAATTTAATAGTACAGCATGTATGTATATATACGTTAATCAATGGATACCCACTTAATTTTTAATTTAATAATTAACACCCCATATATTTGTATAGCCAATGCCCTAAATAAATAAAGAATGGATTGTCTTTATGATATGATAGACATTAGTTGTAAGGCTCATTTCACAACAAGAATATAGTCATATCCTAATAAGGCTCCGTTTATATCATGAAAAATGAATAATTTGAAAATTATTTTTCTAAGAGTAATATCTTATACCACTAAAAATAAATAAATAAATAATATTTTCATTATTCATGAAGATGTTAGCATATGTTTTTGTCAAATTTTTTTTGGGTAAAATATTTTTTTGTCGATTATGAAAAACACTTTTCATTAACTAATATTTCAAGCAATACAATGATCATTTTGAAAAAAAATATATTATTGAAATCATTCATTAGAAAACAAACAAACCCTAAGTCTTAGTATTAGAGAACCATATGGTTTTCTTCCTTTTAAAAATTAATTTAACAGAAAGGGATTGAAAAGAGATCATTTTCCCTCCAAAAATAGTAATATTATTCTTTAATTATTTTAGTGTTTGTGATGTCCTTTCACATGGAGCTATGCGATCGAATTGTTTCTATACAGGAATTAGATCAAACCGCCCTAAAAATCAGTTCATTTCTAGGTTCTTGTTGGTATTGATCCAGTTCTTGTTTTTGAGTGAAGAACCATCTGAGAAACAAATCGACTAGACCAAATTTGGAACTACTTTCATAAAGCCTAAAAACCCTAATTTTTCTCTTTGCATCTTTTTCTCTATTCTCTCCAACCTCAATTAGACACTTCATGACTCTCTCTCTCCCTAATTTTTCTCTTTGCATCTTTTTCTCTATTCTCTCCAACCTCAATTAGACACTTCATGTCTCTCTCTCTCTCTCTCTCTCTCTCTCTCTCTCTCTCTCTCTCTCTCTCTCTCTCTCTCGCTGGCAACTCACCTTCGCTTGTTTTGGGCCTTGCAACCTTCACTCATTCTTGACTCGCATTTGCTCACTAGCCTTATTCATCTTTTACTTTGAACCATTTTGTTACTC